>JAQPZY010000938.1:0-560000 GCA_029931535.1 Margaritifera margaritifera
TAGGAGGTGAGAGGAGGAGTAGGTAGATAGGAAGGGGAGTGTATTGGAATTGGAATGATAATGTAAATTGTGATTAATATATAATTTTTTAGGATGGTATTAGGTTGTGGGTTTATGTTTATTTGTGTGATTGGGGGATTAGGTGTATGGTAAGTGTATATTTTATTTTTTTAAATGTGTTTTTGAAGAGGAATGGTGAAATGTTGGAAGGAATAATTTATTTGAAAATAGTGGTGGTATTGGTTGGTTATTGTGGAGAGTGATTTGAGGGGGGGTAATTGTAGTGAGGAGTTTTGGGATTTTATAATGATTTAAATATAGATAAGAGTTGAGGTATGGATTTTGGAGTGGGATTGATGGTTATGGGAGTGATTAGTGTGAGGAAATTTGAAGATTATGGTTAGGGGGATAAAGTTTTTGTTGGGATGAGTAGTATTATGTGATAGGTTATTTATTGGTTGGTTGAAGTTTAGTGAGGGATTAGGTAAAGGTTTTGTAGTGTTATGGAAGGGTTATGGAGGATATGAGGAGGTATTTGGTATATTGTATTGGGTTATGTGGTGAATTTGTGATTTTAAAAGGGGATGGTATGTATGTGAAATGTTTTTTGATGGATAGTGGAATGTGGAGTTTTTATTGTGTATTGGTTATGGTTGAAGTGAGTTGGTGTTTTGGTGTGTTTGTTATAATTAATGTGTGGTTTTTGAGGAGGTTGGAGGTATAGGGGGAGTTATTAGGTTTGATTTATTTAATTGTAGTTATATTGTGTGAAGGATAGTAGATTGTTTTTTTTTTTGTTATTTTTATTTTTTGTATTGTATTGTTATGTATTGATTGGATGGAGGGAGAGTGGTGGGGGTTTATGAAGGGATTAAATGTGTATTGTTAAGGGTGGGGGGTGGGGTAGTGTTGGATAGATAATTGGTTTGGATGGGATGTATGGTGTTTTTATGTTGTAATTGATGGAAAAGGATGATAGGTATGGATTGGTATTGGGGGGGTTATTAAGTGATTGGTAATGGATGGGGGGGGGGATTGGAGGGGGAATTTTTTATTTTGATAGAAGATTTTGTTAAGAGAGGGAGTATTTATTTGGAAATTTTGTTGTTTTTATTTTATTATTTTGTTTTGGTGGAGTGTTTTTGAAGATTGTGGAGGAGTAGGGGGTGTTGATATTTTTATTTTTATAGAGGTTGGTTTAGTTTGTGTATGTGGAATGTGGAGGGTGGATGGGGTGGATGGATGGTGGGAGGTGTATTTGTTGTGTGGAAGGGATGTGGTGGGGATGGTGGTATGTAGTGTGGTGTGTTAATTTGAATGGGGGGGGTGTTGTAGGAGGAGTGAGGGAGGGGTAAAAGGAGGGGGATGGTGGAGGGTGGGGGAAAAGGGGTTATGGGAAGGGGTATTGTATGTGGTGTTTGAATTTTGGTGTGGGGGGGAAATAGGGGTTAGGAGTGGAGAAGGGGAGTAGGGATAGGTGGAGTGTATGGTTGAATTTATATAGTTTTTTAGGGGGGTTTATTGTAGTTTGTTATAGTTATTTTGATTTATTGTTTTTGATGTTTTAAATTTTAATTAAAATTTTGTTGTTGATAGTGATTGAAGAATGTTGGGAAATGTTGAAAATAATTTATTTGAAATTATGGTGTATGGTTGTTTTTTGGGTGGGGGGTGTTGGAGTTATTGAGTATGAGTAATTGGGATTTTAAGGGGGAGTAGTAAATATATAAGGATTGAGTATATTTTGGAGTGGGGTGATGTTATGGGAGGATTAGTGTGAGGGAGTAGGTTGAGAGGGGGATGTTGAGGGTTGTAGGGGATAAAGTATTATTGGGAGAGTATTGATAGTATGTTTTGAATGTATAGGGGATTAGGAAGTTAAAAGTTAGGAGTTGATGAAGGTTTGTGGTTAATTGAGGGGTTATTTGGTATATGTTGATTGGTTTATGTAGGGGGGGTGAATTTGTATTTTAGAAAGGGGGATGGTATGTATGGTAAAGTGTTTTGTTTGATGGATAGATGGGGAATGGAGGAGTTTTGATTGTGTAAAGGTTATGGGTGAATTTGAGTTGGTGTTTTGTTAGGGGTGTTTGTTGTAATAATTGAATTTGTGTGAGGAGATTTTATGAGGTATTGTGGAGTAGGGGGAGGTGATATATGGGTATTTTGGGATTGGGTTTTAGGGATTGATTTATTATATTGTAGTTATATTGTGATGAAGGATAGTATATTTGGTTTTGGTTGTTGGTATATGAATATTATGTATTGTT
This sequence comes from Margaritifera margaritifera, assembly GCA_029931535.1. NCBI lineage: Eukaryota > Metazoa > Mollusca > Bivalvia > Unionida > Margaritiferidae > Margaritifera > Margaritifera margaritifera. The sequence goes on from JAQPZY010000938.1 coordinate 2,271, forward strand.
TGTATTGTATTGTATTGTATTGTTATGTTTTGATTTGGATGGATAGATAGGTGAGGGGTTTTATGAAGGGGAAGTTGAAATGTGTATTTTTAAGGAGGTGGGGGGGTGTGGGGGGTGGTTGAGAGGAGGAGGTGGAGGATTGGGAATAGGGGTATGGGATTGAAAGAGGGGGGGGTGTTTTGAGTTGGGTGTGTTAATTTGATGGAAAAGATGAGGATAGGTATGGGATTGTAGTTGGGGGGGTTATTAGAAGTGATTGTAATGGGAGATGGGGGGGGGGGAAGTTATGAATGAGGGAGGAGGAATTTGTTTTAATTGATGAGAAGGATTTTGTTAAGGAGATGGGGAGTATTTGAAAATTTTGGTTTTTTTTTATTATTATTGTTTTTGGTGGGAGTGGGGTTTTTTGGGAAGATTGTGGATTAGGGTGTTGGGTTGATTTTTTATAGATAGTAGTTTTAGTTGGTATGTGGAATGTGGATGGTGGATGGGGGGGATGGTGGGATGAGTATTGTGTTGTGGAAGAGGATGTGGGGGGATGGTGGGTATGTATTGTGTGTTAATTTGAAGTGGGGGGGGGGTTTTTAAGGAGAGTAAGGGAGGGGGAAAAGGAGGGATGGTGAGGTGGGGGAAATGGGGTATGGGAAGGGGATTGTATGTGGTGTTTGAATTTTGGTGTGTGGGGGGGAAATAGGGGTTAGGAGGTGTGTGTAGTAGAGGAGGGGGTGGATGTATTGAGTTTGTTGTTTATAGTTATTTTGATTTGAGATTTTTTGATTTTTTTGATTTTGGAAGGTTAAAATTTTTGTTATTTAGTATTAAGAGATTGTTGGGAAATTGTTGGAAAATAATTGATTTGGAAATATGGTTATTTTTTATTGGTGGGTGGTTGGAGTAGGTTGAGTATGAGTAATTGGGATTTTAGAGTATTAAATATATAAGATTGTAGTATGATTTTAGTTGGGGTGATGTTAGGAGGATTAGTGTGAGGAGTATTTGAGAGGATTTAGGGTTTTAGGATAAAGTATTATTGGAGAGTATTGATAGTGATGTTTTGAATTTTAGGGATTAGGAGTAAAGAGGTTAGGGAGTTATGAAGGTTAGTGGTTAATTAGGGGTATTTGTATAATGTATTGGTATTATGGGGGGTGAATTTGTGATTTTAGAAAGGGGATGTATTGTATGTGAAAGGTTTGTTTGGTGGATAATGGGATGGAGGAGTTTTTATTGGGTAAAGTGGGTGAATTTGAGTTGGTGTTTTTAGGGGTGTGTGTTTTAATAATTGAATTTGGTGGTGAGGGAGATTTTATGAGGTATTGGTGGAGGGTAGGGGTATATATGGGGTATTTGTGGGATTGTTTTAGGATTGATTTATTATATTGTAGTTATATTGTGATGAAGGATAGTATATTTTTTGGTTTGTTGGTATATGAATATTATGTATTTTTGTATTGTATTGTATTGTATTGTTATGTTTTGATTTGGATGGATAGAGGTAGGTGAGTTTATGAAGGGGGAAGTTGAAATGTGTATTGTTTAAGGAGGGTGGGGGTGTGGGGGTGGTTGAGAGAGGAGGTGGAGATTGAATAGGTATGGGATTGAAAGAGGGGTGTTTTGAGTTGGGGTTGTTAATTTGATGGAGAAAGGATGGAGGATAGGTATGGGATTGGTATTGGGGGGGGGTTATTAGAAGTGATGTGGTAATGGGAGATGGGGGGGGGGGAAGTTATGAATGGAGGGGAGGAGGAATTTGGGTTTTATTATGGAGTAGGGATTTTGTAAGGAGAGGGGGAGTTATTGATGGAAATTTTTTTGTTTTTTTATTATTATTATTTTGTTTTTGGTGGGAGGTTTTGGTTGTGAAGATTGTGGGGATTAGGGGGGTGGTTGGTTGATATTTTATAGATAGATAGTAGTTTTAGTTGGTGGGTATGTGGAATGTGGATGGTGGATGGGTGGATGGATGTGGGTGGGATGAGTAGTTGTTGTGTGGGGAAGGGGAGTGGTGGGGTGGGATGGTGGGTATGTAGTGTGGTGGTGTTAATTTGGAGTGGGGGTGGGGGTTTGTAAGGATGAGGGGTGAGGGAGGGGTAAAAGAGGGGATGGTGGAGGGGGTGGGGGAAAAGGGGGTTATGGGGAATGTGTATTTATGTAGTGGTTTGAATTTGGGGTGTGGTGGGGGGGGAAAGAGGGTTAGGAGGTTAGGGAGAGGGGAGTAGGGTGGAGAGGAGGTGGGGAGTGTATGGTGAATTGAATTGTATTAATTGGTGGATTATGATGAGTTTTTTAGGTTGGGGTTGGTGTTGTTGTTTGTTTATGAGTTATTTTGATTAGGGATGTGGTTTTTGATTTTTTGAATTGTGAAGTTAAAATTTTTTTGATAGTATTAAGAGATTGGTTGGAAATGTTGAAGAATAATTTATTTAAATAGTGGTGGTATGTTTTTATTGGTGGGGTTGGTAGGGGTTGAGTATGAGTAATTGGATGTTAAGAGAGTATAAATATATAAGATTGAGTATGATTTTGAGGGGGTGATGGTTATGGGAGGGATTAGTGTGAGGAGTATTTGAGGAGGATTTAGGGTTGTAGGATAAAGTATTATTGGAGAGTATTGATAGTTATTGTTTGAATTATAGGGATTAGGAGTAAAGGTTAGGAGTTGATGGAAGGTTGAGGGGTTAATTGGAGGGGGTATTTGTATAATGTGATTGGTTTATGTAGGGGGGTGAATTTGTGATTTTAGGAAAGGGGATGGTATGTATGTGAAAGTGTTTTGTTGATGGATAGTGGGGGAATGGAGGAGTTTGTTGATTGTGGTAAAGGTTATGGGTGAATTTGAGTTGGTGTTTTGTAGGGGTGTTTGTGTGTTAATAATTGAATTTGGTGGTGAGGGAGATTTTATGAGGTATTGGTGGAGGGGTAGGTATATATGGGTATTTGTGGGATTGGTTTTAGGATTGATTTATTATGATTGTAGTTATATTGTGATGAAGGATAGTGATATTTGTTTTGGTTTGTTGGTATATGAATATTATGTATTGTTTGTATTGTATTGTATTGTATTGTTATGTTTTGATTTGGATGGATAGAGGTAGGTGAGTTTTATGAAGGGGGAAGGTTGAAATTGTGTATTTTTAAGGAGGTGGGGGGTTTGGGGTGGGTTGAGAGAGGAGGTGGAGATTGAATAGGGGTATGGGATTGAAAGAGGGGGGGTGTTTTGAGTTGGGGTTGTTATATTTGATGGAAAAGGATGAGATGAGGTATGGGGGTGATTGTATTTGGGGTTATTAGAAGTGATGTGGGTAATGGGAGGATGGGGGGGGGGGGGGAAGTTATGAATGGAGGGGAGGGAGGGAATTTTTTTTATTGATGGAGAAGGATTTTGTTTAGGAGAGGGGAGTATTATGAAATGTTTTTGTTTTTTTATTAGTATTATTTTGTTTTTGTGGGAGGGTGTTGGGTTGTGGGTTGATTGTGGGGGTTTATGGGTGTTGGTTGATTATTTTTTAGTTAAGTGAGGGGTTAGTTTTAGTTGGGGGTATGTGGAATGTGGATGGGTGGATGGGTGGATGGATGGGTGGGATGAGTAGGTTGTGTGTGTGGGAAGGGGAGTGGTGGGGTGGATGGTGGGTATGTAGTGGGTGGTTGTTAATTTGAAGTGGGGGAGGGGTTGTTTAAGTGGAGGGTGAGGGGAGGGGTATAAAGGAGGGGGATGGTGGAGGGGGTGGGGGAAAAGGGGGGTTATGGGGGGAAGGTGTATTGTATGTGGTGTTTGAATTTGGGTGTGGTGGGGGGGGAAATAGGGGTTAGGAGGTGAGGAGGAGGGGAGTAGGTAGATAGGAGGTGGGAGTGTATGGTGAATTGAATTGTATAAGGGGTTGGTGATTATATTGATTTTTTTAAGTGGGGTGTTTGATTGTTTTGTTTGTTATGTTATATTGATTAGGATTTTTGTTTTTTTAATTTTGAAGTTAAATTTGGTTTTATAGTGGAAGAGATTGTTTGAAAGGATAATTTATTTATAAATTAGGGTGGTGTATTAGTGGGTTGGTTATGGTAATTGGATGAAATAGTATAAATATAAAGGTATATGGGGTGATGGAGGATTTGTGAGTAGATGTTGAGAGATTTAGGGTTAGGATAAAGTTTATTGGAATAGACATTTGAATTTAGGGATTAGCAGTTAAGAGGTTAGGATTTATGAAGTTAGTGTTAATTAGGTATTTGTATAATGTATTTATGTAGGGGGGAATTTTTGATTTTAGAAAGGGATGGTATGTATGTATAAATAAGTTTTTTATGATAATAAGAAGTAAACAGTAAGTTCCAAATATAGTGGACATACATATAAAAGAAATAAAGAATCATTCACGAGGTTGCCATGCTTCTAAAGAAGCAATAGTACCCTTAACATGTATCCAAATCTAATTACAAAAGACTTGTATAAATAGAGAACCACCAAGCCAAAGTATGATCTTGCTCAAAACATCTTACAAGTATTCGGTACTGAGCACACATTTACAAAGAGGTCAATGAAAACGTCAAGCAATAAAACAGCAATACTGACACAAGTAGCATCCTTCACTAGCAGCAAAGAAAATTAAAAAAGTACACATCCACAACATACAAGAAATACAATACAATACAATACAATAAAATAAAATCAAATTCATTCACGCGGACGTGATCGAAAACATCCTTTTCCCGATTCCCTGTATACATTGAAAACTTCTGATTGGTTTAGATTTTATGTAAGCTCTCTTCTTGATTCGTCAATGCCCACTGTACAATTTCAATCCCTCTTGGGGGTATAAAAGCTAAGGTAGATAGGAACCAGAATCATTCCCGTCATCTGCAGCTGGACATGTGCATGACGGAAGTTTTGAACAAGCTCCTATCAGAGATGGACCATTGCTCAGGTGGTGTGTTGCCTAACATTTCCAGGCTGTTCTTCGGCCAAAGAAGAAACAAGCAGGCTACTGCAAAATAAGCCTTCTCTTGTCTACAAGCATCCCAAAAAAATAAAAAAAAAACAACAGACAACAATAACAAAATTATTTCTGAAAAGGAATATGCCTCAATATTGCAACTGGTGATGAATGAGATCACAAAAACACGCACTCCACGGACTAAAACTATGGAGGAGTGACATATTCCATTTCATTGATTCATTTTATTCGTTCATTGATTTCATCAACGAAGATAGATAGTTGCCAAGGCGAGTAGTGTATGTCATTATTTACATACGAGTATTAGTATAACCAAATCCGATTGTTATTGTAGAAGACCTTCTTCGGTATCTTTCTTTTACCCCTGTCTTTTGCATTATTCTGTTTTTTTTCCCCCTTTGTAACATTGTCCATATACAACTAGTAAATCCAAAATGTAGTATGATTGGTTTTCCCACTTTTAACTTCTTAGCGTCGCTGTCTACTGAGTCACTTCGTATGTCTATACATTATCCAAGTCCAAGACACCAAAGGTAGCAACAGCAGCTAAAAAGTGTAGGGTTAAGAGCAATAGTAAGAGGAATACAGCTAACAAAATCAACTGCATGACTAGTAAAAGTCAAAAAAGTCCTAGAAGGGCCGAGACCCCAAAGAAGAAGGCAGCATGCAAGCCTCGGCAAGTAAGGGGCCCATAGGCCGCCACCCTAAGCAATAGGCCCCAAGGCGGATTAGGACGGATGAAGGACAAATTGAGGTGGACTGGGTTTTCTACGGTATCTACTATCTACCATGTTCAAAAACCGCTACTACAACCCCACACATCCGCTATCTACAGCAAAAGCAATGTGTATCATGAACAGTTATGGTCCAAGTGCGATATCTTCTGGACAGATCGCTGCAGAAGCTTTAAGACTGGCCACCCTACAACAAGAGCTCTACAATCACTAGCTGAGAAATCCAGAAAGCTTTCAGACTTCTACCCGCTGACACTTGCTAAGCATGCCGTAAGCGAGGGAACCAAGGCTGTTACAAAGTACACCAGTAGCAAGTAAACATACTGTGTGGATCCAAATATCAAAACGGCCCTTTTCAGGGCACATACATATCCCTAGAAAAGAAATCATTCACCATGGTTGCCATGCTTCTAAAGAAGCAATAGTACCCTTAACATGTATCCAAATCTAATTATAAACAAGACATTGTATAAATAGAGAACCACCAAGCCAAAGTATGATATCTTGCTGAAAACATGCTATACAAGTATTTCGGTACTGAGCACACATTTACAAAGAGTCAAATGTAAACGTCAAGCAAACACACGCAATAATAACACAAGTAATCACAACCTTCACTAGCAGCAAAAAAATTAAATAGTACACATCCCACAACATACAAGAAATACTAATACAAACAAGAAAATAAACATAAAATCAATTCATTTCACCCGTGACGTATCGAAAACATCCTTTGCCGAAGCCCATATACAAGAAACCTTCTATTGTTAGATTTGATGTAAGATCTCTCTTCTGATTCGTCAATGCCTCTAACTTTCAATCCTCTGGGGGTATAAAAGCAAAAGATATAGTACCAAATCAGTCCCCGACATCTCCAGCTGACAATGGTGCAATGACAAACTTTTGAACAAGCTCCTATCAGGAGTGACCATTTGCTTCAGGGGGTGTGTTGCCTAACATCTACAGGCTGTTCTTCTGTCCAAAGAAAAACCAAGCAGGCTCCTGCAAAATAAGCCTTCTCCTTTTCTTCTACAAGAATCCCCCAAAAATAAAAAAACAACAACAACAAAAAAAAAACAATTATTTCCAAAAAGGTTAATATGCCTCAATATTGGCAACTGGTGATGAATGATATCATAAAAACACGCACCTACGGACTAAAACTAATGAGTGACATATTCCATATTCATTAATTCATTTATTCATTCATCCTGATTTCATGTACTGAAGATAGATAGTTGCCTTGGCGAGTAAGTTGATGTCATTATTTACATACGAGTATTAGTATAACCAAATCCGATTCTTATTGTAGAATTGACTACTTCTGGTATCTTTCTTTTACCCCTAATCCTTTTGCATTATTCTGTTATTTTTCCCGTTTGTAACATTGTCCTATACAATACATACTAGTAAATCCAAAATGTAGTATGATTGGTTTTCCACTCTTTTAACTTCTTAGCGTCGCTGTCTACTGAGTCACGTCGTATTCTATACATTATCCAAGTCCAAGACACCGAAGGTAGGCAACAGCAGCTAAAAAGCGTAGGGTTAAGAGCAATATTAAGAGGAAGACAGCTAACCAAATCACTGGCAGAGGAATAAGTCAAAAAAAATCCAAGAAGGGCCGAGACCCCAAGGAGGAAGGCAGCTAGCAAGCCTCGGCAAGTAAGGGTGCCCATAAGGCCGCCACCAAAGCAAAGGCAGCGGATTATGACAGAAGAAGACAATGAGGTGTGAGGGAATTCTACGCGTGGAATCTACATCTACCAAGTTCAGAAACCGCTACACCCAACACCGCAATCTACAGCAAAAGCTATGTGTATCATGAACAGTTCTGTCAACGATATTCTTCGACAGAATCGCTGCAGAAGCTTTAAGACTGGCAACCCTACAACAAGTGCTCTACAATCACTAGCAGCTGAATACCAGACAGCTTTCAGACTTCTACCCGCTGAACTTGAAGCATGCCAGTTAGCGAGGGAGAACCAAGGTTGCTTACAAAGTACACCAGTAGCAAGTAAAGATACTGTGTAGATCCAAATATCAAAACGGCACCTTTTCAGGGCCATACACTTATCCCTAGAAAAAGAAATGATTCCCGAGGTTGCCATGCTTCCTAAAAATGCTATAGTACCCTTCACATGTATCCAAATCTAATTATAATAGACTTGCAGAAATAGAGAACCACAAGCCAAGGGTATGATGTTCTTCAAAACATCTTACAAGTATTCGGTACTGAGCACACATTTACAAAGAGGTCACATGAAAACGCCAAGCAAACAACAGCCAATACTAACTCAAGTATCCGACCTTGGACTAGCAAGCCAAAGAAAGTAAATAAGTACAAGCCACAAAATACAAGAAATACAATACAATACAATAACATAAAATAAAATTCTTTCACGCGGACGTGATCGAAAACATCCTTTTCCGAATCCTGTATACAAGAAACCTACTGATTGGTTAGATTTAATCTAAGCGCTCTTCTGATTCGTCAACGCCAATGTGCATTTCAATCCCTCTTGGGGGTATAAAAGCTAAGCTAGATAGGACCAGAATCATTCCCCGTCATCTGCAGCTGGACATCTGCAATGAGGAAGATTTGAACAAGCTCCTATCCGGAGTGTCCATTGCTCAGGGTGGTGTGTTGCCTAACATCCAGGCTGTTCTTCTGTCAAAGAAAAGCAAGCAGGCTCCTGCAAAATAAGCCTTCTCTTATTCTACAAGAATCCCCAAAAAATAAAAAAAACAACAACAACAAAAAAAAAAACAATTATTTCCGAAAAGGAATATGCCTCAATATTGGCATCAGATCATGAATGATATCATAAAAACACGCACGCACGGACTAAAACTAAGGAGTGACATATTCCATATTCATTTATTGATTTGATGATCTATTCATTCACTGATTTCATGTATGAAGATTGATAGTTGCCTTGGCGAGTAGTTGATGTCGTTTTTTACATACGAGTATTAGTATGACCAAATCCGATTCTTATTGTTGTCGACTTTCTTCGGTATCTTTCTTTTACCCCTATCCTTTGCATTATTCTGTTATTTTTTCCCGTTGTAACATTGTCCTTATACAATACATACTAGTAAATCCAAAATGTAGTATGATTGGTTTTCACTCTTTTAACTTCTTAGCGTCTCTGTCTACTGAGTCACTTCCTATGTCTATACATTCTCCAAGTCCAAGACACCTAAGGTAGCAACATCAGCTAAAAAAGATAGGGTTAAGAGCAATAAGAAGAAGAAGACAGCTAACAAAATCAACTGCAGATAAAAAGTCAGAAAAGGCGAAGAAGGTCAAATAACCAAAGGAGACCAAAACAGCTCAACCTAAAAAGACCATATCCCCTAAGAAGGCTAAGACACCAAAGCCAAAGTAGACCAAGACCGCAAAGAAGAAGGCAGCTAGCAAGCCTCGGCAAGTAAGTGCGTCCAAAACGTCACCAACAAAGCTAAGGCCCAGCGGACTGGGAAATGAAAAAGACAATGAGGTTGAGGCAATCCTACGTAATCTACATCTACAAAGTTCTAAAACCGCTACACCCAGACACCGCTCTCTCCAGCAATGCTATGTGTATCATGAACAGTTCCGTCAACGATATCTTCCACAGAATCGCTGCAGAATCATTAAGACTGGCACACTACAAGAAGCGCTCTACAATCACTAGCAGAGAAATCCAGACAGCTTTCCGACTTCTACCCGTTGAACTTGAAAAGCATGCCGTTAGCGAGGGAACCAAGGTTGTTACAAAGTACACCAGTAGCAAGTAAAGATACTGTGTAGATCCAAATATCAAAACGGCCCTTTTCAGGGCCATACATATCCCTAGAAAAGAAATGATTCCCGAGGTTGCCATGCTTCTAAAAATGCTATAGTACCCTTCACATGTATCCAAATCTATTTATAATGGACTTGCAGAAATAGAGAACCACCAAGCCAAGGTATGATCTTCTTCAAAAGATCTTACAAGTATTCGGTACTGTGCACACATTTACAAAGAGGTCAATGAAAACGCCAAGCAAACAACAGCAATACTAACTCAAGTATCGTCCTTGACTAGCAGCAAAGAAAAGTAAATAAGTACACATCCACAACATACAAGAAATACAATACAATACAATAACATAAAATAAAATTCTTTCACGCGGACGTGATCGAAAACATCCTTTTCCGAATCCTGTATACAAGAAACCTACTGATTAGTTAGATTTTATGTAAGCGCTCTTCTGATTCGTCAACGCCACTGTGCATTTCAATCCCTCTTGGGGGGTATAAAAGCCAAGGACCAGAATCATTCCCCGTCATCTGCAGCTGGACATCTGCAATGAGGAAGATTTGAACAAGCTCCTATCCGGAGTATCCATTGCTCAGGGTGGTGTGTTGCCTAACATCCAGGCTGTTCTTCTGTCAAAGAAAACCAAGCAGGCTCCTGCAAAATAAGCCTTCTCTTCTTTTACAAGAATCCCCAAAAAATAAAAAAACAACAACAACAACAACAAAAAACAAACAATTATTTCCGAAAAGGAATATGCCTCAATATTGGCAACTGGTCATGAATGATATCATTAAAACACGCACGCACGGACTAAAACTAAGGAGTGACATATTCCATATTCATTTATTGATTTATTGATTTATTCATTCACTGATTTTATGTATGAAGATTGATAGTTGCCTTGGCGAGTAGTTGATGTCGTTTTTTACATACGAGTATTAGTATGACCAAATCCGATTCTTATTGTTGCTGACTTTCTTCGGTATCTTTCTTTTACTCCTATCCTTTGCATTATTCTGTTATTTTTTCCCGTTGTAACATTGTCCTTATACAATACATACTAGTAAATCCAAAATGTAGTATGATTGGTTTTCACTCTTTTAACTTCTTAGCGTCTCTGTCTACTGAGTCACTTCCTATGTCTATACATTCTCCAAGTCCAAGACACCTAAGGTAGCAACATCAGCTAAAAAACATAGGGTTAAGAGCAATAAGAAGAAGAAGACAGCTAACAAAATCAACTGCAGATAAAAAGTCAGAAAAGGCGAAGAAGGTCAAATAACCAAAGGAGACCAAAACAGCTCAACCTAAAAAGACCATATCCCCTAAGAAGGCTAAGACACCAAAGCCAAAGTAGACCAAGACCCCAAAGAAGAAGGCAGCTAGCAAGCCTCGGCAAGTAAGTGCGTCCAAAAGGTCACCAACAAAGCTAAGGCCCAGCGGACTGGGAAATGAAAAAGACAATGAGGTTGAGGCAATCCTACGTTATCAGCATCTACAAAGTTCTAAAACCGCTACACCCAGACACCGCTATCTCCACCAATGCTATGTGTATCATGAACAGTTCCGTCAACGATATCTTCCACAGAATCGCTGAAGAATCATTAGGACTGGCACACTACAAGAAGCGCTCTACAATCACTAGCAGAGAAATCCAGACAGCTTTCCGACTTCTACCCGTTGAACTTGAAAAGCATGCCGTTAGCGAGGGAACCAAGGTTGTTACAAAGTACACCAGTAGCAAGTAAAGATACTGTGTAGATCCAAATATCAAAACGGCCCTTTTCAGGGCCATACATATCCCTAGAAAAGAAATGATTCCCGAGGTTGCCATGCTTCTAAAAATGCTATAGTACCCTTCACATGTATCCAAATCTATTTATAATAGACTTGCAGAAATAGAGAACCACCAAGCCAAGGTATGATGTTCTTCAAAAGATCTTACAAGTATTCGGTACTGTGCACACATTTACAAAGAGGTCAATGAAAACGCCAAGCAAACAACAGCAATACTAACTCAAGTATCGTCCTTGACTAGCAGCAAAGAAAAGTAAATAAGTACACATCCACAACATACAAGAAATGCAATACAATACAATAACATAAAATAAAATTCTTTCACGCGGACGTGATCGAAAACGTCCTTTTCCGAATCCTGTATACAAGAAACCTACTGATTGGATAGATTTTATGTAAGCGCTCTTCTGATTCGTCAACGCCAATGTGCATTTCAATCCCTCTTGGGGGTATAAAAGCCAAGCTAGATAGGACCAGAATCATTCCCCGTCTTCTGCAGCTGGACATCTGCAATGAGGAAGATTTGAACAAGCTCCTATCCGGAGTGTCCATTGCTCAGGGTGGTGTGTTGCCTAACATCCAGGCTGTTCTTCTGTCAAAGAAAACCAAGCAGGCTTTTGCAAAATAAGCCTTCTTTTCTTCTACAAGAATCCCCCAAAAATAAAAAAAAAACAACAACAAAAAAAAAACAAACAATTATTTCCAAAAAGGAATATGCCTCAATATTGGCAACTGGTCATGAATGATATCATAAAAACACGCACGCACGGACTAAAACTAAGGAGTGACATATTCCATATTCATTTATTCATTTATTGATTTATTCATTCACTGATTTCATGTATGAAGATTGATAGTTGCCTTGGCGAGTAGTTGATGTCATTTTTTACATACGAGTATTAGTATGACCAAATCCGATTCTTATTGTTGCTGACTTTCTTCGGTATCTTTCTTTTACCCCTATCCTTTGCATTATTCTGTTATTTTTTCCCGTTGTAACATTGTCCTTATACAATACATACTAGTAAATCCAAAATGTAGTATGATTGGTTTTCACTCTTTTAACATCTTAGCGTCTCTGTCTACTGAGTCACTTCCTATGTCTATACATTCTCCAAGTCCAAGACACCTAAGGTAGCAACATCAGCTAAAAAAGATAGGGTTAAGAGCAATAAGAAGAAGAAGACAGCTAACAAAATCAACTGCAGATACAAAGTCAGAAAAGGCGAAGAAGGTCAAATAACCAAAGGAGACCAAAACAGCTCAACCTAAAAAGACCATATCCCCTAAGAAGGCTAAGACACCAAAGCCAAAGTAGACCAAGACCCCAAAGAAGAAGGCAGCTAGCAAGCCTCGGCAAGTAAGTGCGTCCAAAAGGTCACCAACAAAGCTAAGACCCAGCGGACTGGGAAATGAAAAAGACAATGAGGTTGAGGCAATCCTACGTAATCTACATCTACAAAGTTCTAAAACCGCTACACCCAGACACCGCTATCTCCAGCAATGCTATGTGTATCATGAACAGTTCCGTCAACGATATCTTCCACATAATCGCTGCAGAATCATTAAGACTGGCACACTACAAGAAGCGCTCTACAATCACTAGCAGAGAAATCCAGACAGCTTTCCGACTTCTACCCGTTGAACTTGAAAAGCATGCCGTTAGCGAGGGAACCAAGGTTGTTACAAAGTACACCAGTAGCAAGTAAAGATACTGTGTAGATCCAAATATCAAAACGGCCCTTTTCAGGGCCATACATATCCCTAGAAAAGAAATGATTCCCGAGGTTGCCATGCTTCTAAAAATGCTATAGTACCCTTCACATGTATCCAAATCTATTTATAATAGACTTGCAGAAATAGAGAACCAAAAAGCCAAGGTATGATGTTCTTCAAAAGATCTTACAAGTATTCGGTACTGTGCACACATTTACAAAGAGGTCAATGAAAACGCCAAGCAAACAACAGCAATACTAACTCAAGTATCCTCCTTGACTAGCAGCAAAGAAAAGTAAATAAGTACACATCCACAACATACAAGAAATGCAATACAATACAATAACATAAAATAAAATTCTTTCACGCGGACGTGATCGAAAACATACTTTTCCGAATCCTGTATACAAGAAACCTACTGATTGGATAGATTTTATGTAAGCGCTCTTCTGATTCGTCAACGCCAATGTGCATTTCAATTCCTCTTGGGGGTATAAAAGCCAAGCTAGATAGGACCAGAATCATTCCCCGTCATCTGCAGCTGGACATCTGCAATGAGGAAGATTTGAACAAGCTCCTATCCGGAGTGTCCATTGCTCAGGGTGGTGTGTTGCCTAACATCCAGGCTGTTCTTCTGTCAAAGAAAACCAAGCAGGCTCCTGCAAAATAAGCCTTCTCTTCTTTTACAAGAATCCCCAAAAAATAAAAAAAACAACAACAACAACAACAAAAAAACAAACAATTATTTCCGAAAAGGAATATGCCTCAATATTGGCAACTGGTCATGAATGATATCATTAAAACACGCACGCACGGACTAAAACTAAGGAGTGACATATTCCATATTCATTTATTGATTTATTGATTTATTCATTCACTGATTTCATGTATGAAGATTGATAGTTGCCTTGGCGAGTAGTTGATGTCGTTTTTTACATACGAGTATTAGTATGACCAAATCCGATTCTTATTGTTGCTGACTTTCTTCGGTATCTTTCTTTTACTCCTATCCTTTGCATTATTCTGTTATTTTTTCCCGTTGTAACATTGTCCTTATACAATACATACTAGTAAATCCAAAATGTAGTATGATTGGTTTTCACTCTTTTAACATCTTAGCGTCTCTGTCTACTGAGTCACTTCCTATGTCTATACATTCTCCAAGTCCAAGACACCTAAGGTAGCAACATCAGCTAAAAAACATAGGGTTAAGAGCAATAAGAAGAAGAAGACAGCTAACAAAATCAACTGCAGATAAAAAGTCAGAAAAGGCGAAGAAGGTCAAATAACCAAAGGAGACCAAAACAGCTCAACCTAAAAAGACCATATCCCCTAAGAAGGCTAAGACACCAAAGCCAAAGTAGACCAAGACCCCAAAGAAGAAGGCAGCTAGCAAGCCTCGGCAAGTAAGTGCGTCCAAAATGCCACCAACAAAGCTAAGACCCAGCGGACTGGGAAATGAAAAAGACAATGAGGTTGAGGGAATCCTACGTAATCTACATCTACAAAGTTCTAAAACCGCTACACCCAGACACCGCTATCTCCAGCAATGCTATGTGTATCATGAACAGTTCCGTCAACGATATCTTCCACAGAATCGCTGCAGAATCATTAAGACTGGCACACTACAAGAAGCGCTCTACAATCACTAGCAGAGAAATCCAGACAGCTTTCCGACTTCTACCCGTTGAACTTGAAAAGCATGCCGTTAGCGAGGGAACCAAGGTTGTTACAAAGTACACCAGTAGCAAGTAAAGATACTGTGTAGATCCAAATATCAAAACGGCCCTTTTCAGGGCCATACATATCCCTAGAAAAGAAATGATTCCCGAGGTTGCCATGCTTCTAAAAATGCTATAGTACCCTTCACATGTATCCAACTCTATTTATAATAGACTTGCAGAAATAGAGAACTACCAAGCCAAGGTATGATGTTCTTCAAAAGATCTTACAAGTATTCGGTACTGTGCACACATTTACAAAGAGGTCAATGAAAACGCCAAGCAAACAACAGCAATACTAACTCAAGTATCGTCCTTGACTAGCAGCAAAGAAAAGTAAATAAGTACACATCCACAACATACAAGAAATGCAATACAATACAATAACATAAAATAAAATTCTTTCACGCGGACGTGATCGAAAACATCCTTGTCCGAATCCTGTATACAAGAAACCTACTGATTGGATAGATTTTATGTAAGCGCTCTTCTGATTCGTCAACGCCAATGTGCATTTCAATCCCTCTTGGGGGTATAAAAGCCAAGCTAGATAGGACCAGAATCATTCCCCGTCATCTGCAGCTGGACATCTGCAATGAGGAAGATTTGAACAAGCTCCTATCCGGAGTGTCCATTGCTCAGGGTGGTGTGTTGCCTAACATCCAGGCTGTTCTTCTGTCAAAGAAAACCAAGCAGGCTCCTGCAAAATAAGCCTTCTCTTCTTTTACAAGAATCCCCAAAAAATAAAAAAACAACAACAACAACAACAAAAAACAAACAATTATTTCCGAAAAGGAATATGCCTCAATATTGGCAACTGGTCATGAATGATATCATTAAAACACGCACGCACGGACTAAAACTAAGGAGTGACATATTCCATATTCATTTATTGATTTATTGATTTATTCATTCACTGATTTCATGTATGAAGATTGATAGTTGCCTTGGCGAGTAGTTGATGTCGTTTTTTACATACGAGTATTAGTATGACCAAATCCGATTCTTATTGTTGCTGACTTTCTTCGGTATCTTTCTTTTACCCCTATCCTTTGCATTATTCTGTTATTTTTTCCCGTTGTAACATTGTCCTTATACAATACATACTAGTAAATCCAAAATGTAGTATGATTGGTTTTCACTCTTTTAACATCTTAGCGTCTCTGTCTACTGAGTCACTTCCTATGTCTATACATTCTCCAAGTCCAAGACACCTAAGGTAGCAACATCAGCTAAAAAACATAGGGTTAAGAGCAATAAGAAGAAGAAGACAGCTAACAAAATCAACTGCAGATAAAAAGTCAGAAAAGGCGAAGAAGGTCAAATAACCAAAGGAGACCAAAACAGCTCAACCTAAAAAGACCATATCCCCTAAGAAGGCTAAGACACCAAAGCCAAAGTAGACCAAGACCCCAAAGAAGAAGGCAGCTAGCAAGCCTCGGCAAGTAAGTGCGTCCAAAAGGTCACCAACAAAGCTAAGACCCAGCGGACTGGGAAATGAAAAAGACAATGAGGTTGAGGCAATCCTACGTAATCTACATCTACAAAGTTCTAAAACCGCTACACCCAGACACCGCTATCTCCAGCAATGCTATGTGTATCATGAACAGTTCCGTCAACGATATCTTCCACATAATCGCTGCAGAATCATTAAGACTGGCACACTACAAGAAGCGCTCTACAATCACTAGCAGAGAAATCCAGACAGCTTTCCGACTTCTACCCGTTGAACTTGAAAAGCATGCCGTTAGCGAGGGAACCAAGGTTGTTACAAAGTACACCAGTAGCAAGTAAAGATACTGTGTAGATCCAAATATCAAAACGGCCCTTTTCAGGGCCATACATATCCCTAGAAAAGAAATGATTCCCGAGGTTGCCATGCTTCTAAAAATGCTATAGTACCCTTCACATGTATCCAAATCTATTTATAATAGACTTGCAGAAATAGAGAACCACCAAGCCAAGGTATGATGTTCTTCAAAAGATCTTACAAGTATTCGGTACTGTGCACACATTTACAAAGAGGTCAATGAAAACGCCAAGCAAACAACAGCAATACTAACTCAAGTATCGTCCTTGACTAGCAGCAAAGAAAAGTAAATAAGTACACATCCACAACATACAAGAAATGCAATACAATACAATAACATAAAATAAAATTCTTTCACGCGGACGTGATCGAAAACATCCTTGTCCGAATCCTGTATACAAGAAACCTACTGATTGGATAGATTTTATGTAAGCGCTCTTCTGATTCGTCAACGCCAATGTGCATTTCAATCCCTCTTGGGGGTATAAAAGCCAAGCTAGATAGGACCAGAATCATTCCCCGTCTTCTGCAGCTGGACATCTGCAATGAGGAAGATTTGAACAAGCTCCTATCCGGAGTGTCCATTGCTCAGGGTGGTGTGTTGCCTAACATCCAGGCTGTTCTTCTGTCAAAGAAAACCAAGCAGGCTTTTGCAAAATAAGCCTTCTCTTCTTTTACAAGAATCCCCAAAAAATAAAATAACAACAACAACAACAACAACAAAACAAACAATTATTTCCGAAAAGGAATATGCCTCAATATTGGCAACTGGTCATGAATGATATCATAAAAACACGCACGCACGGACTAAAACTAAGGAGTGACATATTCCATATTCATTTATTCATTTATTGATTTATTCATTCACTGATTTCATGTATGAAGATTGATAGTTGCCTTGGCGAGTAGTTGATGTTATTTTTTACATGCGAGTATTAGTATGACCAAATCCGATTCTTATTGTTGCTGACTTTCTTCGGTATCTTTCTTTTACCCCTATCCTTTGCATTATTCTGTTATTTTTTCCCGTTGTAACATTGTCCTTATACAATACATACTAGTAAATCCAAAATGTAGTATGATTGGTTTTCACTCTTAAACATCTTAGCGTCTCTGTCTACTGAGTCACTTCCTATGTCTATACATTCTCCAAGTCCAAGACACCTAAGGTAGCAACATCAGCTAAAAAACATAGGGTTAAGAGCAATAAGAAGAAGAAGACAGCTAACAAAATCAACTGCAGATAAAAAGTCAGAAAAGGCGAAGAAGGTCAAATAACCAAAGGAGACCAAAACAGCTCAACCTAAAAAGACCATATCCCCTAAGAAGGCTAAGACACCAAAGCCAAAGTAGACCAAGACCCCAAAGAAGAAGGCAGCTAGCAAGCCTCAGCAAGTAAGTGCGTCCAAAAGGTCACCAACAAAGCTAAGACCCAGCGGACTGGGAAATGAAAAAGACAATGAGGTTGAGGCAATCCTACGTAATCTACATCTACAAAGTTCTAAAACCGCTACACCCAGACACCGCCATCCCCAGCAATGCTATGTGTATCACGAACAGTTCCGTCAACGATATCTTCCACAGAATCGCTGCAGAATCATTAAGACTGGCACACTACAAGAAGCGCTCTACAATCACTAGCAGAGAAATCAAGACAGCTTTCCGACTTCTACCCGTTGAACTTGAAAAGCATGCCGTTAGCGAGGGAACCAAGGTTGTTACAAAGTACACCAGTAGCAAGTAAAGATACTGTGTAGATCCAAATATCAAAACGGCCCTTTTCAGGGCCATACATATCCCTAGAAAAGAAATGATTCCCGAGGTTGCCATGCTTCTAAAAATGCTATAGTACCCTTCACATGTATCCAAAGCTATTTATAATAGACTTGCAGAAATAGAGAACCACCAAGCCAAGGTATGATGTTCTTCAAAAGATCTTACAAGTATTCGGTACTGTGCACACATTTACAAAGAGGTCAATGAAAACGCCAAGCAAACAACAGCAATACTAACTCAAGTATCGTCCTTGACTAGCAGCAAAGAAAAGTAAATAAGTACACATCCACAACATACAAGAAATACAATACAATACAATAACATAAAATAAAATTCTTTCACGCGGACATGATCGAAAACATCCTTTTGCGAATCCTGTATACAAGAAACCTACTGATTGGATAGATTTTATGTAAGCGCTCTTCTGATTCGTCAACGCCACTGTGCATTTCAATCCCTCTTGGGGGTATAAAAGCCAAGCTAGATAGGACCAGAATCATTCCCCGTCATCTGCAGCTGGACATCTGCAATGAGGAAGATTTGAACAAGCTCCTATCCGGAGTGTCCATTGCTCAGGGTGGTGTGTTGCCTAACATCCAGGTTGTTCTTCTGTCAAAGAAAACCAAGCAGGCTTTTGCAAAATAAGCCTTCTCTTCTTTTACAAGAATCCCCAAAAAATAAAATAACAACAACAACAACAACAACAAAACAAACAATTATTTCCGAAAAGGAATATGCCTCAATATTGGCAACTGGTCATGAATGATATCATAAAAACACGCACGCACGGACTAAAACTAAGGAGTGACATATTCCATATTCATTTATTCATTTATTGATTTATTCATTCACTGATTTCATGTATGAAGATTGATAGTTGCCTTGGCGAGTAGTTGATGTTATTTTTTACATGCGAGTATTAGTATGACCAAATCCGATTCTTATTGTTGCTGACTTTCTTCGGTATCTTTCTTTTACCCCTATCCTTTGCATTATTCTGTTATTTTTTCCCGTTGTAACATTGTCCTTATACAATACATACTAGTAAATCCAAAATGTAGTATGATTGGTTTTCACTCTTTTAACTTCTTAGCGTCTCTGTCTACTGAGTCACTTCCTGTGTCTATACATTCTCCAAGTCCGAGACACCTAAGGTAGCAACATCAGCTAAAAAACATAGGGTTAAGAGCAATAAGAAGAAGAAGACAGCTAACAAAATCAACTGCAGATAAAAAGTCAGAAAAGGCGAAGAAGGTCAAATAACCAAAGGAGACCAAAACAGCTCAACCTAAAAAGACCATATCCCCTAAGAAGGCTAAGACACCAAAGCCAAAGTAGACCAAGACCCCAAAGAAGAAGGCAGTTAGCAAGCCTCGGCAAGTAAGTGCGTCCAAAAGGTCACCAACAAAGCTAAGGCCCAGCGGACTGGGAAATGAAAAAGACAATGAGGTTGAGGCAATCCTACGTAATCTACATCTACAAAGTTCTAAAACCGCTACACCCAGACACCGCTCTCTCCAGCAATGCTATGTGTATCATGAACAGTTCCGTCAACGATATCTTCCACAGAATCGCTGCAGAATCATTAAGACTGGCACACTACAAGAAGCGCTCTACAATCACTAGCAGAGAAATCCAGACAGCTTTCCGACTTCTACCCGTTGAACGTGAAAAGCATGCCGTTAGCGAGGGAACCAAGGTTGTTACAAAGTACACCAGTAGCAAGTAAAGATACTGTGTAGATCCAAATATCAAAACGGCCCTTTTCAGGGCCATACATATCCCTAGAAAAGAAATGATTCCCGAGGTTGCCATGCTTCTAAAAATGCTATAGTACCCTTCACATGTATCCAAAGCTATTTATAATAGACTTGCAGAAATAGAGAACCACCAAGCCAAGGTATGATGTTCTTCAAAAGATCTTACAAGTATTCGGTACTGTGCACACATTTACAAAGAGGTCAATGAAAACGCCAAGCAAACAACAGCAATACTAACTCAAGTATCGTCCTTGACTAGCAGCAAAGAAAAGTAAATAAGTACACATCCACAACATACAAGAAATACAATACAATACAATAACATAAAATAATATTCTTTCACGCGGACGTGATCGAAAACATCCTTTTCCGAATCCTGTATACAAGAAACCTACTGATTGGTTAGATTTTATGTAAGCTCTCTTCTGATTCGTCAACGCCACTGTGCATTTCAATCCCTCTTGGGGGTATAAAAGCCAAGCTAGATAGGACCAGAATCATAGTCAGCAACGAACACAGTAGGATCGAGACGTAAAAAACAATCGTTAGCGATGGAACTAATAATTCCCGAACATGCATTGAACGCCCTGAAGGGCTTAGGCCTTTCTGTGGCATCTGGATGGAGCCTCCGGGCTCAAGAAAAGAGATCTACTCTCCTACTTATTTGGGAAGAAAATAGAAGCAACCCAACAGAGAGAAGCCCATGGGAAAGAAGCGGGCCCTATAGAAGACCGGGACAGGGAGGAAGAACACCATCACAGTGGAGGCGTTATAGGCAGGCGCCTACCGCACAGCAAAACCAGTTGAGACCAACTGCCCCTCCCAGGGAACTTTCTACTACAACAGCAACTCCTGCAAAGAACCCAGCAATATCAACAACAACAACAACAACAACAACTAGTCCTAAACTAGCTGCTGTTATGAAAGCAACTCAAGAGGTAATACAGCCACAGGAAACGACAGAAGCGCCGCCAAGCACCGTAGCTCAACAAAAATCCTCACCAGCAAGGCCATCATCCATAACCACAACACCGGTAAAACAGAAGGAAACTCGGGAAGCGGCGGAAGCGTGCAAGTTACCCCCACCCACCCCATCACCTACCCCACAACCGGATAATGACGAACTATGGCAGCAGGCTGGGCAACATTTGTATAATATATCATACAACTGGGGAATGAATGACCTATGGCTAAATAAAAAAGAGGCCATAAAGTTCGTCGACGACCTTAAGGTGGTACTTCAGGCGAGGCATCACGAAGATTGTGGTGGGAGGCAAAACAAAGCTAACAGAGTACGGACAAAGAAAGCTATCGGAGCCTTAAAACAATGGGGGAAGGGTTTCGACGACTGCCCATTACCTTTAGCTTCAACAATCGCGGACCACATGATGAACTACCACAAAGTGAAGGTCGAGAAGCTTTCGTACGACGGTTACTACCTATCATTCGACATGAATGACTACCTTAACCCGAGCATGCCGAACGAGAGGGTTAGACGAACGGCCTTGGAATACATACCGGACCACCTGATATCGATTATGCAGGAAGAATTCCTACCGAGGGCCCCCCACCCCCTCAGCCCTTCTAAGGGCTAAATGAGTTTGCTAACTGCCTAATGGTTTTCACTTTGGCTTGAAAACCTTTTGACTATAACTAAATTTCAACACTAATATGATCAATTATCCGCCGAATCAAATGATAACCTGATAATATCTGTTTAAGATCACAAAATTTGAACGGGTTACACAAACCCAATTTTATTTATTATTTTCGGAAAAAGTATGTACATTTTGTACACGAAATTTCAAAATTGATAGGAAATTAGGAAAATTTAAAAACTTGAAGCATTGTCATAATTGAACAAGTGGCTAACACTTTATTGGTATTACGGACAGCCCGACTTAGATAACTGGGCAGAATTTGACCTTGTACGATCATGGCGTTTCAGTACTTCCGTTCCGCTCCGTGTCTCCCTTGCCGAGCCCAAGCCACCTGCCACGTTCCTGACATAGCATGCTGTGCATGCATTGCATTTAAACCTGTTAACATTGAGGTTCTAATCCTACGTACAGGTGGAAAGTAAATGGTTACACACCCTCCTAAACGTATCGCGCCTTCAATGAACCCCAGTCTTGGGGAAACCATGCAGCGATGGAGGGGTGTAACAAATTCACAAAGTGTGTTTTGCACACTTTGTACACCAATGTGTTATTAATAACACAGTTTGGTGAGCAAGTAAATAGTGCGCCGTGCGCATATTAACCAGACGTACATGACGAAATTCGTCGCACACGCCTATAATTCAATTTCAGTCAGTCAGACCAGAATCATTCCCCGTCATCTGCAGCTGGACATCTGCAATGAGGAAGATTTGAACAAGCTCCTATTAGGAGTGTCCATTGCTCAGGGTGGTGTGTTGCCTAACATACAGGCTGTTTCTTCTGTCAAAGAAAACCAAGCAGGCTCCTGCAAAATAAGCCTTCTCTTCTTCTACAAGAATCCCCAAAAAATAAAAAAACAAGAACAACAAAAAAAAAAACAACAGTTATTTCCGAAAAGGAATATGCCTCAATATTGGACAACTGGTCATAAATGATATCATAAAAACACGCACGCACGGACTAAAACTAAGGAGTGACATATTCCATATTCATTTATTGATTTATTCATTCACTGATTTCATGTATGAAGATTGATAGTTGCCTTGGCGAGTAGTTGATGTCGTTTTTTACATACGAGTATTAGTATGACCAAATCCGACTGTTATTGTTGTTGATTTTCTTCGAGATCTTTCTTTTACCCCTATCCTTTGCAGGCTCCTGCAAAATAAGCCTTCTCTTCTTTTACAAGAATCCCCAAAAAATAAAATAACAACAACAACAACAAAATAAAACAAACAATTATTTCCGAAAAGGAATATGCCTCAATATTGGCAACTGGTCATGAATGATATCATAAAAACACGCACGCACGGACTAAAACTAAGGAGTGACATATTCCATATTCATTTATTCATTTATTGATTTATTCATTCACTGATTTCATGTATGAAGATTGATAGTTGCCTTGGCGAGTAGTTGATGTTATTTTTTACATGCGAGTATTAGTATGACCAAATCCGATTCTTATTGTTGCTGACTTTCTTCGGTATATTTCTTTTACCCCTATCCTTTGCATTATTCTGTTATTTTTTCCCGTTGTAACATTGTCCTTATACAATACATACTAGTAAATCCAAAATGTAGTATGATTGGTTTTCACTCTTAAACATCTTAGCGTCTCTGTCTACTGAGTCACTTCCTGTGTCTATACATTCTCCAAGTCCAAGACACCTAAGGTAGCAACATCAGCTAAAAAACATAGGGTTAAGAGCAATAAGAAGAAGAAGACAGCTAACAAAATCAACTGCAGATAAAAAGTCAGAAAAGGCGAAGAAGGTCAAATAACCAAAGGAGACCAAAACAGCTCAACCTAAAAAGACCATATCCCCTAAGAAGGCTAAGACACCAAAGCCAAAGTAGACCAAGACCCCAAAGAAGAAGGCAGCTAGCAAGCCTCAGCAAGTAAGTACGTCCAAAAGGTCACCAACAAAGCTAAGACCCAGCGGACTGGGAAATGAAAAAGACAATGAGGTTTTGGCAATCCTACGTAATCTACATCTACAAAGTTCTAAAACCGCTACACCCAGACACCGCTATCTCCAGCAATGCTATGTGTATCATGAACAGTTCCGTCAACGATATCTTCCACAGAATCGCTGCAGAATCATTAAGACTGGCACACTACAAGAAGCGCTCTACAATCACTAGCAGAGAAATCCAGACAGCTTTCCGACTTCTACCCGTTGAACTTGAAAAGCATGCCGTTAGCGAGGGAACCAAGGTTGTTACAAAGTACACCAGTAGCAAGTAAAGATACTGTGTAGATCCAAATATCAAAACGGCCCTTTTCAGGGCCATACATATCCCTAGAAAAGAAATGATTCCCGAGGTTGCCATGCTTCTAAAAATGCTATAGTAAGCTTCACATGTATCCAAATCTATTTATAATAGACTTGCAGAAATAGAGAACCACCAAGCCAAGGTATGATGTTCTTCAAAAGATCTTACAAGTATTCGGTACTGTGCACACATTTACAAAGAGGTCAATGAAAACGCCAAGCAAACAACAGCAATACTAACTCAAGTATCGTCCTTGACTAGCAGCAAAGAAAAGTAAATAAGTACACATCCACAACATACAAGAAATGCAATACAATACAATAACATAAAATAAAATTCTTTCACGCGGACGTGATCGAAAACATCCTTTTCCGAATCCTGTATACAAGAAACCTACTGATTGGTTAGTTTTTATGTAAGCGCTCTTCTGATTCGTCAACGCCATTGTGCATTTCAATCCCTCTTGGGGGTATAAAAGCCAAGCAAGATAGGACCAGAATCATTCCCCGTCATCTGCAGCTGGACATCTGCAATGAGGAAGATTTGAACAAGCTCCTATCCGGAGTGTCCATTTCTCAGGGTGGTGTGTTGCCTAACATACAGGCTGTTCTTCTGTCAAAGAAAACCAAGCAGGCTCCTGCAAAATAAGCCTTCTCTTCTTCTACAAGAATCCCCAAAAAATAAAAAAACAACAACAACAACAACAAAAAAAAAAATTATTTCCGAAAAGGAATATGCCTCAATATTGGCAACTGGTCATGAATGATATCATAAAAACACGCACGCACGGACTAAAACTAAGGAGTGACATATTCCATATTCATTTATTCATTTATTGATTTATTCATTCACTGATTTCATGTATGAAGATATATAGTTGCCATGGCGAGTAGTTGATGTCGTTTTTTACGTACGAGTATTAGTATGACCAAATCCGATTCTTATTGTTGCTGACTTTCTTCGGTATCTTTCTTTTACCCCTATCCTTTGTATTATTCTGTTATTTTTTCCCGTTGTAACATTGTCCTTATACAATACATACTAGTAAATCCAAAATGTAGTATGATTGGTTTTCACTCTTTTAACTTCTTAGCGTCTCTGTCTACTGAGTCACTTCCTATGTCTATACATTCTCCAACTCCAAGACACCTAAGGTAGCAACATCAGCTAAAAAACATAGGGTTAAGAGCAATAAGAAGGAGAAGACAGCTAACAAAATCAACTGCGGATAAAAAGTCAGAAAAGGCGAAGAAGGTAAAATAACCAAAGGAGACCAAAACAGCTCAACCTAAAAAGACCATATCCCCTAAGAAGGCTAAGACACCAAAGCCAAAGTAGACCAAGACCCCAAAGAAGAAGGCAGCTAGCAAGCCTCGGCAAGTAAGTGCGTCCGAAAGGTCACCAACAAAGCTAAGGCCCAGCGGACTGGGAAATGAAAAAGACAATGAGGTTGAGGCAATCCAACGTAATCTAAAACTGCAAAGTTCTAAAACCGCTACACCCAGACACCGCTCTCTCCAGCAATGCTATGTGTATCATGAACAGTTCCGTCAACGATATCTTCCACAGAATCGCTGCAGAATCATTAAGACTGGCACACTACAAGAAGCGCTCTACAATCACTAGCAGAGAAATCCAGACAGCTTTCCGACTTCTACCCGTTGAACTTGAAACGCATGCCGTTAGCGAGGGAACCAAGGTTGTTACAAAGTACACCAGTGGCAAGTAAAGATACTGTGTAGATCCAAATATCAAAACGGCCCTTTTCAGGGCATACATATCCCTAGAAAAGAAATGATTCCCGAGGTTGCCATGCTTCTAAAAATGCTATAGTAAGCTTCACATGTATCCAAATCTATTTATAATAGACTTGCAGAAATAGAAAACCACCAAGCCAAGGTATGATGTTCTTCAAAAGATCTTACAAGTATTCGGTACTGTGCACACATTTACAAAGAGGTCAATGAAAACGCCAAGCAAACAACAGCAATACTAACTCAAGTATCGTCCTTCACTAGCAGCAAAGAAAAGTAAATAAGTACACATCCACAACATACAAGAAATGCAATACAATACAATAGCATAAAATAAAATTCTTTCACGCGGACGTGATCGAAAACATCCTTTTGCGAATCCTGTATTCAAGAAACCTACTGATTGGTTAGATTTTATGTAAGCTCTCTTCTGATTCGTCAACGCCACTGTGCATTTCAATCCCTCTTGGGGGTATAAAAGCCAAGCTAGATAGGACCAGAATCATAGTCAGCAACGAACACAGTAGGATCGAGACGTAAAAAACAATCGTTAGCGATGGAACTAATAATTCCCGAACATGCATTGAACGCCCTGGAAGTTATAGGCCTTTCAGTGGCATCTGGAAGGAGCCTCCGGGCTCAAGAAAAGAGAACTACTCTCCTACTTATTTGGGAAGAAAATAGAAGCAACCCAACAGAGAGAAGCCCATGGGAAAGAAGCGGGCCCTATAGAAGACCGGGACAGGGAGGAAGAACACCATCACAGTGGAGGCGTTATAGGCAGGCGCCTACCGCACAGCAAAACCAGTTGAGACCAACTGCCCCTCCCAGGGAACTTTCTACTACAACAGCAACTCCTGCAAAGAACCCAGCAATATCAACAACAACAACAACAACAACAACTAGTCCTAAACTAGCTGCTGTTATGAAAGCAACTCAAGAGGTAATACAGCCACAGGAAACGACAGAAGCGCCGCCAAGCACCGTAGCTCAACAAAAATCCTCACCAGCAAGGCCATCATCCATAACCACAACACCGGTAAAACAGAAGGAAACTCGGGAAGCGGCGGAAGCGTGCAAGTTACCCCCACCCACCCCATCACCTACCCCACAACCGGATAATGACGAACTATGGCAGCAGGCTGGGCAACATTTGTATAATATATCATACAACTGGGGAATGAATGACCTATGGCTAAATAAAAAAGAGGCCATAAAGTTCGTCGACGACCTTAAGGTGGTACTTCAGGCGAGGCATCACGAAGATTGTGGTGGGAGGCAAAACAAAGCTAACAGAGTACGGACAAAGAAAGCTATCGGAGCCTTAAAACAATGGGGGAAGGGTTTCGACGACTGCCCATTACCTTTAGCTTCAACAATCGCGGACCACATGATGAACTACCACAAAGTGAAGGTCGAGAAGCTTTCGTACGACGGTTACTACCTATCATTCGACATGAATGACTACCTTAACCCGAGCATGCCGAACGAGAGGGTTAGACGAACGGCCTTGGAATACATACCGGACCACCTGATATCGATTATGCAGGAAGAATTCCTACCGAGGGCCCCCCACCCCCTCAGCCCTTCTAAGGGCTAAATGAGTTTGCTAACTGCCTAATGGTTTTCACTTTGGCTTGAAAACCTTTTGACTATAACTAAATTTCAACACTAATATGATCAATTATCCGCCGAATCAAATGATAACCTGATAATATCTGTTTAAGATCACAAAATTTGAACGGGTTACACAAACCCAATTTTATTTATTATTTTCGGAAAAAGTATGTACATTTTGTACACGAAATTTCAAAATTGATAATAAATTAGGAAAATTTAAAAACTTGAAGCATTGTCATAATTGAACAAGTGGCTAACACTTTATTGGTATTAGGGACAGCCCGACTTAGATAACTGGGCAGAATTTGACCTTGTACGATCATGGCGTTTCAGTACTTCCGTTCCGCTCCGTGTCTCCCTTGCCGAGCCCAAGCCACCTGCCACGTTCCTGACATAGCATGCTGTGCATGCATTGCATTTAAACCTGTTAACATTGAGGTTCTAATCCTACGTACAGGTGGAAAGTAAATGGTTACACACCCTCCTAAACGTATCGCGCCTTCAATGAACCCCAGTCTTGGGGAAACCATGCAGCGATGGAGGGGTGTAACAAATTCACAAAGTGTGTTTTGCACACTTTGTACACCAATGTGTTATTAATAACACAGTTTGGTGAGCAAGTAAATAGTGCGCCGTGCGCATATTAACCAGACGTACATGACGAAATTCGTCGCAGACGCCTATAATTCAATTTCAGTCAGTCAGACCAGAATCATTCCCCGTCATCTGCAGCTGGACATCTGCAATGAGGAAGATTTGAACAAGCTCCTATCCGGAGTGTCCATTGCTCAGGGTGGTGTGTTGCCTAACATACAGGCTGTTTCTTCTGTCAAAGAAAACCAAGCAGGCTCCTGCAAAATAAGCCTTCTCTTCTTTTACAAGAATCCCCAAAAAATAAAAAAACAAGAACAACAAAAAAAAAACAAACAATTATTTCCGAAAAGGAATATGCCTCAATATTGGCAACTGGTCATAAATGATATCATAAAAACACGCACGCAGGGACTAAAACTAAGGAGTGACATATTCCATATTCATTTATTGATTTATTCATTCACTGATTTCATGTATGAAGATTGATAGTTGCCTTGGCGAGTAGTTGATGTCGTTTTTTACATACGAGTATTAGTATGACCAAATCCGATTGTTACTGTTGCTGACTTTCTTCGGTATCTTTCTTTTACCCCTATCCTTTGCATTATTCTGTTATTTTTTCCCGTTGTAACATTGTCCTTATTCAATACATACTAGTAAATCCAAAATGTAGTATGATTGGTTTTCACTCTTTTAACTTCTTAGCGTCTCTGTCTACTGAGTCACTTCCTATGTCTATACATTCTCCAAGTCCAAGACACCTAAGGTAGCAACATCAGCTAAAAAACATAGGGTTAAGAGCAATAAGAAGAAGAAGACAGCTAACAAAATCAACTGCAGATAAAAAGTCAGAAAAGGCGAAGAAGGTAAAATAACCAAAGGAGACCAAAACAGCTCAACCTAAAAAGACCATATCCCCTAAGAAGGCTAAGACACCAAAGCCAAAGTAGACCAAGACCCCAAAGAAGAAGGCAGCTAGCAAGCCTCGGCAAGTAAGTGCGTCCGAAAGGTCACCAACAAAGCTAAGGCCAAGCGGACTGGGAAATGAAAAAGACAATGAGGTTGAGGCAATCCTACGTAATCTACAACTGCAAAGTTCTAAAACCGCTACACCCAGACACCGCTATCTCCAGCAATGCTATGTGTATCATGAACAGTTCCGTCAACGATATCTTCCACAGAATCGCTGCAGAATCATTAAGACTGGCACACTACAAGAAGCGCTCTACAATCACTAGCAGAGAAATCCAGACAGCTTTCCGACTTCTACCCGTTGAACTTGAAACGCATGCCGTTAGCGAGGGAACCAAGGTTGTTACAAAGTACACCAGTAGCAAGTAAAGATACTGTGTAGATCCAAATATCAAAACGGCCCTTTTCAGGGCCATACATATCCCTAAAAAAGAAATGATTCCCGAGGTTGCCATGCTTCTAAAAATGCTATAGTACCCTTCACATGTATCCAAATCTATTTATAATAGACTTGCAGAAATAGAGAACCACCAAGCCAAGGTATGATGTTCTTCAAAAGATCTTACAAGTATTCGGTACTGTGCACACATTTACAAAGAGGTCAATGAAAACGCCAAGCAAACAACAGCAATACTAACTCAAGTATCGTCCTTCACTAGCAGCAAAGAAAAGTAAATAAGTACACATCCACAACATACAAGAAATACAATACAATACAATAACATAAAATAAAATTCTTTCACGCGGACGTGACCGAAAACATCCTTTTCCGAATCCTGTATACAAGAAACCTACTGATTGGTTAGATTTTGTGTAAGCGCTCTTCTGATTCGTCAACGCCACTGTGCATTTCAATCCCTCTTGGGGGTATAAAAGCCAAGCTAGATAGGACCAGAATCATTCCCCGTCATCTGCAGCTGGACATCTGCAATGAGGAAGATTTGAACAAGCTCCTATCCGGAGTGTCCATTGCTCAGGGTGGTGTGTTGCCTAACATCCAGGCTGTTCTTCTGTCAAAGAAAACCAAGCAGTCTCCTGCAAAATAAGCCTTCTCTTCTTCTACAAGAATCCCCAAAAAATAAAAAACAACAACAACAACATAAAAAAAACAAACAATTATTTCCGAAAAGGCATATGCCTCAATATTGGCAACTGGTCATTAATGATATCATAAAAACACGCACGCACGGACTAAAACTAAGGAGTGACATATTCCATATTCATTTATTCATTTATTGATTTATTCATTCACTGATTTCATGTATGAAGATTGATAGTTGTCTTGGCGAGTAGTTGATGTCGTTTTTTATATACGAGTATTAGTATGATCAAATCCGATTCTTATTGTTGCTGACTTTCTTCGGTATCTTTCTTTTACCCCTATCCTTTGCATTATTCTGTTATTTTTTCCTGTTGTAACATTGTCCTTATACAATACATACTAGTAAATCCAAAATGTAGTATGATTGGTTTTCACTCTTTTAACTTCTTAGCGTCTCTGTCTACTGAGTCACTTCCTATGTCTATTCATTCTCCAAGTCCAAGACACCTAAGGTAGCAACATCAGCTAAAAAACATAGGGTTAAGAGCAATAAGAAGAAGAAGACAGCTAACAAAATCAACTGCAGATAAAAAGTCAGAAAAGGCGAAGAAGGTAAAATAACCAAAGGAGACCAAAACAGCTCAACCTAAAAAGACCATATCCCCTAAGAAGGTTAAGACCACCAAAGATAAAGTAGACCAAGACCCCAAAGAAGAAGGCAGCTAGCAAGCCTCGGCAAGTAAGTGCGTCCAAAAGGTCACCAACAAAGCTAAGGCCCAGCGGACTGGGAAATGAAAAAGACAATGAGGTTGAGGCAATACTACGTAATCTACATCTACAAAGTTCTAAAACCGCTACACCCAGACACCGCTCTCTCCAGCAATGCTATGTGTGTCATGAACAGTTCCGTCAACGATATCTTCCACAGAATCGCTGCAGAATCATTAAGACTGGCACACTACAAGAAGCGCTCTACAATCACTAGCAGAGAAATCCAGACAGCTTACCGACTTCTACCCGTTGAACTTGAAAAGCATGCCGTTAGCGAGGGAACCAAGGTTGTTACAAAGTACACCAGTAGCAAATAAAGATACTGTGTAGATCCAAATATCAAAACGGCCCTTTTCAGGGCCATACATATCCCTAGAAAAGAAATGATTCCCGAGGTTGCCATGCTTCTAAAAATGCTATAGTAAGCTTCACATGTATCCAAATCTATTTATAATAGACTTGCAGAAATAGAGAACCACCAAGCCAAGGTATGATGTTCTTCAAAAGATCTTACAAGTATTCGGTACTGTGCACACATTTACAAAGAGGTCAATGAAAACGCCAAGCAAACAACAGCAATACTAACTCAAGTATCGTCCTTGACTAGCAGGAAAGAAAAGTAAATAAGTACACATCGTCAACATACAAGAAATACAATACAATACAATAACATAAAATAAAATTCTTTCACGCGGACGTGATCGAAAAAATCCTTTTCCATATCCTGTATACAAGAAACCTACTGATTGGTTATATTTTGTGTAAGCGCTCTTCTGATTCGTCAATGCCAATGTGCATTTCAATCTCTCTTGGGGGTATAAAAGCCAAGCTAGATAGGACCAGAATCAACACCAGTAAAATTACAGGAAAAAAAACTCAAACCACAAACCACACAGAAAATCCCAGTAGTACAAGGCAAAGGAAAAGGGCCGTTAAAAGGACCAACAAAAACTAAAAAAACCAACCTAACCGTGGAAAATAACTCCATCCGGCAATCCAACACAGGCAATACGGTACCGGATAAATCACACAGTCGCGTACCCCAAAAACATAAGTATGCCTACCACTCCCCTGATCTGACAATTTACATCAAAGTAGGGGAATAAATATTAATAACTTAAGCGACCGAACCATTGCCAACGAGCTCACTATGAAACAGGGGGGAATATTCCAGATCATACACACAAAAACTGACTATATAGTGGTTCGGTGCGCTACCGCAAAACAGGTAGCTAAATTTCTTGAAATTCAAACCATTGGCCCGTACAGAGTAACCATTACTCGACACACATCAAGCGCAACACAGAACCAACCCACCGCAAAATACACTAAACCGATCTACAACAAAATAATTCATGTAAACGCAAAACATGACACTCAAAGCATCGCACCGAACTACGAAACCAAGGTCAGGAAATTCAAAAAGTAGTAAGGTTAAAAAACAAGCAAGGAGAAAACTCGACCGCCGTACTCCTACAATTTGATACATCGCCACCATCACAGATCCGCTTAGGACCGTACGGCCGATACTGCATACACAGTCGCTGCGACTCAAGTTAAAAGCCAAAAACCCTTAAACGTAAACCCCCCTACCCAAAACCAGGAAAAGAGTAATCCACAGGACAAGGGAGACGACAAAAACCCCAATAAAAACCCCAAAAGCATACAATCATCCGCGAAAAATTTGGCACAATCAAAATCAACCAACCCAGTTAAGGGACCCACCAAAGCCCCACTCTTAAAGGAAAAACAAAACAGCGAAAACAAAGAAAAACACGCAAACACAACCAAAAAAACGCCAACCCCAAACACAACGAAAGAAAAACCGACCAGCGATAGCACCAAAAAAGTACAAAAAACAATCAAAAATTCAGATAATACAAAGCTAACAGACAAGACCTTAATCCCGGTAACACACATTCTAGAACTTATCCGGGATATAATCGACGGGGTACTCAATCTCAGTCAGGACAACCTCGTCCCCGCCGAAACCGTATTTACCCAAATACAAACCCTCATCAATTTGAGGATTAATCGCAGGGTTCACACGGAACCATCAAAAGCAACACCAGTAAATAGGGGGAATCCATCATGGAATACAAAACAGTAATACAAATACTTCAATGGAACTGTAGAGGGATAAGAAAAAATTTACCCGAATTAATAATCTGGATACAAAACAACCCCATTAAACCGGATATCGTGTGCCTTCAAGAAACTCACTTGAGCGGACAACTGCAAAACACGCCAAAAATACTTGGATACTCCACCTGCTATTTTAAAAACAGACCCAATGGGCAGAAGGGCGGTGGACTGGCGACATTTATCAGCAATACACTCTCGAGTGAGTCTATAGAGGGCACTCAACAAACCACAAACAACGAATATAAACCAGAGCACCAAATTATTAAAATTAACAACGGCGCTAAGCCGATAACCATAGTAAACATGTACGACCCAGGCGGGACATTAATAATAAAACCCGAAACATACCACTCTATTGTGGGTGGCCTCGGAGAGTATATAATTATATGTGGGGACCTAAACGCCCATAGTGAACAATGGGGAGGTAACCACCTGGATAGGAGGGGCGGAAATGTCGAAAGGTGGATCACCCTATCAAACCTAGTAGTACTGAATAACGGTACACACACCAGAATTAACCCCTTAAACGGGGCCATGTCAGCGATTGATTTAACACTATGCTCACCCAAAATTGCGGAAATAGCCGTTTGGGAAGTAGAACAATCCAGCACACTAGGCAGTGACCACTTTCCGATATTAACCTCTGTCAACCTTAAAGTACACAGAAATAACATCTCCCCTCCCCCCAAATGGAAATTCGATAAAGCGGACTGGGAAATGTTCCGTGCCCTGTGTGAGGGGTTTGATGACGCTCTCTTGTATGACGACAACGTCGAAATCTACAACGAAAATATCGTTAAAGCGTTGTCGTCGGCAGCGGAGCGGAGCATACCCCGAACGGGAGGGCGGAGCATTAAACAGTCCGTTCCCTGGTGGAATGAAGAATGTAGACAAGCCATAAAAGAGAAAAAAAAGGCCCTAAATAGGTTTAGGCACACTAAAAATTCTCAGGATTTCCTTGTGTACAAAGAGAAAGAACGCCATGTGAAAAACACTGTATTCACGGCCAAACAAAACTCGTGGAAGGAGTACTGCTCAACCCTAAACTACAAGGCAAACCCAAAACAAATATGGGATAAAATTAAGAAAATTAGGGGGAAAACGTCCTTTTCGACCCCAAAACTATCTGGGCTTACAACGGATGCGGAAAAAGCCGAAAAACTAGCCTCACACTTTGCCGGCATGAGCAGTAATGCCAACCACTCAATAAAATTCCAAAACCACCGGAACGAAATAGAAAGAGAACACCCGGAATTGTTCATAGATAGGGGAAACCACACAAGCCCCTTAAACGTAGATTTCACTATCCATGAGTGGCGAAAAGCACTCACTAATAAAAAAACCACCTCACCAGGTGAAGACATGCTGGGGTATGAAATCTACAAAAATCTCCCCGAAAAAACAGAACTGACGATTTTGGGTCTGCTGAATTTGATCTGGCGATCGGGAGAAATTCCAAAACGTTGGAAACAGGCAATAGTCATACCTATCCCGAAACCCGGAAAAGATACAGCAGATATAAATTCGCACAGACCGATTTCACTCACCAACAACATATGTAAAGTCATGGAGACTATGATTAACAATAGGCTAAAATATCACCTAGAAAGCAAGAAGTTGATATCCAACAATCAAAGCGGATTCCGCAACAAACGATCCACGTTAGATCAATTGCTTCGCCTGGAAGCAAGTATAAGATTAGCATTTAATGCAAATAGGAAATGCGATCGTAACCTAATCGCCATATTCCTCGACCTGGAAAAAGCATATGATCTAATCTGGACCAAAGGATTAATTGCTAAATTAAATCACTACGGAATAACTGGCCGAATACATAAATGGATATCTAACTTCTTGACAGGTCGAAATATTCAAACAAGAGTGGGCAATCAATACTCTCAAACACACGCACTAGAAAATGGGACCCCTCAGGGCAGTGTACTAAGCCCCACGCTTTTTAACATCATGATAAACGACCTCGACAGGTCAGTTGATCAGACTTATCTGGACCTATCTCAATTTGCTGACGACAGCGGAATCTGGAGGGCGGGAAACCCCGCCAGCAAAGCTGTGGTTAGCCGCATACAGACGGGGCTAGATAGGATTGGTCAATGGGCCGATAGGTGGGGCTTTAAAATATCCCCAGGAAAAACAGTCGGCGTACTGTTTACTATTAAAACTAACACGCGTAGGGATCCACCTAAACTTTTCCTGAACGGAACCGAAATCAAATTCGAAAAAGTAGCACGCTTCCTGGGAGTGTTATTCGACGAGCACCTTACATGGGGCAGACACATAACAGAGCTAGTAAGAAGATGTAGTCAAGATCTAAACCTCTTGAGGAACCTTAAAGGGACCGATTGGGGGGCGGACCAAGCCACTCTTCTTACACTATATAGGACTCTTATTCGATCAAAAATTGACTATGGGTGCCAAGTGTATGCTTCGGCAAACCCCAACCTTCTTAAACAACTAGATCGAATACAACGCCAGGCTCTGCTTATTTGCACCGGTGCTCTCGGTAACACTTCTAGAGAAGAGCTAGGAATATTAACCGGGGAACTCCCCCTAAACCTCAGAAGGGAGGAGTTACTCTTAAAATATGCTACAAGGATCTCCATCCATACCAACTCGCACCCTACTCAAAACATCATAGAAAAATGTAACAATCCCTTTAGGCATAAACTCCTAAAAAATTTACCGGGGGGGGGGGGGGAATCCACAATCTGGTAAAAGAATTAGACCTCAATAACCTCCAAGCGGAAGTCACTAAATATCCGGACACCGCCCCTTGGACCTGTAAACCACCTGTAATAAATGTAAATGCGCTAAACTATGGCGATAAACAACAACAACCCATAGAAATAAGGGCAAAAGTACTAACAGAAATAGAGAGTAGGTATGAGGGATACACCCAAATTTACACAGATGGGTCCAAATCCCAAGACCCGGGACGCACTGCAGCAGCAGTCGTGATCCCGGGTGAAAACATCACGTTGGGGGCGAGGCTGCCCGATCACTGCTCAATTTACACGGTAGAATTTTGGGCTATTAACGAAGCCATCAAATGGATTCAGGACACCCAAACAACAAAAGCAGTGATAATTAGCGACTCCCTCAGCGTGCTGCAAACTCTAAAAACAGGCAACTCCTCCAGCAGAGAAAATTTGTTAAGGGAAGTCTACTTAAGACTCAAAATATTGGAACAAAATAACCATACTGTAGAATTTATGTGGGTACCCTCCCACACTAACATACCCGGAAACGAAAGGGCCGACAAAGAAGCTAAAAACAAACTAAGCGAATCCGAAATACACCAGTTGGATTACAGCGTCCTTGAAATATACAGTATGATTAGGATGAAAATAGATATGAAATGGCGGCGGGAATGGAATAATGCAAAGAAAGGGAGAAAACTCTTCAACCTGCTCAAGTTAGTTAGCAGAAACGTTAGCGTCCCTAACCTAACAAACCCGCATGACTCCAAAGTCATAACTAGAATTAAAACTGGAAATACACTACTAGCCAGCAGTTTTGCTAGGTTTCTACCTGACATGAAAGAGGCAGGAATTAATTGCCCTCACTGCCCAACCCCAGAAACATTAGGCCACATATTCAATGAATGCCCCTCCTACAGTCAACACCGGAAAAAGTTCCAAGAAAATCAAAAACAACTAAAAGCCCGAGGCCAATACCCGAAATTCCTAACTAGGGAAAAAATCAACATCAATTCGGTATACAAAAACGTCCTGGCTTATATATCAGACATCGGAAAGCGAGGTAAAATATAAACCCCGGTTAATAAATCATCATCCGTCGGGAAAGTTAAAATCAATACCGCTAACATAAAACAAACAAGTAGCGTAGATCGCACGAACAGGGAGGAAACCAGGTATGCCCTCTGCCCTTACGGAGGGAGTACGTTCAAGCGAACCTGGTCCCTCGCACTGCAAGTGCTAAAATCTAGGGATAGAAAAGCAGGGAGGAAACCAAGTGAATCCACACCCTTACGGTGGAGGGTACGCTTTAAGCGAACCTGATCCCTCGCACTGCAGGTGCTAAAATCTACGGATAGAAAAGCAGGGAGGAAACCAAGTGAATCCACACCCTTACGGTGGAGGGTACGTTTCAAGCGAACCTGGTCCCTCGCACTGCAAGAAGTATCAGAGAATTACAAATTAAAAACGTATATACATTCCATCCCGTACCCTTGAAACTATGTAACTAACCCATTGCACGACCACTAACATGCATGCATGAATGAATGAATGATTACCTACTATTTATTTTTTATTTTAAAAAAAAAAAAAAAAAAAAAAAAAAAAAATTATTTTTTCCTTTTTCTTTTTTTTTTCTTCTTTCTTTTCTTTTCTTCTCAAACTCGGTGATGGTACTAGGTGAATTGTCCAAGGAGCAATAACATATTACATGTCCCTAAAAACCACTTCGCTGATATAACGTGGTCCCAATCAGGCAAAAGCAACAAAGCACAATAAAGATATAACACCCACAGAACGTAAGGTCACCAAAACAACTCTATTAAGATTATAAGGTCGTCCCAAACCCAGACCATCAGGGGCCCTTCGCACAAAGCGGAACAAAATTCTGAAAAGGTAATCGTCACCAAAAACTCATTTAAGAGTATAAGGTGGTTCCAAATCCAAACCATCAGGGGCCCACCGCACAATGTGGTAACAATAAACTACGAATATCACCAAACCAAAATTATCCAAATAAACAAAGAAGCATATGCACCTTGAGATTGGCAGCTGAAACTAATCCCATCAACAAATCAAAACTAAAAATGGTCGACAACACAAACCATCAGAACCAGCCGCACAAAGGGCAACGATCAGACACAAATAAAACTCGAAACAAAACACAAATAGTGCAGATGACTTAGGAATAAAAGAAAAATATAGAACACTCCTTGGACGGAACCAAACTCTATTCTTACCCTTTACTAACCCGAAAAACGCCACAAAGTAAAGAGTTCTTTATTCAAAATTATATTACAACGTGCAAGTCGTCAACAAAATTTTGGCTTAAATAAATCCTGGGTCGCTTGAGCCGTCCGGCGACGCTACGCTCCTCCTTTGCCGTCACTGACTCCGCCTTTGCCACCTCCAGACACAAGATAGGAATAATTAAGTAGTGTGCCTTGCACACATTAAAGCGTTCAATGGCTTGCAGCTCGGTAACCCATTGACGACTAATTAAGTAGGGCGCTTTGCGCCCATTAACTCGACGTAAATGGCCGAATGGCCGCACACGTCGTTAATCAAACGAACGAACGAACGAACGACCAGAATCATTCCCCGTCATCTGCAGCTGGACATCTGCAATGAGGAAGATTTGAACAAGCTCCTATCCGGAGTGTCCATTGCTCAGGGTGGTGTATTGCCTAACATCCAGGCTGTTCTTCTGTCAAAGAAAACCAAGCAGGCTCCTGCAAAATAAGCCTTCTCTTCTTCTACAAAAATCCCCAAAAAATAAAACAACAACAACAACAACAACAAAAAAAAAACAATTTTTTCCGAAAAGGAATATGCCTCAATATTGGCAACTGGTCATGAATGATATCATAAAAACAGATTTATTCATTCACTGATTTCATGTATGAAGATTGATAGTTGTCTTGGCGAGTAGTTGATGTCGATCTTTACATACGAGTATTAGTATGACCAAATCCGATTGTTATTGTTGCTGACTTTCTTCGGTATCTTTCTTTTACCCCTATCCTTTGCATTATTCTGTTATTTTTTCCCGTTGTAACATTGTCCTTATACAATACATACTAGTAAATCCAAAATGTAGTATGATTGGTTTTCACTTTATTAACTTCTTAGCGTCTCTGTCTACTGAGTCACTTCCTATGTCTATACATTCTCCAAGTCCAAGACACCTAAGGTAGCAACATCAGCTAAAAAAACATAGGGTTAAGAGCAATAAGAAGAAGAAGACAGCTAACAAAATCAACTGCAGATAAAAAGTTAGAAAAGGCGAAGAAGGTAAAATAACCAAAGGAGACCAAAACAACTCAACCTAAAAAGAACATATCCCCTAAGAAGGCTAAGACACCAAAGCCAAAGTAGACCAAGACCCCAAAGAAGAAGGCAGCTAGCAAGCCTCGGCAAGTAAGTGCGTCCAAAAGGTCACCAACAAAGCTAAGGCCCAGCGGACTGGGAAATGAAAAAGACAATGAGGTTGAGGCAATCCTACGTAATCTACATCTACAAAGTTCTAAAACCGCTACACCCAGACACCGCTATCTCCAGCAATGCTATGTGTATCATGAACAGTTCCGTCAACGATATCTTCCACAGAATCGCTGCAGAATCATTAAGACTGGCACACTACAAGAAGCGCTCTACAATCACTAGCAGAGAAATCCAGACAGCTTTCCGACTTCTACCCGTTGAACTTGAAAAGCATGCCGTCAGCGAGGGAACCAAGGTTGTTACAAAGTACACCAGTAGCAAGTAAAGATACTGTGTAGATCCAAATATCAAAACGGCCCTTTTCAGGGCCATACATATCCCTAGAAAAGAAATGATTCCCGAGGTTGCCATGCTTCTAAAAATGCTATAGTACCCTTCACATGTATCCAAATCTATTTATAATAGACTTGCAGAAATAGAGAACCACCAAGCCAAGGTATGATCTTCTTCAAAAGATCTTACAAGTATTCGGTACTGTGCACACATTTACAAAGAGGTCAATGAAAACGCCAAGCAAACAACAGCAATACTAACTCAAGTATCGTCCTTGACTAGCAGCAAAGAAAAGTAAATAAGTACACATCCACAACATTCAAGAAATGCAATACAATACAATAACATAAAATAAAATTCTTTCACGCGGACGTGATCGAAAACATCCTTTTCCGAATCCTGTATTCAAGAAACCTACTGATTGGTTATATTTTATGTAAGCGCTCTTCTGATTCGTCAACGCCACTGTGCATTTCAATCCCTCTTGGGGGTATAAAAGCCAAGCTAGATAGGACCAGAATCATTCCCCGTCATCTGCAGCTGGACATCTGCAATGAGGAAGATTTGAACAAGCTCCTATCCGGAGTGTCCATTGCTCAGGGTGGTGTATTGCCTAACATCCAGGCTGTTCTTCTGTCAAAGAAAACCAAGCAGGCTCCTGCAAAATAAGCCTTCTCTTCTTCTACAAAAATCCCCAAAAAATAAAAAAACAGCAACAACAACAACAACAA
Organism: Margaritifera margaritifera; assembly: GCA_029931535.1. Classification (NCBI taxonomy): domain Eukaryota; kingdom Metazoa; phylum Mollusca; class Bivalvia; order Unionida; family Margaritiferidae; genus Margaritifera; species Margaritifera margaritifera. The sequence continues at coordinate 42,389 of JAQPZY010000938.1, forward strand.
AAAAAACAAAACAATTATTTCCGAAAAGGAATATGCCTCAATATTGGCAACTGGTCATGAATGATATCATAAAAACACGCACGCACGGACTAAAACTAAGGAGTGACATATTCCATATTCATTTATTGATTTATTCATTCACTGATTTCATGTATGAAGATTGATAGTTGCCTTGGCGAGTAGTTGATGTCGTTTTTTACATACGAGTATTAGTATGACCAAATCCGATTGTTATTGTTGCTGACTTTCTTCGGTACCTCTCTTTCACCTCTGTCTTTTGCATTATTCTGTTATTTTTCCCCGTTATAACATTGTCCTTATACAATACATACTAGTAAATCCAAAATGTAGTATGATTGGTTTTCCCTCTTTCAAATTCTTAGCGTCGCTGTCTACTGAGTCACTAAGTATGTCTTCTATACATTCTCCAAGTCCAAGACACCTAAGGTAGCAACATCTGCCAAGAAAACATTCGCTAAAGAGCAATAAGAAGAAGAAGACAGCTAACAAAATCAACTGCAGATAAAAAGTCAGAAAAGGCGAAGAAGATCAAGTAACCAAAGAAGGCCAAAACAGCTAAACCTAAGAAGACCATATCCCCTAAGAAGGCTGAGACAACAAAGCCAAAGTAGACCAAGACCCCAAAGAAGAAGGCAGCTAGCAAGCCTCGACAAGTAAGGGCGTCCAAAATGCCACCAACAAAGCTAAGGCCCAGCGGACTGGGAAAGGAAGAAGACAATGAGGTTGAGGCAATCCTGCGTAATCTACATCTACAAAGTTCTAAAACCGCTACACCCAGACACCGCTCTCTCCAGCAATGCTATGTGTATCATGAACAGTTCCGTCAAAGATATCTTCCACAGAATCGCTGCAGAATCATTAAGACTGGCACACTACAAGAAGCGTTCTACAATCACTAGCAGAGAAATCCGGACAACTTCCCGACTTCTACCCGCTGAACTTGCTAAGCATGCCGTTAGCGAAGGAACCAAGGTTGTTACAAAGTAAACCAGTAGCAAGTAAAGATACTGTGTAGATCCAAAATATCAAAACGGCCCTTTTCAGGGCCATACATATCCCTAGAAAAGAAATGATTCCCGAGGTTGCCATGCTTCTAAAAAGCTATAGTACCCTTCACATGTATCCAAATCTATTTATAATAGACTTGTAGAAATAGAGAACCACCAAGCCAAGGTATGATGTTCTTCAAAACATCTTATAAGTCTTCGGTACTGTGCACACATTTACAAAGAGGTCAATGAAAACGCCAAGCAAACAACAGCAATACTAACTCAAGTATCGTCCTTGACTAGCAGCAAAGAAAAGTAAATAAGTACACATCCACAACATACAAGAAATGCAATACAATGCAATAACATAAAATAAAATTCTTTCACGCGGACGTGATCGAAAACATCCTTTTCCGAATCCTGTATTCAAGAAACCTACTGATTGGTTATATTTTATGTAAGCGCTCTTCTGATTCGTCAACGCCACTGTGCATTTCAATCCCTCTTGGGGGTATAAAAGCCAAGCTAGATAGGACCAGAATCATTCCCCGTCATCTGCAGCTGGACATCTGCAATGAGGAAGATTTGAACAAGCTCCTATCCGGAGTGTCCATTGCTCAGGGTGGTGTATTGCCTAACATCCAGGCTGTTCTTCAGTCAAGGAAAACCAAGCAGGCTCCTGCAAAATAAGCCTTCTCTTCTTCTACAAGAATCCCCAAAAAATAAAAAAACAGCAACAACAACAACAACAAAAAAAACAAAACAATTATTTCCGAAAAGGAATATGCCTCAATATTGGCAACTGGTCATGAATGATATCATAAAAACACGCACGCACGGACTAAAACTAAGGAGTGACATATTCCATATTCATTTATTGATTTATTCATTCACTGATTTCATGTATGAAGATTGATAGTTGCCTTGGCGAGTAGTTGATGTCGTTTTTTACATACGAGTATTAGTATGACCAAATCCGATTGTTATTGTTGCTGACTTTCTTCGGTACCTCTCTTTCACCTCTGTCTTTTGCATTATTCTGTTATTTTTCCCCGTTATAACATTGTCCTTATACAATACATACTAGTAAATCCAAAATGTAGTATGATTGGTTTTCCCTCTTTCAAATTCTTAGCGTCGCTGTCTACTGAGTCACTAAGTATGTCTTCTATACATTCTCCAAGTCCAAGACACCTAAGGTAGCAACATCTGCCAAGAAAACATTCGCTAAAGAGCAATAAGAAGAAGAAGACAGCTAACAAAATCAACTGCAGATAAAAAGTCAGAAAAGGCGAAGAAGATCAAGTAACCAAAGAAGAAAAAACAGCTAAACCTAAGAAGACCATATCCCCTAAGAAGGCTGAGACAACAAAGCCAAAGTAGACCAAGACCCCAAAGAAGAAGGCAGCTAGCAAGCCTCGACAAGTAAGGGCGTCCAAAATGCCACCAACAAAGCTAAGGCCCAGCGGACTGGGAAAGGAAGAAGACAATGAGGTTGAGGCAATCCTGCGTAATCTACATCTACAAAGTTCTAAAACCGCTACACCCAGACACCGCTATCTCCAGCAATGCTATGTGTATCATGAACAGTTCCGTCAACGATATCTTCCACAGAATCGCTGCAGAATCATTAAGACTGGCACACTACAAGAAGCGTTCTACAATCACTAGCAGAGAAATCCGGACAACTTCCCGACTTCTACCCGCTGAACTTGCTAAGCATGCCGTTAGCGAAGGAACCAAGGTTGTTACAAAGTAAACCAGTAGCAAGTAAAGATACTGTGTAGATCCAAAATATCAAAACGGCCCTTTTCAGGGCCATACATATCCCTAGAAAAGAAATGATTCCCGAGGTTGCCATGCTTCTAAAAAGCTATAGTACCCTTCACATGTATCCAAATCTATTTATAATAGACTTGTAGAAATAGAGAACCACCAAGCCAAGGTATGATGTTCTTCAAAACATCTTATAAGTCTTCGGTACTGTGCACACATTTACAAAGAGGTCAATTAAAACGTCAAGCAAACAACAGCAATACTAACTCAAGTATCGTCCTTGACTAGCAGCAAAGAAAAGTAAATAAGCACACATCCACAACTTACAAGAAATACAATACAATACAATAACATACAATAAAATTCTTTCACGCGGACGTGATCGAAAACATCCTTTTCCGAATCCTGTATACAAGAAACCTACTGATTGGTTAGATTTTATGTAAGCGCTCTTCTGATTCGTCAACGCCAATGTGCATTTCAATCCCTCTTGGGGGTATAAAAGCCAAGCTAGATAGGAGCAGAATCATCATTTTCATTCAGGCGTTAGCATTCGAAGTGAGAAGATCGATACCGGAGCCGCTGTGGGTCTTTGCCTTTGTCTTTGGTTAAATAGCTCGTGCGGACTATGCAGTGACGATTACTCCACTACATAGGAAGTAAGACCAGCACAGCGCAGAATAACAAGTATTTTGCGCAGAATAACAATTATTCTAAGCAGCCAGAAGATACAGGGAACAGCATGGCGGAGTTGTGACCAGGCCAGCGAGGCGATTATCTTGGATAAAGCCTTGGGAGGCGGTACCATCCATTGCTACCATGAGGGCAAGCCACCCAGATCAACAACAGCAGATCAGCCGTACAAGGCGGCAAACAAACAAAAAATGGGAGAGGCCAGCCATCAAGGAATGCGAGGAGAGGGAGCCACCCAGCTACCAGAAATCGATACCAGCGGGTGTATTCCGGTCACTCCATTCACATGCTGTTAGACCCAAGAGAACAACAACAACTAAGACAGAGGCATATTTCACCTGAAGTCCAAGGCTGGGATGGAAGGCAAGGTGCAGAGGGAAAGGAGTGAGGAGCTGGGTGTATTTTCCGCAGAAAAACATGGGCTACAGTCTTCCTACCACCACCACCGGGGACCAACACTTTCCAGCAGGCACAGCGGTTGGAGGTATACAGCAGACGCTGCTGTATGAAGAATGCTGACAATAGTCCTTTTAAGGGCTAAAATAATTGCCTGAATCAATGGGGTTTTCAATTTGGTATTCTCGAAAACCCCTTTTGATTATACTTTTTTAAACACAAATTTGACCAATTTCGAAACGCCGTCTAAAAAATTATAACTCAAAATTGTAGTGTGAGTGACACGAAAATGATACGAGTAATTTTTACTCAAAGATTGGTATTGTTTTTGAAAATAACATGTACACTTTGTACACAAAATTCTTTACAACTGGAATAATCGCGTTAAATAACAAAATTCTTTAAACTTGAAGTATTGCCATAATTGAACAAGTGGCTAACACTTTATTGGTATTAGGGACAGCCCGACTTAGATAACTGGGCAGAATTTGATCAAGCTGCCTGCCACGCTCCAGACACGCTAAATGCCAGCATGCATTGCTATCACACCTGCGAACATTGAGGTTCTAATCCTATGTACAGGTTGAAAGTAAATCTACACACCCTCCTATATCGCGCCTACAATGAACCCCATTCACTTGGGGAAACCATGCAGCGATGGAGGGGTGTAAAATAAATAGTGTGCTTTGCACACAGTAATGCACCAATGGGTTATAACTCTAACCCATTGGTGACTAATTAAATAGAGCGCATCGCGCTCATTAACCCGACGTAAATGGCCGAATGGCCGCACACGTCGTTAATTTAACAACAAACAAACAAACCAGAATCATTCCCCGTCATCTGCAGCTGGACATCTGCAATGAGGAAGATTTGAACAAGCTCCTATCCGGAGTGTCCATTGCTCAGGGTGGTGTGTTGCCTAACATCCAGGCTGTTCTTCTGTCAAAGAAAACCAAGCAGGCTCCTGCAAAATAAGCCTTCTTTTCTTCTACAAGAATCCCCAAAAAATAAAAAAACAACAACAACAACAACAAAAAAAAAAAACAACAATTATTTCCGAAAAGGAATATGCTTCAATATTGGCAACTGGTCATGAATGATATTATAAAAACACGCACGCACAGACTAAAACTAAGGAGTGACATATTCCATATTCATTTATTGATTTATTCATTCACTGATTTCATGTATGAAGATTGATAGTTGCCTTGGCGAGTAGTTGATGTCGTTTTTTACATACGAGTATTAGTATGACCAAATCCGATTGTTATTGTTGCTGACTTTCTTCGGTATCTTTCTTTCACCTCTGTCTTTTGCATTATTCTGTTATTTTTCCCCGTTATAACATTGTCCTTATACAATACATACTAGTAAATCCAAAATGTAGTATGATTGGTTTTCCCTCTTTCAAATTCTTAGCGTCGCTGTCTACTGAGTCACTAAGTATGTCTTCTATACATTCTCCAAGTCCAAGACACCTAAGGTAGCAACATCAGCCAAGAAAACATTCGCTAAAGAGCAATAAGAAGAAGAAGACAGCTAACAAAATCAACTGCAGATAAAAAGTCAGAAAAGGCGAGGAAGATAAAATAACCAAAGAAGGCCAAAACAGCTAAACCTAAGAAGACCATATCCCCTAAGAAGGCTGAGACACCAAAGCCAAAGTAGACCAAGACCCCAAAGAAGAAGGCAGCTAGCAAGCCTCGACAAGTAAGGGCGTCCAAAATGCCACCAACAAAGCTAAGGCCCAGCGGACTGGGAAAGGAAGAAGACAATGAGGTGGAGGCAATCCTACGTAATCTACATCTACAAAGTTCTAAACCGCTACACCCAGACACCGCTATCTCCAGCAATGCTATGTGTATCATGAACAGTTCCGTCAACGATATCTTCCACAGAATCGCTGAAGAATCATTAAGACGGGCACACTACAAGAAGCGCTCTACAATCACTAGCAGAGAAATCCGGACAGCTTCCCGACTTCTACCCGTTGAACTTGCTAAGCATGCCCTAAGCGAGGGAACCAAGGTTGTTACAAAGTAAACCAGTAGCAAGTAAAGATACTGAGTAGATCCAAAATATCAAAACGGCCCTTTTCAGGGCCATACATATCCCTAGAAAAGAAATGATTCCCGAGGTTGCCATGCTTCTAAAAAAGCTATAGTACCCTTCACATGTATCCAAATCTATTTATAATAGACTTGTAGAAATAGAGAACCACCAAGCCAAGGTATGATGTTCTTCAAAACATCTTATAAGTCTTCGGTACTGTGCACACATTTACAAAGAGGTCAATTAAAACGTCAAGCAAACAACAGCAATACTAACTCAAGTATCGTCCTTGACTAGCAGCAAAGAAAAGTAAATAAGCACACATCCACAACTTACAAGAAATACAATACAATACAATAACATACAATAAAATTCTTTCACGCGGACGTGATCGAAAACATTCTTTTCCGAATCCTGTATACAAGAAACCTACTGATTGGTTAGATTTTATGTAAGCGCTCTTCTGATTCGTCAACGCCAATGTGCATTTCAATACCACACCGAGGGTATAAAAGCCAAGATAGATAGGACCAGAATCATTCCCCGTCATCTGCAGCTGGACATCTGCAATGAAGAAGATTTGAAGGTTGAAAGGAAAAAACGGATTACGATAGAACAGTATAGGGAAAAGACGAAAACCAGTTTACAACCAAAAGAAGAAAATGAACTAGAGAGTGATATAGATATAGAAATAGAATCAGAAAGTGACCTGAATGTGACACAGTAATTATAGAAATGTTTTAAAATAAAATAAATAAATTTAACAAATAAAATTGGAACGTTAACAACCATTGTTTTATGGTACCATGGAGGGACAAAACCTCCGTGTGATAACCATAAACATAAATAGAATAAAGGATAAATTAGATAAACTAAGAGAAATTACAAAATCATTTGATATAATTTTATTACAGGAAACACATAATATAGATAAAAAATTAAAAAGGGAAATAGAGGAAAAACTAAATGGGATAGTACTAGAAAATAACAGTAATAATGAAATTTGGGCAGGGGTGGCAACAATTTTACAAAATAAAGCTTTAAATCTAACATGGGAGGAAATTATAACTGAAAAGAAATTAAATGGGAGATTAAAACATATAAAAATAAATGGCTGGCATATTTTGAATGTGTATGTGCCAGTATCAAACAATATAAGGATAAATATAACCAAAAAATTACAATTTATACAAGATTTAACAGAGTATTTACAAGACTTTTCTATGGAAAAATTCATAATTGGGGGAGATTTTAATTGGATAACAAATAATTTAGATAGGACCGGGGGGATGAAAGGGCAAGAATTAAATGGACGAAGGGTGGAAATAATAAAAATCTTTATAGAAAATAATGAGATAGAAGATGTTTGGAGAAAACTAAACCCTGAAAAAAGAGAATATACATATGAATATGGTTTTAGACAAGGGAGTAGATTAGATAAATTTTATATATCTAAAACAGAAACAAATAAAGTTGTAATGTGTGAAATTCATAAGGAAAAAATAGCTGATCATTATCCGGTTATAATAAATATAAACATGGAATATAGAAATAAATGGGGACAAGGATTTTGGAAATTCAACAACTCTATCCTAATGGAAAGTGAATATACAGATAGGATAACAGAAATTTTAAATAGGTTTAATACAGAAGGTTCAAGGGATATCCTCAAAGCATGGGAAGATTTAAAAGATTTAATGAAAAAACTTACGAAGATATATGGTACTATAAAACAAGATAAAATAAGGGGGGTGGAACAAAGGTATAAAAATATATGTATAAATAAAGATGTAAGTAAAGAGGAAATAGATAAATATAAGGAAGAATATGAGAATGTGCAAAAATATAAAAGGGCAGGGAATAAAATTAGAGCAGGGAAATTTGATAGTATGTATATAAAAGCAAAGGCAATTTATAGGAGGGAGGAAATAAGGAGGGGAAAAGGGAAAAACATGGAGACTTTAAATAGAAATAATATAATACTTAAGGAAAAGGGGGAAATATTACAAGAAATACACGATTTTTATAAAGAGTTGTATACCTCACAAAACATTAGGAATGAAGAAATAGATAGCTATTGCAAGAATGTACAATTTATAAAAATAGATGAAGACCATAGAAATATATGTGAAAATTTCATAACTGCAGAGGAGATTAAAAAAGCCATAATACAATTAAATAAAGGTAAATCACCCGGTACAGATGGCCTCACTGCAGATTTTTATAAAAAATTTCAAATACAAATAACTCCAATTTTAGAATATGTATATAATAATATTTTGATAAATAAAGAAATTACAGGTAAAATGAAGGAGGGAATAATTACGATAATATATAAAGGGAAAGGGGATATACAAGATTTAAAAAACTGGAGACCGATCTCTTTACTTAATACGGATTATAAAATTTTAAGTAAAATTATGTCTAATAGACTTAAAATGTGCATGGGTAAAATAATAAATATAAATCAAAGTTGTGGGGAAGAGGGGATGAGTATTCAAAATAATTTATTAAATATACAGAATGTAATAGAATATATAGAGAATAAAGGAGAGAAAGGAGCTATGATTCTATATGATCAGGAAAAAGCTTTTGATCGTGTAGAACATAGCTATATTGAAAATATTTTAAAAAATTATGGCTTTGGACCCATATTTTGTAAATGGATCAAAGTAATGTATACGAACATAACATCTGTAGTACAGATCAATGGAGCCAAAACAAAAAGTTTTAAAATTGAAAGATCGGTACGACAGGGATGTCCCCTGTCTATGCTGCTATATGTATTAGCAATTGAAGTTTTATGTATTAAAATAAATAACAATAGAAATATACAAGGTATAAAAATACCTAATATAAAAAAGGAATTTAAAATGCTTCAACATGCAGATGACTGCACCAATTTTATAAAAGATGGCTTTTCTTTTAAACATTTGGAAAAAGAATTTTTTGATTTTGGAAAAGCATCGGGATCAAAAATTAATCATATGAAAACTGAAATACTTTTAATTGGAAATTGGCGCGGGAATCACCCAGGTTTACCACCAGATTTGATAAAACCAAAAGTGAAAGCTTTAGGGGTGTATTTTGGGAAAAACGCGGGAAAAACAAATTTTAATGTTTTAAAAGATAAAGTGCAAGAACAAATTGAATTATGGATATGTACACCTTTAAATATAATGGAAAGAGTACAAGTAGCACATACTTATATATACAGCACTCTGTGGTATATTATGCAAATTATTGATTTTAGGGATACATGGTTAGAAATTATAGATAAAAAGATAATTCATTTTATATGGGGAAGGGGGATGCACCTCCTCCAAAGGGAGTGTCTATATAAATTAAAAATAGAGGGAGGAATGGGCATACCATACCTGAAATATAAAAAAAGAGCGTATATTATAAACAGAATAAGAAACCTATGGGAGAAAAAGGAATACGTGTGGGCGGCTTTATATATATATAATTATGGATTTTTAATTAACAATATGCCTGAAATATATAGAAATAATAAACTAATTAAAACAATTGAACCACCGAGGAAACTGATTCCAATAAAAAATGTTATTATGAAATATAGGGGGGATAATAAAATATGGGAAGAAGAGAAAGATATTTTAACGTATATAAATATAATGAAGGGTGTAAACCAACAAGCCATACATAAGGTACAAAAAGAAAATCCGGGGCAACAATGGGAAGCAACATGGAAAAAATGGAAAGGGATTAAATCAAATTATAAGCAAAGTTTAATATATAAATATATTCATGATGTGTGGTTGACAGGAGATGTGGCCTTTAAAAGGCATATATCACCGGTAATAATAAAATGTCCTTTGTGTACAAATGCTTTGTACACAAAAAAACATGTAATCTTAAAATGTAAAGATACAGAACAGGAGAGGGTTTTAATAATTAATATGATAAAAAGGGAAAATGGGGTGTACAAGGAAGAAATTTTTTTATATACTCATAATATAAGGAATAAAAAATTATATGATAACATAGTAGAGTATATTACAAGAAATATGATCAAATGTTATAGAGGGGTAGAAGGATAATAGATTAAATTTAGAAATGTATACCATTGTTTTTTTTAACATTTAACAGGAATTTCGCAGTACTAACATAATTTAACAAACAGATAGGAAACAAAAAGGAAACAGATTTAAATACAGGGGGGGTTATGTAACTCAAAGTAGGATATGATGACGAGTGATACCGAAGCTACATGGCTAACGCGAAGTAGTAAGGGTCACATCAGAGTACCCGAAAAATGAGGCATAACCGATACAAACATTACAAAACAAGAAAACAAGGGAAAACAAAAACATATACTAACAACTGCGAAATTCGATCATGACTACACGCATCTCAGGCATACAAACCAACCATACTTTTTTTTTTTTTTTTTTTTTTTTTTTTTTTGAAGCATAAATAGGAAATATAATATAGAAATTCTAAATATGGTCTTGAGCAACCAAAGCAAAAGGAAACAGGGGGTGCACAAGTATGGCCTATGGATGAAGGAAAGGTACTAATAAAATCTACAAACCATAATACCTCCAACATGGGCCAACAAATTTTGCACCACCAACATCCTATTTTTAATCTCCTGAGATTATATTTTGAACTATATATATGTATATTTTTTTTTTTTTTTTTTTTTTTTTTTTTTTTTTTTTTTTAACTTCATTAAAAGTAATTAACAACTACAACAGAATTTGGAACCTAAAAAGCCAGTCCATACAAGAATACAGGGGTTATAGCACATGATAACACAATATAGCAACACACATATAGCATACATTGGACTTTAAAAGATCCTTGGCAAGGATCACTGATAACAACTTTTATAACATGGCAAGGAAACCAGCCGCAAGGGCAATACCTGAGGAGGGGAGTACAAGCCATGGAGTAAATTCTTTAGGCCTCGGGTGGAACGATTGGGAACCTGGAAAGGGTTTTCGATCAAGTACGCCCTTCAAAAATAATATACAAAGAGGAACCCTAATCTAAAAAGTAATAATAAAATTTTCTTTTCAAAATTCTTTTTGATTTTTTCAAAACCCACAACAACAGACTTTACGGGGGTACAAACAGATATAAAAAAACCTTTAAAAACATTTCGGCACAAAGGGGGACACCTTAAGGGCTGATAGCTTAACATAGCTAGAAGTCTATGAGGGGTCCACAAAAAAAGAAGATTTGAACAAGCTCCTATCCGGATTGACCATTGCTCAGGATGGTGTGTTGCCAAACATCCAGGCTGTTTCTTCTGCCAAAGAAAACCAAGCAGGCTCCTGCAAAATAAGCCTTCTCTTCTTCTACAAGAATCCCCAAAAAATAAAAAAACAACAACAAAAACAAAATCAATTATTTCCGAAAACGAATATGCCTCAATATTGGCAACTGGTCATGAATGATATCATAAAAACACGCACGCACGGACTAAAACTAAGGAGTGACATATTCCATATTCATTTATTGATTTATTGATTTATTCATTCACTGATTTCATGTATGAAGATTGATAGTTGTCTTGGCGAGTAGTTGATGTCGATCTTTACAAAAGAGCATTAGTATGAGCAAATCCGATTGTTATTGTTGCTGACTTTCTTCGGTATCTTTCTTTTACCCCTATCCTTTGCATTATTCTGTTATTTTTTCCCGTTGTAACATTGTCCTTATACAATACATACTAGTAAATCCAAAATGTAGTATGATTGGTTTTCACTCTTTTAACTTCTTAGCGTCTCCGTCTACTGAGTCACTTCGTATGTCTATACATTCTCCAAGTCCAAGACACCTAAGGTAGCAACATCAGCTAGAAAACATAGGGTTAAGAGCAATAAGAAGAAGAAGACAGCTAACAAAATCAACTGCAGATAAAAAGTCAGAAAAGGCGAAGAAGGTAAAATAACCAAAGGAGACCAAAACAGCTCAACCTAAAAAGACCATATCCCCTAAGAAGGCTAAGACACCAAAGCCAAAGTAGACCAAGACCCCAAAGAAGAAGGCAGCTAGCAAGCCTCGGCAAGTAAGTGCGTCCAAAAGGTCACCAACAAAGCTAAGGCCCAGCGGACTGGGAAATGAAAAAGACAATGAGGTTGAGGTAATCCTACGTAATCTACATCCTCAAAGTTCTAAAACCGCTACACCCAGACACCGCTCTCTCCAGCAATGCTATGTGTATCATGAAGTAAAGATACTGTGTAGATCCAAATATCAAAACGGCCCTTTTCAGGGCCATACATATCCCTAGAAAAGAAATGATTCCCGAGGTTGCCATGCTTCTAAAAATGCTATAGTACCCTTCACATGTATCCAAATCTATTTATAATAGACTTGCAGAAATAGAGAACCACCAAGCCAAGGTATGATGTTCTTCAAAAGATCTTACAAGTATTCGGTACTGTGCACACATTTACAAAGAGGTCAATGAAAACGCCAAGCAAACAACAGCAATACTAACTCAAGTATCGTCCTTCACTAGCAGCAAAGAAAAGTAAATAAGTACACATCCACAACATACAAGAAATACAATACAATACAATAACATAAAATAAAATTCTTTCACGCGGACGTGATCGAAAACATCCTTTTCCGAATCCTGTATACAAGAAACCTACTGATTGGTTAGATTTTATGTAAGCGCTCTTCTGATTCGTCAACGCCAATGTGCATTTCAATCCCTCTTGGGGGTATAAAAGCCAAGCTAGATAGGACCAGAATCATCATTCCACGATTTTCACACATTTGGATTCCTTTTTTGTGTTTTGTGATGTGCAGACGTATCTCGGCCACGGAGCAGTGAGAGCTTGCTTACCCTCCGTTCTTAACTTGGCCATTAACCACCACCACCGCCAGCAGCACTTTGCAGCATCCATCAACCCCGCCTGTCTAGCAGCCCGCCCAGCAGTAACTACCATCAACACCGCCGCAGCCCGCCCACCAGCCAGCCAGCAACGCACCACCGCAGCATAGGAAATTTTATTGTTCATTTTGAACAGGAAACTCATTCAAAATCCTAATTAAGAGTGTAAGGTAGGAAACATTTAGTAAACCTGCGGGTAGAACTCTATACTTGGCGAAATACTCAACTACTTCTCGTTTCTCTATCCCTCGCTATCATACCTATTTGCAAATTTTTTATTTTTTATTTTTTATTTTTAAGCGTGTGTGAGTGCAAATTTGAATAACATACTACACTTCTCAATTTATTAACATTAACAGATTAACCAATTCTCTGAACCAAGGCTTTCAAATTCTATTTAATTATCATCCACTTTCGGAGTCATTTCTAAAATTTTATATTTCGGACCCGAGTGTTTGTGAGATTTTTCACCAGGCTTAGAAACAGGCGCTAGGAACCATACTAGCATACAACCTGGATAGAATCCTCTAGCTCCGTGAGATCACTGCAAGATTCTCTGTTACATTGAGCCTATACTCAAAATCATCACACCCGCTCTTAAAATCCAATTATCACCCAGACTAGTGTCCACTATAGAACTACTAGAAATACAGTGAGGATACCCCTCACAAAATCTCACCTACAAAGGAAAAAGCCGAGGTTCATTTAAAAAAAAAAAAATAAACACCTAGCAAATTTATTAACCGTCCCTCGTAACAACATACCCTCCCAGGCAGTCTCATTTCTTTTTATTGTATTTATTCCTTAATTCAACTAATATTTATTTTAACTACTCTTGTGTTTGCAAATTCAATTAAACTAAAAACAAATTACCTCCCTAAAAACCCTTCAATACTTTAACCACAGGAAAATGTCAAAAATAACCATGTTACGCAACAAAAAAAACTCTAAAACCCGCATCAACAGATGCATAAATCAAACCCCACCCGCAGCATATGTTGGTCACCTAGCAACGGGGAAAGACGGAAATGTCAAGAAATTTTCCCTAATCTGTAATGAAAGTAATGAATCAACAATGTCCCAAGACGATAGCGAATCAGAGATTCAGTTCGCTATGAACGGATCTCAAACGGATATCAGCCAAGATACCGACACTACACTCAACATGGGGGCCACCTCAACACCCCTCAGTAGGGATCATATCTCGGACCCCGAAACCCAGCACAAAGGTAAAAGAAACCCCTCAGGCAATAACAGCAATAAAAACGCCAGACGGCACATACCAGCCGGCTCACCAGAACGGAAAGAACCAATTAGTCTAGCCATAACGCCAACAACCAAAGATAAGGAGGGGCAGGAAAACATTATAATCCCGGAAACTCCCACCACCCCGCAAATTAACAACAGCGAAACTGGCAATAAGGGACAAAACAAAACCCAATTATATGCGGATGTTGTGAAAGAAAACGGGAAAACCACGGTAAAAGCAACCTTAAGAAAAACAATTAGTAGCCCTAAAACTCCCGAAACAAACAACTACAAAATAAACAACGAAAGGATACATAGCAGTCAAACTAAAGGACCCTCAAAACCTAGGCAAACAACACCAGTAAAATTACAGGAAAAAAAACTCAAACCACAAACCACACAGAAAAACCCAGTAGTACAAGGCAAAGGAAAAGGGCCGTTAAAAGGACCAACAAAAACTAAAAAAAACCAAATTAACCGTGGAAAATAACTCCATCCGGCAATCCAACACAGGCAATACGGTACCGGATAAATCACACAGTCGCGCACCCCAAAAACATAAGTATGCCTACCACTCCCCTGATCTGACAATTTACATCAAAAGTAGGGGAATAAATATTAATAACTTAAGCGACCGAACCATTGCCAACGAGCTCACTATGAAACAGGGGGGAATATTCCAGATCATACACACAAAAACTGACTATATAGTGGTTCGGTGCGCTACCGCAAAACAGGTAGCTAAATTTCTTGAAATTCAAACCATTGGCCCGTACAGAGTAACCATTACTCGACACACATCAAGCGCAACACAGAACCAACCCACCGCAAAATACACTAAACCGATCTACAACAAAATAATTCATGTAAACGCAAAACATGACACTCAAAGCATCGCACCGAACTACGAAACCAAGGTCAGGAAATTCAAAAAGTAGTAAGGTTAAAAAACAAGCAAGGAGAAAACTCGACCGCCGTACTCCTACAATTTGATACATCGCCACCATCACAGATCCGCTTAGGACCGTACGGCCGATACTGCCAGGTACGAGAGTACATAAACAAACCCAGATTCTGCATCAAATGTAAAAGGTGGGGATATTACAAAACAATATGCAGATTCCCCGCACGATGCAATAAATGTGGAGGCCCCCACGAGGGGGAATGCAAATATGAGGGACAAAAATGCGCGAACTGCCGCAAACCCCACACCCCAAGATCAGGAGATTGCACATATGCGATCCAAGAAGACAAAATAATTAAATACATGGAAACAAATCATGTATCATACACAGTCGCTGCGACTCAAGTTAAAAGCCAAAAACCCTTAAACGTAAACCCCCCTACCCAAAACCAGGAAAAGAGTAATCCACAGGACAAGGGAGACGAGAAAAACCCAAATAAAAACCCCAAAAGCACACAATCATCCGCGAAAAATTTGGCACAACCAAAATCAACCAACCCAGTTAAGGGACCCACCAAAGCCCCACTCTTAAAGGAAAAACAAAACAGCGAAAACAAAGAAAAACACGCAAACACAACCAAAAAAACGCCAACCCCAAACACAACGAAAGAAAAACCGATAACCATAGTAAACATGTACGACCCAGGCGGGACATTAATAATAAAACCCGAAACATACCACTCTATTGTGGGTGGCCTCGGAGAGTATATAATTATATGTGGGGACCTAAACGCCCATAGTGAACAATGGGGAGGTAACCACCTGGATAGGAGGGGCGGAAATGTCGAAAAGTGGATCACCCTATCAAACCTAGTAGTACTGAATAACCGTACACACACCAGAATTAACCCCTTAAACGGGGTCATGTCAGCGATTGATTTAACACTATGCTCACCCAAAATTGCGGAAATAGCCGATTGGGAAGTAGAACAATCCAGCACACTAGGCAGTGACCACTTTCCGATATTAACCTCTGTCAACCTTAAAGTACACAGAAATAACATCTCCCCTCCCCCCAAATGGAAATTCGATAAAGCGGACTGGGAAATGTTCCGTGCCCTGTGTGAGGGGTTTGATGACGCTCTCTTGTATGACGACAACGTCGAAATCTACAACGAAAATATCGTTAAAGCGTTGTCGTCGGCAGCGGAGCGGAGCATACCCCGAACGGGAGGGCGGAGCATTAAACAGTCCGTTCCCTGGTGGAATGAAGAATGTAGACAAGCCATAAAAGAGAAAAAAAAGGCCCTAAATAGGGTTTAGGCACACTAAAAATTCTCAGGATTTCCTTGTGTACAAAGAGAAAGAACGCCATGTGAAAAACACTGTATTCACGGCCAAACAAAACTCGTGGAAGGAGTACTGCTCAACCCTAAACTACAAGGCAAACCCAAAACAAATATGGGATAAAATTAAGAAAATTAGGGGGAAAACGTCCTTTTCGACCCCAAAACTATCTGGGCTTACAACCGATGCGGAAAAAAGCCGAAAAACTAGCCTCACACTTTGCCGGCATGAGCAGTAATGCCAACCACTCAATAAAATTCCAAAACCACCGGAACGAAATAAAAAGAGAACACCCGGAATTGTTCATAGATAGGGGAAACCACACAAGCCCCTTAAACGTAGATTTCACTATCCATGAGTGGCGAAAAGCACTCACTAATAAAAAAACCACCTCACCAGGTGAAGACATGCTGGGGTATGAAATCTACAAAAATCTCCCCGAAAAAACAGAACTGACGATTTTGGGTCTGCTGAATTTGATCTGGCGATCGGGAGAAATTCCAAAACGTTGGAAACAGGCAATAGTCATACCTATCCCGAAACCCGGAAAAGATACAGCAGATATAAATTCGCACAGACCGATTTCACTCACCAACAACATATGTAAAGTCATGGAGACTATGATTAACAATAGGCTAAAATATCACCTAGAAAGCAAGAAGTTGATATCCAACAATCAAAGCGGATTCCGCAACAAACGATCCACGTTAGATCAATTGCTTCGCCTGGAAGCAAGTATAAGATTAGCATTTAATGCAAATAGGAAATGCGATCGTAACCTAATCGCCATATTCCTCGACCTGGAAAAAGCATATGATCTAATCTGGACCAAAGGATTAATTGCTAAATTAAATCACTACGGAATAACTGGCCGAATACATAAATGGATATCTAACTTCTTGACAGGTCGAAATATTCAAACAAGAGTGGGCAATCAATACTCTCAAACACACGCACTAGAAAATGGGACCCCTCAGGGCAGTGTACTAAGCCCCACGCTTTTTAACATCATGATAAACGACCTCGACAGGTCAGTTGATCAGACTTATCTGGACCTATCTCAATTTGCTGACGACAGCGGAATCTGGAGGGCGGGAAACCCCGCCAGCAAAGCTGTGGTTAGCCGCATACAGACGGGGCTAGATAGGATTGGTCAATGGGCCGATAGGTGGGGCTTTAAAATATCCCCAGGAAAAACAGTCGGCGTACTGTTTACTATTAAAACTAACACGCGTAGGGATCCACCTAAACTTTTCCTGAACGGAACCGAAATCAAATTCGAAAAAGTAGCACGCTTCCTGGGAGTGTTATTCGACGAGCACCTTACATGGGGCAGACACATAACAGAGCTAGTAAGAAGATGTAGTCAAGATCTAAACCTCTTGAGGAACCTTAAAGGGACCGATTGGGGGGGGGGGCGGACCAAGCCACTCTTCTTACACTATATAGGACTCTTATTCGATCAAAAATTGACCATGGGTGCCAAGTGTATGCTTCGGCAAACCCCAACCTTCTTAAACAACTAGATCGAATACAACGCCAGGCTCTGCTTATTTGCACCGGTGCTCTCGGTAACACTTCTAGAGAAGAGCTAGGAATATTAACCGGGGAACTCCCCGTAAACCTTAGAAGGGAGGAGTTACTCTTAAAATATGCTACAAGGATCTCCATCCATTAGGCATAAACTCCTAAAAAATTTACCGGGGGGGGGGGGGGGAAACCACAATCTGGTAAAAGAATTAGACCTCAATAACCTCCAAGCGGAAGTCACTAAATATCCGGACACCGCCCCTTGGACCTGTAAACCACCTGTAATAAATGTAAATGCGCTAAACTATGGCGATAAACAACAACAACCCATAGAAATAAGGGCAAAAGTACTAACAGAAATAGAGAGTAGGTATGAGGGATACACCCAAATTTACACAGATGGGTCCAAATCCCAAGACCCGGGACGCACTGCAGCAGCAGTCGTGATCCCGGGTGAAAACATCACGTTGGGGGCGAGGCTGCCCGATCACTGCTCAATTTACACGGTAGAATTTTGGGCTATTAACGAAGCCATCAAATGGATTCAGGACACCCAAACAACAAAAGCAGTGATAATTAGCGACTCCCTCAGCGTGCTGCAAACTCTAAAAACAGGCAACTCCTCCAGCAGAGAAAATTTGTTAAGGGAAGTCTACTTAAGACTCAAAATATTGGAACAAAATAACCATACTGTAGAATTTATGTGGGTACCCTCCCACACTAACATACCCGGAAACGAAAGGGCCGACAAAGAAGCTAAAAACAAACTAAGCGAATCCGAAATACACCAGTTGGATTACAGCGTCCTTGAAATATACAGTATGATTAGGATGAAAATAGATATGAAATGGCGGCGGGAATGGAATAATGCAAAGAAAGGGAGAAAACTCTTCAACCTGCTCAAGTTAGTTAGCAGAAACGTTAGCGTCCCTAACCTAACAAACCCGCATGACTCCAAAGTCATAACTAGAATTAAAACTGGAAATACACTACTAGCCAGCAGTTTTGCTAGGTTTCTACCTGACATGAAAGAGGCAGGAATTAATTGCCCTCACTGCCCAACCCCAGAAACATTAGGCCACATATTCAATGAATGCCCCTCCTACAGTCAACACCGGAAAAAGTTCCAAGAAAATCAAAAACAACTAAAAGCCCGAGGCCAATACCCGAAATTCCTAACTAGGGAAAAAATCAACATCAATTCGGTATACAAAAACGTCCTGGCTTATATATCAGACATCGGAAAGCGAGGTAAAATATAAACCCCGGTTAATAAATCATCATCCGTCGGGAAAGTTAAAATCAATACCGCTAACATAAAACAAACAAGTAGCGTAGATCGCACGAACAGGGAGGAAACCAGGTATGCCCTCTGCCCTTACGGAGGGAGTACGTTCAAGCGAACCTGGTCCCTCGCACTGCAAGTGCTAAAATCTAGGGATAGAAAAGCAGGGAGGAAACCAAGTGAATCCACACCCTTACGGTGGAGGGTACGCTTTAAGCGAACCTGGTCCCTCGTACTGCAAGTGCTAAAATCTACGGATAGAAAAGCAGGGAGGAAACCAAGTGAATCCACACCCTTACGGTGGAGGGTACGTTTCAAGCGAACCTGGTCCCTCGCACTGCAAGAAGTATCAGAGAATTACAAATTAAAAACGTATATAATTCCATCCCGTACCCTTGAAACTAACTATGTAACTAACCCATTGCACGACCACTAACATGCATGCATGAATGAATGAATGATTACCTACTATTTATTTTTTATTTAAAAAAAAAAAAAAAAAAAAAAAAATTATTTTTTCCTTTTTCTTTTTTTTTCTTCTTTCTTTTCTTTTCGTCTCAAACTCGGTGATGGTACTAGGTGAATTGTCCAAGGAGCAAAAACATATTACATGTCCCAAAAAAACACATCGCTGATATAACGTGGTCCCAATAAGGCAAAAGCAACAAAGCACAATAAAGTTATAACACCCCCAGAACGTAAGGTCACCAAAACAACTCTATTAAGATTATAAGGTGGTCCCAAACCCAGACCATCAGGGGCCCTTCGCACAAAGCGGAACAAAATTCTGAAAAGATAATCGTCACCAAAAACTCATTTAAGAGTATAAGGTGGTTCCAAATCCAAACCATCAGGGGCCCACCGCACAATGTGGTAACAATAAACTACGAATATCACCAAACCAAAATTATCCAAATAAACAAAGAAGCATATGCACCTTGAGATTGGCAGCTGAAACTCATCCCATCAACAAATCAAAACTAAAAATGGTCGACAACACAAACCATCAGGACCAGCCGCACAAAGGGCAACGATCAGACACAAATAAAACTCGAAACAAAACACAAATGGTGCAGATGACTTAGGAATAAAAGAAAAATATAGAACACTCCTTGGACGGAACCAAACTCTATTCTTACCCTTTACTAACCCGAAAAACGCCACAAAGTAAAGAGTTCGTTATTCAAAATTATATTACAACGTGCAAGTCGTCAACAAAATTTTGGCTTAAATAAATCCTGGGTCGCTTGAGCCGTCCGGCGACGCTACGCTCCTCCTTTGCCGTCACTGACTCCGCCTTTGCCACCTCCAGACACAAGATAGGAATAATTAAGTAGTGTGCCTTGCACACATTAAAGCGTTCAATGGGTTGCAGCTCGGTAACCCATTGATGACTAATTAAGTAGGGCGCTTTGCGCCCATTAACTCGACGTAAATGGCCGAATGGCCGCACACGTCGTTAATCAAACGAACGAACGAACGACCAGAATCATTCCCCGTCATCTGCAGCTGGACATCTGCAATGAGGAAGATTTGAACAAGCTCCTATCCGGAGTGTCCATTGCTCAGGGTGGTGTGTTGCCTAACATCCAGGCTGTTCTTCTGTCAAAGAAAACCAAGGAGGCTCCTGCAAAATAAGCCTTCTCTTCTTCTACAAGAATCCCCAAAAAATAAAAAAACAACAACAACAACAACAACAACAAAAAATTATTTCCGAAAAGGAATATGCCTCAATATTGGCAACTGGTCATGAATGATATCATAAAAACACGCACGCACGGACTAAAACTAAGGAGTGACATATTCCATATTCATTTATTGATTTATTCATTCACTGATTTCATGTATGAAGATTGATAGTTGCCTTGGCGAGTAGTTGATGTCGTTTTTTACATACGAGTATTAGTATGACCAAATCCGATTGTTATTGTTGCTGACTATTCTTCGGTATCTTTCTTTCACCTCTGTCTTTTGCATTATTCTGTTATTTTTCCCCGTTATAACATTGTCCTTATACAATACATACTAGTAAATCCAAAATGTAGTATGATTGGTTTTCCCTCTTTCAAATTCTTAGCGTCGCTGTCTACTGAGTCACTAAGTATGTCTTCTATACATTCTCCAAGTCCAAGACACCTAAGATAGCAACATCAGCCAAGAAAACATTCGCTAAAGAGCAATAAGAAGAAGAAGACAGCTAACAAAATCAACTGCAGATAAAAGTCAGAAAAGGCGAAGAAGATAAAATAACCAAAGAAGGCCAAAACAGCTAAACCTAAGAAGACCATATCCCCTAAGAAGGCTGAGACAACAAAGCCAAAGAAGACCAAGACCCCAACGAAGAAGGCAGCTAGCAAGCCTCGGCAAGTAAGGGCGTCCAAAATGCCACCAACAAAGCTAAGGCCCAGCGGACTGGGAAAGGAAGAAGACAATGAGGTGGAGGCAATCCTGCGTAATCTACATCTACAAAGTTCTAAAACCGCTACACCCAGACACCGCTATCTCCAGCAATGCTATGTGTATCATGAACAGTTCCGTCAACGATATCTTCCACAGAATCGCTGAAGAATCATTAAGACCGGCACACAACAAGAAGCGCTTACAATCACTAGCAGAGAAATCCGGACAGCTTCCCGACTTCTACCCGCTGAACTTGCTAAGCATGCCCTAAGCGAGGGAACCAAGGTTGTTACAAAGTAAACCAGTAGCAAGTAAAGATACTGTGTAGATCCAGAATATCAAAACGGCCCTTTTCAGGGCCATACATATCCCTAGAAAAGAAATGATTCCCGAGGTTGCCATGCTTCTAAAAAAGCTATTGTACCCTTCACATGTATCCAAATCTATTTATAATAGACTTGTAGAAATAGAGAACCACCAAGCCAAGGTATGATGTTCTTCAAAACATCTTATAAGTATTCGGTACTGTGCACACATTTACAAAGAGGTCAATTAAAACGTCAAGCAAACAACAGCAATACTAATTCAAGTATCGTCCTTGACTAGCAGCAAAGAAAAGTAAATAAGCACACATCCACAACTTACAAGAAATACAATACAATACAATAACATACAATAAAATTCTTTCACGCGGACGTGATCGAAAACATCCTTTTCCGAATCCTGTATACAAGAAACCTACTGATTGGTTAGATTTTATGTAAGCGCTCTTCTGATTCGTCAACGCCAATGTGCATTTCAATACCACACCGAGGGTATAAAAGCCAAGCTAGATAGGACCAGAATCATAGTGGCAGCGAAGAGAGCAAGTAGGAAGTACTAGAAAGAACGTTAGCCATGGAGATCATCCCTGAAGTCGCTCTTAACGCCCTGAAGGGCCTTGGCCTTTAATTGGCTACAGGGTGGAGCTTGAGAGCTCAGGAGAAAAGGACTACTCTTCTCCTAATTTGGGAAAAAAACAACAATTTTAACGAAGAGAGAACCACAAGTGATTGGAGGAAACGGGGACCAGACAGAACACCAATGGATTGGAGAAGAAGGGGAGAAGGGAGAGGAATACCGCAGTCTAAACAGAGGGAGCGAGAGGCGCATACCCAGCCTAGAACAAGCGGCCCTGTCACGGAACCCCAAACAGCAACGCCAGCGCTGACCACTCCACCACCCCCAGCTAGGACAAGAGAGAGAGAAAAAACAAAAGAGAAAGACACTCTAGAGGGGAGCAAACCGCAGGAATCAAGGGGTAAAATAGCTGCCCCACCAGTGCCTAAAGCCTCCTCCACACCTATATCTGCTGCAAACATACCGGAAAAACATTCGGAGAAACACGTTGAGGCGGAAGCGTGGAAGTCACCCCCACCCACCCCGGAACCGATCCCACCGCCGGAAATGACTGCAGCCGAATTACACCAACAGTGTATGCAATACGTGTACGATCAGTCGTCCACAATAGGGTTGAACGACACATGGCGCCAGAAGGACACTGCCCAGAAATTTATTGGGGATTTCAGGGAGGTCCTTTTAGCCAGAAAACAGGAAATAAGAGGGACACACCAATCAAAGGCGAGCAAAACCCGGGCCAGAAAAGCAGCCTCAGCTTTAAAACAACGGGGGAAGGATTTTTTGGACTGCCCCGTAGCACTTGCGGCCCTCTCCGGCAACTACTTGATAATGTATCACCGGATCGAGAGCCCAAGTATTACCTACCCCTCAAGCTTGGCACATTGCGATATGGCAGACCTTCTCGACCCTAATAGCCCGAAGGAGCGCACAAGACGGAAGTTCCTGCAGGGGGCGCCGGACCACCTGAAGAAGCGTTTCCTGCAGCTGCTATCTAACCACCCCACCCCCCCCAGCCCTTCTAAGGGCTAAAAGAGTGCCTCTTTTGCCTAAATCAATGGGGTTTTCAATTTGGCATTTTCGAAAACCCCTTTTGATCATACTTTTAAAAAACAAAACAAATTTGACCAATTTCGGAACGCCGTCTAAAAATTATAACTCAAAATTGTAGTGTGCGTGACACGGAAATGATACGAGTAATTTTTACTCAAAGATTGGTATTGTTTTTGAAAACAAAATGTACACTTTGTACACAAAATTCTTTACAACTGGAATAATCGCGTTAAGCAAAAAATTATTTGAAACTTGAAGTATTGTCATAATTGAACAAGTGGCTAACACTTTATTGGTATTAGGGACAGCCCGACTTAGTTAACTGGGCAGAATTTGATCAAGCTGCCTGCCACGCTCCAGACACGCTGAATGCCAGCATGCTTTGCATGCATTGCTATCACACCTGAGAACATTGAGGTTCTAATCCTGTGTACAGGTTGAAAGTAAATCTACACACCCTCCTATATCGCGCCTACAATGAACCCCATTCACTTGGGGAAACCATGCAGCGATGGAGGGGTGTAAAATAAATAGTGTACTTTGCACACAGTAACGCACCAATGGGTTATAACTCTAACCCATTGGTGACTAGTTAAATAGGGCGCATCGCGCTCATTAACCCGACATAAATGGCCGAATGGCCGCACACGTCGTTAATTTAACAAACGAACGAACGACCAGAATCATTCCCCGTCATCTGCAGCTGGACATCTGCAATGAGGAAGATTTGAACAAGCTCCTATCCGGAGTGTCCATTGCTCAGGGTGGTGTGTTGCCTAACATCCAGGCTGTTCTTCTGTCAAAGAAAACCAAGCAGGCTCCTGCAAAATAAGCCTTCTCTTCTTCTACAAGAATTCCCAAAAAAATTAAAAAAACAACAACAACAACAAAAAAACAAACAATTATTTCCGAAAAGGAATATGCCTCAATATTGGCAACTGGTCATGAATGATATCATAAAAACACGCACGCACGGACTAAAACTAAGGAGTGACATATTCCATATTCATTTATTGATTTATTGATTTGTTCATTCACTGATTTCATGTATGAAGATTGATAGTTGCCTTGGCGAGTAGTTGATGTCGTTTTTTACATACGAGTATTAGTATGACCAAATCCGATTGTTATTGTTGCTGACTTTCTTCGGTATCTTTCTTTTACCCCTATCCTTTGCATTATTCTGTTATTTTTTCCCGTTGTAACATTGTCCTTATACAATACATACTAGTAAATCCAAAATGTAGTATGATTGGTTTTCACTCTTTTAACTTCTTAGCGTCTCTGTCTACTGAGTCACTTCGTATGTCTATACATTCTCCAAGTCCAAGACACCTAAGGTAGCAACATCAGCTAAAAAACATAGGGTTAAGAGCAATAAGAAGAAGAAGACAGCTAACAAAATCAACTGCAGATAAAAAGTCAGAAAAGGCGAAGAAGGTAAAATAACCAAAGGAGACCAAAACAGCTCAACCTAAAAAGACCATATCCCCTAAGAAGGCTAATACACCAAAGCCAAAGTAGACCAAGACCCCAAAGAAGAAGGCAGCTAGCAAGCCTCGGCAAGTAAGTGCGTCCAAAAGGTCACCAACAAAGCTAAGGCCCAGCGGACTGGGAAAGGAAAAAGACAATGAGTTTGAGGCAATCCTACTTAATCTACATCTACAAAGTTCTAAAACCGCTACACCCAGACACCGCTCTCTCCAGCAATGCTATGTGTATCATGAACAGTTCCGTCAACGATATCTTCCAAAGAGGTCAATTAAAACGTCAAGCAAAAAAGAGCAATACTAATTCAAGTATCGTCCTTGACTAGCAGCAAAGAAAAGTAAATAAGCACACATCCACAACTTACAAGAAATACAATACAATACAATAACATACAATAAAATTCTTTCGCGCGGACGTGATCGAAAACATCCTTTTCCGAATCCTGTATACAAGAAACCTACTGATTGGTTAGATTTTATGTAAGCGCTCTTCTGATTCGTCAACGCCACTGTGCATTTCAATCCCTCTTGGGGGTATAAAAGCTAAGGTAGATAGGACCAGAATCATCGCACGTACAGGGAGGAAGCCAGGTATGCCCTCTGCCCTTACGGAGGGGGTACGTTCAAGCGAACCTGGTCCCTCGCACTGCATGTGCTAAAATCTAGGGATAGAAAAGCAGGTAGGAAACCAAGTGAATCCACACCCTTACGGTGGAGGGTACGTTTCAAGCGAACCTGGTCCCTCGCACTGCAAGTGCTAAAATCTAGGGATAGAAAAGCAGGGAGGAAACCAAGTGAATCCACACCCTTACGGTGGAGTGTACGTTTCAAGCGAACCTGGTCCCTCGCACTGCAAGAAGTATCAGAGAATTAAAAATTACAAACGTATATACATTCCATCCCGTAACCTTGAAACTATGTAACTAACCCATTGCACGACCACTAACATGCATGCATGAACGAATGAATGAATACCTACTATTTATTTTTTTATCTAAAAAAAAAAAAAAAATTAATTTAATTTTTTTATAAAAAAAAAAAAAAAAAAAAAAATTATTTTGTTTTTTCTTTTTTTTTCTTCTTTCTTTTCTTCTCTTCTCAAACTCGGTGATGGTACTAGGTGAATTGTCCAAGGAGCAATAACAAATTACATGTCCCTAAAAACCACTTCACTGATATAACGTGGTCCCAATCAGGCAAAAGCAACAAGGCACAATAAAGTTATAACACCCCCAGAACGTAAGGTCACCAAAACAACCCTATTAAGATTATAAGGTGGTCCCAAACCCAGACCATCAGGGGCCCTTCGCACAAAGCGGAACAAAATTCTGAAAAGATAATCGTCGCCAAAAACTCATTTAAGAGTATAAGGTGGTTCCAAATCCAAACCATCAGGGGCCCACCGCACAATGTGGTAACAATAAACTACGAATATCACCAAACCAAAATTATCCAAATAAACAAAGAAGCATATGCACCTTGAGATTGGCAGCTGAAACTCATCCCATCAACAAATCAAAACTAAAAATGGTCGACAACACAAACCATCAGGACCAGCCGCACAAAGGGCAACGATCAGACACAAATAAAACTCGAAACAAAACACAAATGGTGCAGATGACTTAGGAATAAAAGAAAAATATAGAACACTCCTTGGACGGAACCAAACTCTATTCTTACCCTTTACTAACCCGAAAAACGCCACAAAGTAAAGAGTTCGTTATTCAAAATTATATTACAACGTGCAAGTCGTCAACAAAATTTTGGCTTAAATAAATCCTGGGTCGCTTGAGCCGTCCGGCGACGCTACGCTCCTCCTTTGCCGTCACTGACTCCGCCTTTGCCACCTCCAGACACAAGATAAAAATAATTAAGTAGTGTGCCTTGCACACATTAAAGCGTTCAATGGGTTGCAGCTCAATAACCCATTGATGACTAATTAAGTAGGGCGCTTTGCGCACATTAACTCGACGTAAATGGCCGAATGGCCGCACACGTCGTTAATCAAACGAACGAACGAACGAACGAACGAAAGAGAATCATTCCCCGTCATCTGCAGTTGGCCATCTGCAATGACGAAGAATTGAACAAGCTCCTATCCGGAGTGACCATTGCTCAGGGTGGTGTCTTGCCTAACATCCAGGATGTTCTCCTGCCCAAAGAAAACCAAGCAGGCTCCTGCAAAATAACCCTTCTGTTCCTCTACAAGAAACCCAAAACACAGTATTATTCCCGAAAAGGAATATGCCCCAGTATTGCAAACTGTTAATGAATGAGATAACAAACAAACGTACGCACGGACTAAAACCAGGGAATGACATATTCCATATGCATTTATTCATTCGTTCATTCATTTCATTCATTCATTCATTCATTCATTCATTCATTCATTCATTCATTCATTCATTTATTCATTCATTCATTCATTTCATGTATTCATTCATTCATTTCATGTACGAATATTGATAGTTGCCTTGGCGAGTAGTTGATGTAATTATTTACATACGAGTATTAATGTGACCAAATACATTTGTTATTGTTGCTGACCTTATTCGGTATCTTTCTTTCACCCCTACATTTTGTGCTAATCTGTTATTTTTCTCCGTTGTAACAGTTTCCTTATACTATACATAATAGTAAATCAAAACTGTAGTATTATTGGTTTTCCATCTTTTAACTTCCTAGCGTCGCTGTCTACTGAGTCATCTCGTACTTCTATACAATCTGTAAGTCCAAGAAACCTAATGCAGCAACAGCAGCTAAAAAACACAAGGCTAAGAGCCCTAAGAAGAAGAAGACAACTAACAAAATCAGCCGGAGAGAAAAAGTTAGAAAAACCGAAGAAGGCAAAGACCCAAAGAAAACCTAGACAGCTAAGCCAAAGAAGACCAAATCTATTAAGAAGGTTAAGACACCAAAGCCCAAGAAGGCCAAGACCCAAAAGAAGTAGGCAGCTACCTAACAGCGGGAAGAAAGGGCGCACAAAAGGCCGCCACCAAAGCTATCTTCGAGAGAATCTCTGCAGAAGCTTCGATACTGGCACACTACAACAAGCGCTCTACAATCACTAGCAGAGAAATCCAGACAGCTCTCCGACTTCTTCTACCCGGTGAACTTGCTAAGCATGCCGTAAGCGAGGGAACCAAGGCTGTTACCAAGTAAACCAGTAGCAAGTAAACATACTGTGTACATCCAAATATTCAAACGGCCCTTTTCAGTGTCATACATATCTCTAGGAAAGAAATATTTCTCGAGGTTTCCATGCTTCTAAAGAAGCAATAGTACCCTTTACCTGTATCCAAATCGAATTATAATATACTTCTAGAAATAGAGATCGACCAAGCCAGGGTATGATGTTGTTCAAAACCCCTTACAAGTATTCGGTACTGTGTACACATTTGCAAAGTGGCCAAAAAGACGAACCAATGTTGAATAAAAACGTCCAGCACCAAGGCTGTTACCAAGTACACCAGTAGCAAGTAAACAGACTGTGTAGATCCAAGTATCAAAACGGCCCTTTTCAGGGCCATACATATCTCTAGGAAAGAAATATTTCTCGAAGTTGACATGCTTCTAAAGATTCAATAGTGACATTACCTGTATCTAAATCGAATTATAATAGACTTGCAGAAATAGACAACCACGAAGCCAGGATATGATGTTGTTCAAAACCCCTTACAAGCATTCGGTACTGTGTACACATTTGAAAAGAGGCCAAAAAGACGAACCACTATTGAATGAAAACGGCCAGCAAACAACAGCAATACTAACACTAGTATCCTCCTTCACTAGCAGCAAAGTAAAGTAAATAAGTACACATCCACAAAATACAAGAAATAGAATACAATACAATAAAATAAAATAAAATTCTTTCACGCGGACGTGATCGAAAACATTCTTTTCCGAATCTAATATACAAGAAATCTTCTGATTGGATTAGGTTTTATGTAAGCGCCCTTCTGATTCGTCAACGCAACTGAGCATTTCAATCCCTCTTGGGGGTATAAATGCCAAGGTAGATACAAAGAGAATCATTCCCCGTCATCTGCAGCTGGCCATCTGCAATGACGAAGAATTGAACAAGCTCCTATCCGGAGTGACCATTGCTCAGGGTGGTGTCTTGCCTAACATCCAGGCTGTTCTCCTGCCCAAGAAAACTAAGCAGGCTCTTGCAAAATAAGCCTTCTGTTCCTCTACAAGAATCCCAAAACACACAATTTTCCCGAAAAGGAATATGCCCCAATATTGCCAACTGTTAATGAATGAGATCACAAACAAACGCACGCACGGACTAAAATCAAGGAATGACATATTCCATACCATTTATTCATTCATTCATTTCATATTTAATTCATTCATTCCTTCATTTCATGTACGTAAATAGATAGTTGCGTTGGCGAGTGGTTGATGTCATTATTTACATACGACTATTAATGTGACCAAATACATTTGTTATTGTTGCTGGTATCTTTCTTTTACCCCTGTCTTTTTTCTATTCTCTTATTTTACTCTGTTGTATCATTTTCCGTATACTATACATAATAGTAAATCACATATGTAGTATGGTTGGTTTTCCCTCTTTTAACTTCTTAGCGTTGCTGTCTACTGAGTCATCTCGTAAGTCTATACAATCCGCAAGTCCAAAAAACTTAAGGCAGCAACAGCAGCTAAAAAACACATGGCTAAGAGCCCTAAGAAGAAGAAGACAGCTAACAAAATCAGCCGCAGAGACAAAGTCAGAAAAACCGAAGAAGGCAAAGACCCAACGAAGGCCTAGACTGCTAAGCCAAAGAAGACCAAATCTGCTAAGAAGGTTAAGACACCAAAGCCCAAGAATGCCAAGACCCCAAAGAAGAAGGCAGCTACCTAACAGCGGGAAGTAAGGGCGCACAAAAAGCTGCCACCAAAGCTATCTTCGAGAGAATCGCTGCGGAAGCTTCGAGACTGGCACACTGCAACAAGCGCTCTACAATCACTAGCAGAGAAATCCAAAAAGCTCTCCGACTTCTTCTACCCGGTGAACTTGCTAAGCATGCCGTAAGCGAGGGAACCAAGGCTGTTACCAAGTAAACCCGTAGCAAGTAAACATGCTATGCAGATCCAAATATTCAAACCGCCCTCTTCGGGGCCATAGATAACTCTAAGAAAGAAATATTTCTCGAGGTTGCCATGCTTTTAAAGAAGCTATAGGACCCTTTACCTGTACCCAAATCGAATTATAATAGACTTGCAGAAATAGAGAACCACGAAGCCAGGGTATGATGTTGTTCAAAACCCCTTACAAGTATTCGGTACTGTGTACACATTTGCAAAGAGGCCAAAATGTCGAACCCTTGTTGAACGAAAACGTCCAGCACCAAGGCTGTTACCAAGTACACCAGTAGCAAGTAAACATACTGTGTAGATCCAAATATCCAGACTTCCCTTTTCAGGGCCATACATATCTCTAGGATAGAAATATTTCTCGAAGTTGCCATTCATCTAAAGAAGCAATAGTACCCTTGACCTGCATCCAAATCAAATTATAATAGACTTGCAGAAATAGACAACCACGAAGCAAGTGTATGATGTTGTTCAAAACCCCTTCCAAGCTTTCGGTACTGTGTACACATTTGTAAAGAGGCAAAAAGACGAACCCTAATTCAATGAAAACGTCCAGCAAACAACTTCAGTACTAACACTAGTATTCTCCTTCACTAGTAGCAAAGTGAAGTAAATAAGTACACATCCACAAAATACAAGAAATAGAATACAATACAATAAAACAAAATAAAATTCTATCACGCGGACTTGATCGAAAACATTCTTTTCCGAATCCTATATACAAGAAACCTTCTGATTGGATTAGGTTTTATGTAAGCGCCCTTCTGATTCGTCTACACCACTGTGCATTTCAATCCCTCTTGGGGGTATAAATGCCAAGATAGAAAAAACAGAATCATTTCACCGTCATCTGCAGCTGGCTATCCGCAATGACGAAGAATTGAACATTCTCCTATCCCTAGTGATCATTGCTCAGGGTGGTGTGTTTCTTAACATCCAAGCTGTTCTCCTGCCCAAGAAAACTCAGCAGGCTCTTGCAAAATAAGCCTTCTGTTGCTCTACAAGAATCCCAAAACACACAATTATTCCCGAAAAGGAATATGCCCCAATATTGCCAATTGTTAATGAATGAGATCACAAACAAGCGCACGCACGGACTAAAGCCAAGGAATGACATATTCCATATGCATTTATTCATTTCATATTTAATTCATTCATTCCTTCATTTCATGTACGAAGATAGATAGTTGCGTTGGCGAGTAGTTGATGTAATTATTTACATACGAGTATTAATGTGACCAAATCCATTTGTTATTGTTGCTGGTATCTTTCTTTTACCCCTGCCTTTTTTCTATTCTGTTATTTTTCTCCGTTGTAACATTTTCCTTATACTATACATAATAGTAAATCACATATGTAGTATGATTTATTTTCCCTCTTTTAACTTCTTAACGTCGCTGTCTACTGAGTCATCTCGTATGTCTATACAATCCGCAAGTCCAAAAAAACCTAAGGCAGCAACAGCAGCTAAACAACACAAGGCTAAGAGCCCTAAGAAGAAGAAGACAGCTAACAAAATCAGCCGCAGAGACAAAGTCAGAAAATCCGAAGAAGGCAAAGACTCAACGAAGGCCTAGACTGCTAAGCCAAAGAAGACCAAATCTATTAAGAAGGTTAAGACACCAAAGCCCAAGAAGGCCAAGACCCCAAAGAAGAAGGCAGCTACCTAACAGCGGGAAATAAGGGCGCACAAAAGGCCGCCACCAAAGCTATCTTCGAGAGAATCTCTGCAGAAGCTTCGATACTGGCACACTTCAAGAAGCGCTCTACAATCACTAGCAGAGAAATTCAGACAGCTCTCCGACTTCTTCTACCCGGTGAACTTGCTAAGCATGCCGTAAGCGAGGGAACCAAGGCTGTTACCAAGTAAACCAGTAGCAAGTAAACATATTGTGTTGATCCAAATATTCAAACGGCCCGTTTCAGGGTCATACATATCTCTAGGAAAGAAATATTTCTCGAGGTTTCCATGCTTCTAAAGAAGCAATAGTACCCTTTACCTGTATCCAAATCGAATTATAAGATACTTGCATAAATAGAGAACCACGAAGCCAGGGTATGATGTTGTTCAAAACCCCTTACAAGTATTCGGTACTGTGTACACATTTGCAAAGAAGCCAAAAGACGAACCCTTGTTGAATGAAAACGTCCAGCACCAAGGTTGTTTCCAAGTACACCAGTAGCAAGTAAACAGACTGTGTAGATCCAAGTATCAAAACGGCCCTTTTCTGGACCATACATATCTCTAGGAAAGAAATATTTCTCGAGGTTTCCATGCTTCTAAAGAAGCAATAGTACCCTTTACCTGTATCTGAATCGCATTATAATAGACTTGCATAAATACAAGCAAAGACATGACACCCAAAACTGTATCTGTGCAAGAAGAACTCATGTTAAAAATGTTTCGAATAGTGATGAATACGATTTCTGTACTCCTGGTGCAAAGTTGACGTTCGTCGTACTTTATCTACTCTTCATACTTATCAAGAAGTGTGTATAGCTAGTTGGATACACCAATGGACATACTCAGTACAAATGGATGCATGTACTTGATTGGAATAGTCTTGGATTTGACGCGTGGAAACAAGATGTAGCTGGCTATGCCAAAGACATCGCGTGTGACTGATGAAAGAAAGAAGTGTTTTTGAAATAT
Source organism: Margaritifera margaritifera (assembly GCA_029931535.1). NCBI lineage: Eukaryota > Metazoa > Mollusca > Bivalvia > Unionida > Margaritiferidae > Margaritifera > Margaritifera margaritifera. The sequence goes on from JAQPZY010000938.1 coordinate 75,109, forward strand.
AAGTATTTTTTATTGGTGCACCATGAAAAATTAAATATATCAAATGTATCGAGTGTCCTGTGTCTTTGATGGAATCTCAGAATTCCAAACACAACTTGAAAGTTATGGCTGCATTCTTCGTTCTCAAAGTGATTGACGAAATGTCAGATCGTCAAAGTTGGGAGGCAATATATTTTCGTGATCCCCTTAACATGTTCATTGCTGGACCTAGTGGTTCTGGCAAAACAGAATTTATCAAACGTGTGATCGAACATAAATCACTTTTGTTCTATCATCCTCCACAACGTATCGTGTGGTATTACAAAGAGTGGCATTCTTCTTGCACGTTACTGAAAGAAAGTCAAGGAGAATGCATTTCGTTTGTAGAAGGAATTCCTCGCGATGAAGATGAAATCGTGTCTGACTTTATATCAGACACATCTTGTCATCTTCGATGGCATGTTATGAGAGGACGAAGAAGAAATTAAACTTTGGTTTACACAAAAAGAACATCATCGTAATGCAAGTATAATTCAACAAAGTAAATTTACATCGCACGATCAGTCTCAATGCACATTATGTGGTGTTATTCAAAAGTCCAAGAGATAAATCTCAATTTCAAGTATTGACAAAACAAAGCGTATTTACTAGTCGATTTAAAACATACCACTCCCGATTAGATGAGATTTTGTATGAATGTGTTTCACGATTGGTGTCAAGAAAGAGGTCAGGTCATTTATACGTCGCCTTCTTCTTTTACGTCTGTCTAAAAAACTATAAAAACAAAATTCACTTCTTTCCTTTCTAACAGTATTCAACATTACTCATCCTCCTGCCAAATCGATTCGTCCACACGACATCATTCACATTCCACATTAAACAAAACTTTTTGTGTGTGTGTGTGTTTTGTTTTGTGAGAAACATTACATATTTTTGACACAACTGGGTGATCCAAAAATCGATACTCAAACCATAAAACAAATCATCTTGAAACCAGGTGGAACTGGATCTTGTGGGGTGTCATTATTCGTTCGCTTCTACTATAGGATCCTAATGCCGAAGCTAAAAAAAAAAGCCAACCTAAAAGACAGACAAAAAAACGAAGAGAGATCACCAAGTTCATACTCTAAGAAAAAGAAATCCCAAAAGAAAACGACTCCTTCAAGAAAGAGAGGTATTGCCGCTTCAACGCGAACAAATTCAAGAAAACCTCGATCACTGACCGCCTCTCCTTCCACTTCTGCTCCTCCTGTAACCGCCAGCCAAACCTGATTCAAGACCAGTGTTTTCCAATCTGATGAACAAATGGAAACCCATCTCTAAAGAAACTTCTACTCCATAGACGTCTTCTTCTACTGCTCTAGCTGCTACTGCTACTGCTCTAGCTGCTACTGCAGCCAAAAAGTGGCATCCCCTTCAAATGTAATGCGTATATATATATATATATATATATATATATATATATATATATATATATATATATATATATATATATATATATGTATGTATGTATGTATGTATGTATAAGTCCAGTTTACAGTACGGTCGTACGAGTTATCACCCTCGTACTGTTCTAATGGATTTGCTACTCTTCTCTTATAAAAAGAGAATAGGTAGAACGATTTCAGGACTTTTCGGCTCTTAGCAGAATTGGTCCACTAACATTCTCGGCCCATAACGAAATCTTACTACCCAAATCGGCCCATTGAGTGCTCGGCCTATCGCTAGATTGGTCGACGATTGATACCGGTGAAACTAGTTATCAATCAATTTATAAAATAAAGACAACAGATTTGAATTCAATTTGATCAAAGGCCGAATTTCAAGTAAGATTTAAAATAGTTTTGTCTACATATTCAGTTCCAAAAATATTTTTAAAAATGTTCATCATTGAGCAAAAGATATTGTGACTGTTATTATGAATGAAATTCGGGTACCAAAATATTATTGTAGCACACCTGTATTGCCATAACTTACAGAAATCACAAGTAAGTGCATGCTACTTTGAAGTTACAACTCTGTAACACTCGACACAGTGGTCAGAACCCACTGATGCGTTGATATGATCATTTAATTGGGGGGATATATATATATATATATATATATATATATATATCAGTTGATGCAAGATCAAAGGCCTATTCATATTTTTTAAATATAATTTTTACTCAAAACGCCCATTTACAAAAGAAGGTCACTATTTTTCTCACATTTTCATTTTATAACAATATTTTGTCTAATCCTTCAACTAACACATAGTTTTCAGTATTGTTTGTTTACTTATTATGGTTAATCAAACCCGCAAAGTTTGCATAATCATTAATGATTACCTAATCAGTCAGTTATTAGCATGTTTATAATAAATATTTATTGTACAGTAACAACAAGTGTTACGAAGCCATGCAAGATCATAGGTAAGGCTCACACACACAAAAGTACGTTTAATTTAATTTAATTTTATTTATTTTTATTTTTATGAGTAAGTTGTTTGAAAGTATTGGCCCACCGTTACAGTAAAGAATTTGTAATCTGTAATGGACCGACTTTTCTACGGATCGACCCCGCAATGTGCCGAGTATGGGCCGCGATGTCCAGTCACCAGCAGAACATGTGCTTGGTGCAGAGTGATTAAATGTTATGAGCACAAGCTCCGTCTTTTTTATGGAAATTTGTCCCACTAAGGCGATGCATAGTGTCAGACGTATGGCAGCTGCGCCTCATCGTCCATTTCTTTTCAGCCGAAAATGGAACTTCGGGAAAATCTGTCTGCGAACTGGAAAAAAATTAAGAGAGTTTGGTTGAACTACGAAGAGGATACTGGGCTGGCGGAAAAGTGCCAAAACTAAGAACAGCCACACTTCTTACGTGTTTAGGACCAGATGTGGCGGCACTATTTGATACATTCACATCTGATAACGCTGAAGATCAAGAGAAACCTTACAAAGAGGTAGAGAAATTTGAATAGTACTGTAAAGAACGGTATAATTTCAACTGACCATGTGACACTTGTTATGTATAATAACAGTGAAACAAGAGCCTTGGGTAAAAGAAAATTACACATTACAAATCCAAAGAACAAGAAAGTGTACAAAAGAACAATGGAGAAGGTCTCTCGGAAGGATATTTCCACCTGGAACTGACAGAACACGCCAAACCAGTTAAACTGCCAGTAAGGAAAATTCCATTAGCTGTTAATCCAAGGTTGAGAGCAAAAATTGAACGACTAGTGAAACTTGGAATATTGACACCACAGAAAAAACCAACATATTGGATTTCCAGCATGGTGGCTGTTATGAAGAAGAAGAAGAAAATAAGGCTGTGCATTGACCCGCAATCTTTAAATAAAGTCCTGAAAAGAAACCATTAATCGATTCCAACAATAGCGACTGTTAGAAATGATGAACTATGTGCAGAAGTTTGCTCCAAGTCTATCAGAAGTGATAGAGTCATTGAGACAGTTGATAAACAAGGACACTGAGTTTTGTTTAGATCCAATTCATGACAAATGCCTGCAAGAATATAGAGATATGGACATCAGCACCAGTGCTAAAGTACTTTGACGGAAAGAAAGGCAATATTATTCAATGTGATGCATCGGAAACAGGGCTAAGGGCTTGTCTGCTGCAAGAAGGGCACCCAGTTGCTTATGCATCACGAGCACTCAATGGAACTGCGGTAAAGTATGCACATATCGAGAAAGAACTACTAGCGATAGTCTTTGGAATGAAAAGGTTTAAGAACCACGACAGCGGGAGACAATAGTCATACCAAGTGACCACAAAGCACTTGAAAACTTTAGTTAGTGCACCAAAGTGGCCGCACAGAATGCTCGTAAAGCTGCAGAAATTTGACTTCAGTGTAGTCTACAAGCAAGGTACACAGATGTACATGGCTGATACATTGAGTTGTGCATATTTGCCCTACACCAAGAAAGTTTGTTATAGCGACCGAGTGTTTAATATTGATACACACTCATTCACGGAGAAAGCAGTGGAAAGTGTAAAATGGTTGAGTATCTACCAGTCTCCATGAAAACGCATCACTGGGATTCAGAAAGAAACTGAAACAGATTTTCAGTTAAGACAGTTGAAAAAGTCATTCATAAGTACAAAATAGGCACTTCCAGAAAAAAAAGTACTTCTTTCCTTTCTGAGAGGAAATGGGAGGAATTGACATTACAAAATAGCCTGATTTTCAAAAGTGACCTTGTAATGATCACAGCTATACTGAAAGGTTCGATAATGGAAAGACTGCACTCCAGCCACAGGAATACAAGGATGTTTGAGAAGGACCAGAGAAGCCGTATTGGCCAAACGTGAATCGTGAAATAGCAAAACTATATTGCACAGTGTGAAATATGCAATACATATTCTTCTCAGAAACAGAAGGAACCACTCCTGAGTACCGATGTGTCTTCAAGGCCATGAGAGAATATAGGTGTAGACCTATGGAATGTTGACAACAAAGTATATCTGGTAACAGTGGACTATTATTCAATTTTTTTTAAGTTGATAGACTTTATAATAAGACATTGGAAGAAGTGATCTTAAAATGGAAAGCTCACATGGTCAGGTATGGAATACCTGATATCCGACAATGATTGCCGTTCTCATGAAAAGAGTTTGCAGAATTTGCACATACTTACAAGTTCAAACACCAAACTAGCTCACCAGGATACCTTCAATCAAATGGAAGCGTTAAGAACGCGGTGAAAACAGTGAAAAGACTAATGAGGAAAGCTGTACTGTGTAGATCAGATCCCTACCTCATGTTACTGAATATCCGGAAGACATCAATGAAATATTGCATTCGTCACCTGCACAACGCATGTTCAATAGGCGTACGAGAACTTTACAGTCAATGTAAAAAAAACTCTGAATGTCAAGGCACAATCGCAGGACAGTACAATATCTAAGTTGTTGATAAACTAAAAGAAACAAGGAAAATACAATAATAGGAGTGCAAAGAAACTAAAACCATTGCACAGTGGAGATGTTGTTAGGGTTAAACTCTGCGGAAAACACAGTACATGAAGCAAGGCATATGTAGAAGGAAACATTGACATTTGCTGCTACAAGATTCATGCAGATGATGGTGGTCTGTATAGCAGGAACAGAAGGCAGCTGCATACTACAAATGAACAAGTTTCATAGACTCTGATATTCAAGTCATGCAACGCCAGAAGAATTGCGTACAATATGCAAAACACAAACAGAAATTCTGGTGCCACATGAAACTGAAAACACCAATATTGGTCCAAAGATTATGTCTCAAACGCACCAGAGCCAATGTTGAGTGGACGACAACTGTTGGATACTAATGGTGGATCTCCAGACAACTATCAGATATCAAGAGGGAGACGTGAAAAGAAACCTATTTATTTGAAAGACTATAGCATCTAAAATGTGCATGTATGTTAATTCCTAGGGCAGTGATCCAGAATTAAATTAGAGTAGGTAAAGTTGATTTAGGACAAACAGAACTTTTAATAAATCATTTAAGTGAATCATTTTGCTTGTGATGCCTAGTCAAGTTGACTATTTGAAAAGATAATTTCATTTATTTCATTACTGATTCTAGATGCATAAGGCTGAAAATTCTAGTCAAATTTTATTTGTAGTTATTTTTGGACCCGTATATGAAAAGTGCTCAGAGTACGACAAAAGACTTATTAACTTTATTTGTATGCACCTTCAATGGAGAAAATCTGTTTCAAGAGGGGATATGTAACGTAATGTGTATGTAGATGTATTAGTCCAATTCACAGTAAGGTCGTACGAGTTATCACCCTTGTATTGTTTTAAGGGTGCAAGGGACAGTTTTTGTGCACATATTTGATACTGCATCAACCTCCCTAATATAAAAATTCATATAACAAAATCAAGCACACCAGTGAGATCAAAAAGGTCCATATTTCTGGATAGCTATAATAAAACAAAACATGAGTATCATTCACAAGTCAATGGAAGCTCATAGCAATAGAAGTGTATGCACAATAGCCCCAAATTTACACATGCATTTGTCACATCCAAATGTAACTTTTGACACAAAGTGATGCTCACAGTGCAAATGCATGCCCTTTTCTTTTATAATGTAAAAAAAAAACATTGTGTATTAAATAGCTTGATGCTATTCAAAATAGTTGTCATCTAGGCCGTTGTTTCTTTTATATATAGATATTCTACTTGCCTTGAACCCATGTGTTTACCGCTATGGGTGGCTAGCTCTGCTTCCTAGCCGACTACTGATATTTCACTGTCCAGATACTGTGAAGTAACTATGGGAGGTGTACAGGTCTCGTATCAATTTCAAGAACAACACAAGCCCGAAACACCTGATTCATAAATATATCCATACCTTTAATAATTAAACAATAATAGCTGAAAAAGTCACATTATAGCTTTAAGTTAAGCAATTTGACAGGGGCCAATTTACGATACTATCCCCTTCTACCTAATAGATTTGCTATTCTTCTCTAATAAAAAGAGACTAGGAGCTAAGTGATTAAATGTATTAAGCACAACATCTCTCTTCTATATTGAATTTGTCCCAGTACGACGATACACCTTTAGAAAAAAAATACAAGACAGAAACGCATGTTACAAAGTTTACTGGATTTGTCCAAACAAGAACTAGCACGATTTAGTCCATTGAGAACATCTGCAGGCCTAGTGCCTAAAGTCAAGTTGATATGACGTCTCAACAATCAGTGGAGACAAATTCCAATATAAATGAAGTGTTGGTTAAGATTCACTTCAGTTTTTCCTCCTTAAGAAAAGATGCCACAAAGTTCACACCACAATCGTCAACATCCATGGAGACCTTCCAAAAAAGGGTCTCCCTCCTCGTTTAGCTAAACATTGGGATGTCGTCAGTACTTACCAAATCCAAGGTCCCCATACTAAAACAAATCATTAAAAAAGCACCTAAATAGATCATCGATACTGTGTGTGAACTATGTTTAAATGTTTTAAAAAGGAACGGTGCCTTTGACCATGATAAAGAAACAGCGATTAGGATGACATCGTCACCTTTTTCACCAAATGGTGAAAAAGAAAATGCTAGTCATCTCCAGACTTTGTCAAAGACCATACTAGAATCTACAAAACACACAAAAAGTTTATTTTTTATGTGATTTGTACTTTTTTATCTCTGTACAATGAAAAGATTATCAGTTGTTCTGCTAGTGATGATGACAATGGAGACACTGTAGTGCACAAGAAAATAGAATAATCACACTGCTAATGCTCCTGAATAAAAAAAAAGTTGGGTTTAAAATGACAGCAATGAAACAAAATTTATATATATATATATATATATATATATATATATATATATATATATATATATATATATATATATATATATATATATATATATATATATATATATATATATTAAAATCAAATTTTACAAACATATCAGAAACTTAACATGATGTTGATGTGTGCCCCTGCTCTGACACATCGACTGGATCCGAGTCAGTATATGAATAATACCTTTTCTTGATGCAGGTCTGGAGACTAATATGGGGCCAATGACTAAATCTCAAACTTCTACGAATAAGAGTTTATTGTTCAGATATAACAAGGGTGATTATAAATAACAAAAGTATAGATATTTTGAAGAAAAAACAATTTCAAACAAACTGCGAAGCATAATATTTTTTTTATGGCCATGTCACTACATCCTTCATTTGCTACATACTTCAGAACCTACAGTTCCATTGATTGTCTAACATTATCTGTCCATTTAACCTTTCTAAAGAACATATTACAGCCTAGTCCATATGTACTGCACATGCTAGATGCACATGAAATAATTCATCCAAGCCTGGAAATCGTAAAACTTCTGAACTTAGGATTTTATTTCAGCCAATCAAAATGAGCTTTTTTTCTGTAATGCCACTTTTGATTAGTTAATAGTGAAAACTCAAATTTCAAATTCAAGTATGATCTCCAGGCCAAGTCCACTTTTGCATAAAAGTTCACACTCAGATCCAATTTTTGAACCATTTTATTCCAGAATCTGTAAGACATACATAGAACTTAACACGTTTTAAACTGGCCGTCATTATAAGGCATAGACTCAAGAAATTACCCGTACACAGAATTATTCTCTGGTGGGACAAAAGTCACATACTCAAATTGAGAAGTTAAAAGCAAGCCTGGCCAGACCAAGCACGTAAAATGTTTTGTTGTTGCCAAAATGAAGACTTTTCTCCCAAACTGATTTGGGGAAAAACTCCTTCCAAACTGTAATTAGACAATACCATGGGGTTCTTTTTGCCAAATGCCAGGCTTTTTACACCATCCTCTACAGGTCAAATTTACTAAGTTTAGGGATGCAATTACTGTGCACCCACATGCCTGAAATTTTTTTATTATTCCAGGTAGAGATGAAATATTGATTTTTTGAGTTGCCACACATTCATAGATACTTGAATCAGATGTTTGTTCAGCTTGCGATTTACCCACTTCATCTTTAAAATTGGCAACTACATATCAGGGTTCCCAAAATTGTAATGGCTTTTGCCGGAAAAAAATTCAGAATATTATTGTGGCAGCCAGTTATTTGTGAAAGTTAATATAAAAGCATTCAAAAGCAGTATAAAAGGTTGTAGCAAATAGTAGAACATTGATATATTTAATTCTTAAATGACCACAAAATGTATCATTTTTTTCAGTTCCAGACTTGCTGTTGCTTTAGTTTTAGTATTATCCTTCCATGCTTTACTAGTTTTTCTCACACTATTTTTAATTTTACTTTTTTTGGGGGGGGGGGGGGGGTAAACTATTTTGTAGAATTTCATCCAATAACAGTATTTTATGCCACTCTACTGTTTAACAAAAAATAATTTTTAACTGACAACAAGCAGACATACTACCTTGAAAATATACAACATTTAATTGAGTAGTATTTAGTATCAAGTCCAATGGCAAAGTTTTATCTGATCAGGTCCTCAAACAAGTATTGCAGGGTAATAATAAAGGTCAGTTGTTGTTGCTAGTATCTTTCTTGTTAAGGCCTAGGTTATACATATTTTGTTCAAAAGGTCAGTCTTGTATGTGCTGATACAGTGTTCTTAAAGACTACTATCGAAACATGATGCTCTTAACAATCAGGGATTAGATGCTAAAATAATGCCAAAGACAGCAAACCAAGCTTTTAATACAAAGTTTCTATCTTTTCAATATGTAAACAGTTCTGTTGAAATTGGGTTTCACTTTCTCAACTATCACAATGTTGCTGTCACAGTGTCAAAGAGCTGGAAACTTCAAGCAAAATCTACTGTTACAGGCCTGCCTTATCCTAAGGAGTTCTCTGTTTGTTGGCCGGAATCTGATACTATATGAACTCTGTATGTGACTCACTGCCTCTTAGTCAGTGTGATCAGAAGTGGTAGTGATCTTTTATATTTTAAAAGCAAGGAGAGGCTGCCGTCTCATCTTACCACTGTTTGTGTCAATTGCAATAACAGTGCAAAATTCATGTATTTATGTCTAGGCCCAGGTGATTGCTCAATCAAATAAATTGGAGGACAGTGGAGATGTACTCTCAGATAAGGTCTCTGTTGACCTGAAAACATTTACCCTTTTGCCAATTCATGTAAAGTGGATTATCTCCACACATAACAAAGTGTTACTTCCAATGAATGCAATTAAATGGGCTGTGAGAAAGCTGGACAAGTCTGCTGATTGTTTATTCACTAATTATTTATATGTATGAAAAATATTTAGTATTAACAATGTGCTCGTGTTCTTCTTTCCTCAACGAAATGGCGAATAATACATGTGATTAACAGAATCAAAAGTGCAATGAAAACCTTTTTTCAATTCATGCTATGACTGTTTGAATTAGACATAATAATTGCTTTCATATCAATATATCTATTCAATATGGAACAGTGTCTAACAGTAGATAAGTGTATAACAGTAGATAATAGTGTCTAACAGTATACAACAGTGTCTAACAGATAAATTTCAAACAGTATATAACACAGTGTCTAACAGTAAATAACAGTAGATAACATTGTCTAACAGTATATAAGTGTCTAACAGTAGATAACATTGTCTAACAGTATATAACAGTGTCTAACAGAAGATAACACAGTGCTTTCATGATCCATACATCATGTTTCTCTTATTTTTCCAAATTTCATTGGACTGCATAAAGTTTAAATAATAATAAATATAAATAAATATACTATGTGCTAAGGAAAGTAATAAAGGATACGAACCCATGAGTAATTGAGCATTTATTACTATAGAATCAGGCAGAATCATTACTCCAGAGCTTTCAAGCTCATTACATTGTGCATATAAATTAAATTGTAATCAATCATTTTCCATCATTCCTTATCCTTTATAAACGTATCATGAAATATATATTCCTCAGTACTATAAACACTGTTGGTATTCAACAAACAAGTGATGCTTCACCATTACATATGACATGTGAGGGACTGATGTCTTTAGTACATACCCTGGGGCAATTGTTTAAATATAGGGTTCTGATAAGCCCAGGTTAAAAGCTTTCACACCTCTGTTGTCTTTGTACTTTGTGGCTATATAGTGTTTAAACAATTGGGAAAACATAACATAACATACATATAAATATATATATATATATATATATATATACACAGTAGGACCCAACTATAGCACGCTTCGTTATAGCATGAATTCGGATATAACACGATCGTGGCATGGCTCCCGAAATTTCATCTATTTTTTCGTACATGAAACAATTATTTTTTCAAAGGACGAAAAATAATGTGGAAAAAATTAATTATCATTTTGGGGAAGAGATCGTGTATGGATTCGGATATAATACGATCGTGGCGTGGTTACCGAAATTTTACAATAATTTCGCCAATTTCTTGAACTACTGCAAAGTTTTGTGCCAAAATAAACAAGAGTTTGATTTAATAATTTGGCAAGCTGTATTGTATTCTTGAAGAAAAAGTATCTTATGATTGCATCTTTTATTATATGAATAAAGATGCAGAACATTTCTATTTGTGAATGTTCATTTCAAATGTGTCAGTAGTCAATCACTGCACTTTGATCTTAGTTTATTTTTGAAAGATGTCAGCTCATTTTAAAGCTGACAAGTGTTAATCTTATTATTACTGGTACATGAACAATAAAGTCATTAAGTCTTCTTTGTGTTTGTCTTCAATACATTCTGTGTATAATCGTTGCTCAAACAATAGCCGACATATGTTTGCTCATTCAACTGCATACACAGCCAAGCACCAAACAATATGGTGGTTGATAAAAGATTCGCACCTGAATTTATAAATCAATTAATTTAAGTCGTTGACAATCATCAAAGTCAATCTCAAAGCTAAAGTTGTTCAAACCATGTGGCAATGATTTATAAAACATCAAAAAAATGAAAGCCGCCAACGCGCACACGTGGCTTGGCGGTGTTGTTAGACAATCCCCACGCAATCAGTTGACCAGTGAATAATATTGTACATTCCCTATAAAAATGACCCCATTGTTGATTAACAATTATTCTTGCTCTAGTCGTTCAAACAAATAGGTGTCAAGAGTTTTAATTAGTAGTTATTTACAATGGATAACAGTACACAGAAACGTTAAGCTTTTTCTGTTAAAGAGAAGCTTGAAGCCATGGACAGGATTAAGTCCGGTGTTTCCACAAGTCAGATTTAATTCCCAAGTGACATTTCCCAAGTTATCTGCTAGTGCATGTGGGCCGATAAGCCTCTGGCTTGTAAAAGCACTCACTTTGTTTTCCTGTGCATATACTTTGATACTTTGTATATATATATATATATTTCCAACTTTGTATATATATATATATATATATATTATATATATATATATATATATATATATATATATATATATTATATATATATATATATATATATATATATATATATATATATATATATATATATATATATATATTTCCATCACAATAAATGCCACTGGTAACTCAGACAAGACAAAATATTGGACTAATATTTATCATATATATATCACCAATAAAAAATTCTCCCTTTAAAAATATGAGTCAAGATCAAAATATTCAAGAAGACTACCTTATGTGCTTAAAAAAAGTTACTAATAATTATTATTGTAAACAATCAAAAAGGCACATATATTACCTCAGTTTTTTATATATAAAGAATGAAGATGCAGCAAATGCATGTAATGAAATACAGCAAAACCTGTCCAGAGACCACTCTTTCTGCTTACAAAATATGGTCTCTCAAGTCAGGTGGTCTCTCAAAAGAGGTCAAAACATTATACAACAAATTAATCTGTGCAATAAAACTCTGATCTCTTATGACAGATGGTCTCCCCATTACAGTGTTCTTTATAAGGAAAACAAACTCTTAGTTTCATATGTACCTTGAATGAATATACTAAGTGAATGGAATGTATACCAAAATTTTATTCAAATCCACTGAGCAGTTTTAAAGATATGGCTAATTAATTTCAAACATTCATGTTGATAGTCTGGGCTATGAAAGTTGCAACAAAGTCGCATCCCGTCTTATCACTGATATATTGGTCTACAAATTTGTTGTTGCCATAAAGTTAATTTTGGAACTGTAAGATGAAAAAAAAAAACACAGAAAAATGATATTAAATTATATATGTTAAATTATATAGTAAAAAAAGAAGATGAACTCAGTTTAAGGAGATACATGAGGAGCCAGTTTATAAGACTATCATATTTATGCAACCTACTCTGAAACTGATCGCTTGTGAGTATGTCACAAAAGCTATCAAAGATTCATTAAGAAAACTCATAATTTTATCACAATATTCCAAGATTAGATGTGTACTTTTTCATATGAAATCAAATTATATCCAAAATTACATCTAAACTTTCTAACAAGTATCAAAACTTTTAGTCACTTTCAACCAAATGTCATACTGTCAAATAGCCAGAATAGACTAAACATCATAGTTATGGACAATTACTTCATTCACAGATGAAGAACTTAAAAAATATCAACATCCTGTGCATTGGGAAAGTGATTGATTGCGGAAAAGAAATCCAGAAATTGTCATTTACAAATGTATAAAGCAAAACTCTGGTAAATACATTTTACATTTAATAAAAACATTTTGTCACAAGCAGTTTGTTTTCCTTTAAGTCAGACATCTAAACTATATAATGTAAGGTAAGCAATAAATCTATTTCCTTAGTCATCTAATAGAACACTGTGTTTCTATAAATAGTTAATTTATAAGTATGACTTTGATAGACAATATTTCTACAAATATGTGCTTCATTAATTATTTACATTTAGAAATAAAAAAGTAAAGATACTTTGAAACATGAAAAATTTAACAAAATTCATTGTCAAGCTCTAGTCCACTAATCATATGAACACAAAGTAATCCTTATTAAAAAAATTAATCTATAGACAATAAAGACAAATGCAGAGATATAAAATATTATCGTATATACTCACGTATAAGCAAATACCAACTGCAAACTGCATAGACCCAGATCTGCCATCGCATAATGCGCTGGCAGATCTGGGTCTATGCAGTTTGTACGGACTAATCAGTAGAACAATCAACATAGACCCTGATCTACCATCGCATTATGCATTATTGGACCTGGATTATACACAAGTATATACTGTAGGTAACTATGTGAAGTAAAAGTTAGGAATGTGTCTGGAGGACATAAATGCCAGAGCCAATATAGTATAATCAAAGATACATTGATTTAAGATGCAAGAACAAATGTTTAAGTCAAACAGGGGCCATAACGTAGATAAATTTTGATAGAAAAAGGTGAAAATTAAACTTGATCTCAGTCTTCTTGATATTTAGCCCTATACTAAATTTGATTTCCATGAAGTCCTTCAGATGTTATGGAGTGGAAATGAAATTCCTAATACACATACCTGCTAACCTCTCAAACAGTATTGGGGTTTTTTTGAGACTCAAAAGTGTTTTCTTTGAAGTATTTAATATATTTACAAACAAAAAATAGTTGGTAGACTTAGTATTGTCAAATGTCATCACTACATACATACAAAAGCATATGTGCCCCCACTCACATAATCACTACCACACAGACATTAACTAAAAACAAAATACACCAAGCTTCTGTCTTTAAAATCCACTGATCAGTCAATAGTTCAGTAGAGGAGTTTGAAGGTAATACACTTGTCATTTGTGTTCATCTTTGCACTCATTAGACACTAGATGGTACTGTTGTTCAAACTTCCCTAAAGATCTTGCTGAACTTTTCTCAGCATAGAAAATATCTTTCTGCATCTGCATTGCTGTGAGGGAGTGTCAAACATGCAGGTTTGAAAAACGTATGTCAATATGGTGTTTGCAGTATGTGCAAAGAATAAAATGCTCCCCCTTACTGCTGTGCTTCACAAAGTCAAACTCTATCAACCAGGAGTTCTGAAATTTAATTTTGCTGGGCTTTGCTTGCTTCACAGATGACTCATCCTTCCCTGAATCACAGCTGCATTTCGACATTTTGCTGTCAAAAATGAAACACACCTGCACACTATTTAGACTATCAAAATAATGTTTTTTGATTTATATATGGAGTACAATCCGACTTCAAAGAAATGTTGCCGCTGATCATAAACTTGTGAATTATCTTTAATAAAGATGGCTTAAATATTCTCATTCAAGGCAATGATGTGTAATAACTTGCTCTTCAACATGCATCTCTTTGATTTACCTAACTTCAACGAATTGGGTTGTTCCACTTAGTGTACTTTACCTATGCAAATTAGCCAAATGGGCTCTCCTACAACAGTGCTCAAAGAACTTAACACCTAGCTATTGTCAGCCAATCAAGTAATCTATGAAATGGTGGTTGTTTATCTCTGACTGCCATATGTTTTAATTGCCTCTATGATAATCAATTGTATGAACTGCCCCAAGGATAGTCTTACATGAGCATTAAGCAGGACTGTTTACTGATACAGGCTACAGGTTACATGCACATATCATTCTGGTAAAGAAAGGTCTCTCTGGTCTTTTTGGCTGTTCCTTTTGGCAAAGATCACTGAAAATTGTGTTTTTCAAAATACAACCATGTCAGGGTTTGGGAGTCAAAAATCGTGTTTTTCGCATGACAAAATGTGTTGTGGCAGGTAATTAATACAAGGCAAACTTGTGAGCCAAACAGGTGGCCACAACTCATTCAAATTCTTAAGGTGAAAGGTGAATATTAAACATGACCTAAATCTTCTTAATACTAAGCTCCAAATCGGTTTAAATCCTTGAATTCTACAACAGTTATATAGTGGAAACAAAATGTGCGACTTAGGACAGTATTTAGAATGTGTAACTTACAGGACAGTCTTTCAAATGTGTGACTTACAGGACAGTCTTTCAAATGTGTGACTTACAGGACAGTCTTTCAAATATGTGACTTACTGGACAGTCTTTAAAATGTGTGACTTACAAGACAGTCTTTCAAATGTGTGACTTACAGGACAGTCTTTCAAATGTGTGACTTACAAGAGTCTTTCAAATGTTTGACTTACAAGACAGTCCTTAAAATGTGTGACTTACAGCAGTCTTTAAAATGTGTTACTTACAGCACAGTCTTTAAAATGGATTTACTTTGGTACATGTAACACTATATGCCTCTTTCATCGAATATAGTGCGGGCCTAAAAGCATTTACTAACTATTCCATTTCAAAGTAAATGACTGAAGGAAAGAAGGTAATAACTCTGTCAAATTTGGACTGAAATGAGCAAACCTTGAAAAGGAATCTATGCATGCAATAGGCAATGCACCTACCAAATGACATCCAATTATATTAAGGGTTGCAGAGTTATGATGGTTACAAGAAATGTGAAAGAGATGGGCAGACAGATGGATGGAAAGGTGATTACTATATGGTTCCTGCATCTCAATGTGGGGCTCTAATGTTACATGCCTGTCTCTTTTATAGAGAAAATTACATGAAATTTAGACTACAGTATTGAAGATGCATTTTATCTTCAACCTGTCAGATCAGTACATTTCAAACATTTCCTTTCATTTAAAAGTTATCATCACACCATGTTAACAATTTGCAAACACATCTTCAAAACAGCATAACTTTAATGTTGTAAATTTCACCACTTTTTTTTTAAAAAAAAAAACTAATAAATCTGTAAAAATATGAGCAAATAATTGATTTTCAACACCGCTTATAGAAAAAAATGTAACTATGACTTAAATTATAAGTAACAATGATTTCAAATCTGTACAAGATACACAAATACCCCAAAGTGTCACAAATGGGCCATTAAGGAAACAAGCACATCTTCTCAAAAATCTTTACATAACATTTATGAAAATATATATTAAATTTTTTTCAGTGAAGAATACTTCAAGAACAAAAATTGGCATCAGGCTCTATGAATATTATACTTAACAACTTCAGAGAAAATATATGTTTGGCATGGAATCTTTTTTCTCTGCATGTTATGTAATTCCATTACCTTTTTTCACGACAGAGAGGTAAGGCCCTGGTTTAAAGTGACACAAACACAAACACACACACATATACAAATCAACTGGTGAATAAGAGTCCTTTCAAGTGCACTAGATCCAGCAAGGGATCACATGAGTCACGGTTTGATTAAGATAATTGTAAACAAGAGTTCCTCAAAGGGACTGATGCTCTACTGGCTGAAAAGTATTTCCAACAATTCAAGATATGACCAATTCTTCTTTTTAACTGCTGAGTGTTGAAACCATCTCTGATATTCTTCAGTGATAACAAGATTTTCAAATTAGCTGCCTGGGTTTACATATTGGATGTCAGACTGGCACCATTTTCATTTAGAACTAAGTAGACATCAATAAAGTCCTACCTGTTTATGTCAGCATCCTCGGGCCCAAGGCAATATTGTCGACATAAGCAGATGTTGAGATAAGTGTTGGTGGGGGGATGAAAAAAGCAAATTTCTCTTTGACCCCCATACAAGTGAAATTCGTTTGTAAGGGGTGATCTATCGTCAGTGAGTAGGATTTACACTTTGGGAAAATAAGCAATGGACATTTTGAGTAAATAAAGACAAAACCAGTGTGAAATACACTTGTATATTGACAACTTACATTTTTGTTACCTTTGTGTAATAAAATCCATAATGCATTAAGTACATGTTTATAAAACATCCATGAATTAGAGTATAGGTGACATGTTAGAAAATTCATGTATTGGTCACATCCTGTTAGAAAACATGTTTTAAAAAAAATGGTAGTCCTCGTTTGATCTATATCCCATTGTCAACCAACAAGTGTGACTAAACAATTCACTATGACATTCATTGTTGCCTGTAGCACGTGGCTGTATAGTTGTTATTTACTTGCTACATGTACTTAAATTGGCCTACATTTTGGTCAGCCTATGCATCAAATGTAATCATCTTACTGAGGCTACCAAGGGGATGAGGCTATTCATAGGGAAATGAAAACCTGTCAACAAGTTATGAATTCTCTCTGATCGCAAAATATTCAATGACATATTTTATATAAAAAAGGCTTAATTAAGCACAGGTAGAATTTGCATTTTACGCTTCCGTTGGTAGCCATCATAAATATCAATAAAGTTACTTTTCTTCCTGCAGAAAAGGAAACTTTCACGGTACAATAAATGTGTTTCAATCACCGATCACTTTGGAAAATGCAACAATCAATCAGATTCCATTGCTTTCATTTAAGTTTAATGATGACTTCCTTTGATGAAGGGTGCATTGTTTTTATTGATGATTGTAGCCAGCTTGCTTTGATGAAGGCTGTATACGTTATTGAAGTTGCCATGAAAGGCCAACTTTGGAGGACCAAACAAATGCCTGTTTGTTAATCTGACGACAACATTAAAGCCTGGTGGCAACATCAAATAATTGTAGAACAAAGTATGGGTCAGAACTGGCAGCTTGTCAAGATAAATGATCAGAAAACAAAGGATTTGTTCAAGCTGGGACCTAGGGCTTCTGTCAACATATACATTTTTTGGTTATCTTAACATCAACATAAGCATGACAAATTTGGTAGTAACAATAGACCATGGGACCGGGACTTTGCTTTTTTGTTGACATAGGCGGTTTGTTTCAAAACAGTGATGTTGATAATAAGTGGGTAAGACTGTACAAGTCTTTTGGTGAAAAACCCATGTCAATATGACTATAAATTCAGGGGGAGTAGTGACAGCAAGAATTTCAAAACAGGCATCATGGCAGCCATATTGGATGTACAATTGGCACCATTTTCATTCAGGACCAACTAGATATCATAAGAAGTCTATTGGTGAAAACTCCATGTTGATATTGCCATCCATTTGGGAGAAGCAGAGGCAACAATATTTTCAAGATGACCAAGGGTCAGTTTGCATTATTTTTATTTGGGACCAACTAGACACCAAAAGAAGTCTTCTGATGAATACAACATGTCAGTAGCAATAACAAGATTTTCAAGATGGCCACCATGGTAGACATAATGGACATCAGATCAGAACCATTTTAATTTAGGATTGACGTGTCATTATAAGAAGTCTTCTGGTGAAAACCCCATGTTGACATGATTTTCCATATTGGAATAGTAACAATAACAAGATTTTCCAGATGGCTGCCATGAGAGCCATATTGGATATCAGACTCACACCATTTCCATTCAGAACCAAGCAGACATCATAAGAAGTCTTTTGGTGAAAGCACAATGATGATATGACCAGCCATCTAAGAGAAGTAGTGATAATAAGATTTTCAAGACAGCCATTGTGTTGGCCATCTTGGAGGTCAGATTGGCACCATTTTAATTTACAACCAACTAGACATCATAAGAAGTCTTTCAGTGAAAACCCCATGTTGATATGATCATTCATTCAGGAGAAGTTGTGATGTTTTGGTTTGGTTTTGTGGGGTTTAACGCCATTTTTCAGCATAATATAGGCTTTACATGGTGGCCAGTATATTTGGTTGAGGATGAACCTGGGAAGAACCACTAAACCCACGGGAAGCTACTGGCAAGCTTTCTCAAGAAGTAGTGATACCAAGATTTTCAAGTTGACCACTGTAGCAGCCATATTGGATGTCTCAGTGGCACCATTTTCATTTAAGACCAACTAGACATCATAACAAGTCTTTAGTAAAAACCACATATTCAGAAGGAGTAGCAATAACAAGATTTTCAAGATGACCACTTTGGCAGCCATATTAGACATGACATTGGCACCATTTTCATTTAAGACCAACTGGACATCATAAGAAGTCCTTTGACAAAACCTCCATGTCAATTTCTGTTCAGGAGGAGTAGCGATAACAAGATTTTCAAGTTTGCTGCCATGGCAGCCATATTGGACATGATATCAGCACCATTTTCATTTGGGATCAACTAGACATCATAAGAAGTCTTTTACTGAAAACCCAATGTTGATATTACCATCCTTGCAGGAGATGTAGCAATAAAAAGATTTCCAAGATGGCCACTGTGGTGGCCATATTGGATGTCCTGGCAGCACCATTTCCATTTAGGACCAAGTAAACCCTGGGATGAATGTGCATGTTAAGTTTCATGGCAATCCTCCAAGTAGGTTAAGAGGAGCAGCAATAACAAACTTGTGCTAATGGACAGATGGATGAATAACAGACCATCCCACAAGCTCTTCTGGTCTATGTCCAGTAGAGATAAAAACTGACAATGAACAGTGCAAACCCAGTCTGTTTAACTAGCCCAAGTGCTTCTGACTATCAATGAGTCTTTGCCAAAGGCAATTACAAAACTGAGACAAGACAAACAATAAACACCAAAGAAAACATTGAATTTACAAAACTTTACATCATTATGGACCTAGTAGAAATATTATTTCAAAATTACAGATATTGGTTTGAACTCCAATGGGAAAATGGCAACCTAGTATAATACCAACTAGGTTGCCATTATATCATTGGAGTTCCCAATTACACACACACACACACACACACACATATATATATATATATATATATATATATATATATATACACACACACACATAGACAGCCAACTCTTGTTCACTTGTTACAATGACCAAATTTGCTTCCAGTCAATTTATTTTAGTAACAAATCTGTCGTTGTAAAGGTCACTCCTTTAATATGAAGGAGTTGTCAACCTTGTATTATAGTTGTCACACCAGCATGTATAAATAAGAATGAGTCACAAATATAAAATTATTCTTCATATCTATTCTTGTAATTTCAATGTAATACTTTTTAAGAAACTGACACATATTTTCCTACACTGAAAACTAATTTTAATAGAAATAAAATGCATACACTCTAAATCACTTAAATATTCCTGATGAAATTAAAATGATGATGCCTTTAAGAACAATATATAAATAAAATAAGCATATTTGTTACCAGAAAACTACTGTTGGAGTTGGAAGTTGAATATTCTAACAATCAAATTTACTCTTGAACATGTTTCTTCCCATCAATTTCTGCTGGAACCTAAATGTCCTTTGTAATGAATTTCACTGTGATTAGAGTTGAATATATATTATCCAATCAACACATTCTCCATGGAAATGTTAAGAGTTACATCCCTTTGCAGTAGATCAGAGGTATATAGTCCAAGACTTCAGCTGGAACATCATCACAGGATACACCCAATGGCAAAATGCTGCCTCCATTGGTCACCTCTTAAGATATGTAGGAGTGTGCTGTCACTAGAGAAAACAATGCATTACTCTCATTGGTGTGTTCATTCAAATGTGTAAGAAAATTTAGAAAATCACACCAAATATGCAAGAATTTGATTCTTTGACTGTAAACAAAATCTTTTACAAATCATATAAAACTCAGCTTATTTTCGCATGTATTCACCAAAATCCCTTCTAAATGTAGATTATTTCCTCCTGGTAACCTCTGACCTATTGCAAAGGGACATAACTCATCTCAGCAGGGAATTTGGAGATTAGTCCATGCTGTATTTTCCAGTATATAATACCCACTCAACATGAAGCAGCATAGACTCAGATCTGCTATCACATAATGGTTGAAAGATCTGGGTCTACAATTTTCAACTTATAATTTCATGTGAAAAGCATAGATCCTGAGCTGCTGGCACATTATTTAATTTTAAATCTGGCTCTTTACTGTTTCCCACCTGGGTGTGCTTAACAAAAAGGTAAATACAGCATTGTTTAACTAAAAGAGCCTAACGATTTCATCTTTCACCAGAATCGGTACCAAAGCCATGTCAACTTGAGAAATTGTTAGAGAAAGCTTTGTACTGACAAGTTACTATATATACTGCAAACAACATGACCCTGATCTGCCATCACATAATGTGCCGGCAGATCAGGGTCTATGTTGCTTACTCTTAACAAACTGCATAGACACATATCTGCCAGCGCATTATGTGACAGCAGATCTGGGTCTGTGCAGTTTGCAGTTGGACTCAACTTATAAGCGAGTATATACGGTAACACAGCCATAACAAGCATAATTGGTACACAATGTATGCATACCACCATACCCATTTCTCAAGTGAACAAAGCTTGGGTGAATATTCCAACAAAAGATAAAACCACCTGTCCAATGGTTAATTTAATCATTGAAAGTAATTTACAGCTTCCTAAATACTGTATATACTCGCGTACAAGTTGGGTCCAACTGCAAACAACATAGACCTTGATCTGCCATCGCATAATGCGCCAGCAGATCAGGTTCTATGTTGTTTGTTCTCCTGATTTCTCCTAACAAACTGCATAGACACAGATCTACTTGTGAATTATACAATGGCAGATCTAGGTCTATGCAGTTAACAGTTGGATCCGATTTATATGCAAGTATATATGGTATGCAGCAAATTGTCTGATAAAAATGCTGAACTTGCAAAGTTTCATGTTCATTTGTCAATTTATGTGAGGATTGTGCCAAACAGTCAGATTAGTGATGGTTGTATGACAAACACATAAATTCAAGCAAAAGTAGGTCAAAACAACTTGGATGTAAAAAGTGATGCACAGCTGATAAAAGAATGTACTAGTGAGGTTTGGAGCTCTGAGAACTTACCAAAACTTGAGTAAGTAATTTGAAATTAGACATCAACTAGATTTTGACAGAAATAGGTCACAGTGACCTGAGCATAAACATATGAATGATGCTTGGTGAATGGGAAACATACCCTAGTTATGTTTCATGACTATGGCCTCACTAAAAAGCCCAACGCATCACAGATTACCATATATACTCATGTATAATCTTACACCAACTGCAAACCGCATAGACCCAGATCTGCCGTCGCATAATGTGCCATCAGATCTGGGTCTATGCAGTTTGTAAGGACTAATCAGTAGAACAAACAACACAGACCCTGATCTGCCAACGCATTATGCGACGGCAGATCAGGGTCTATGTTGTTTGCATTTGGAGCCAACTTATATGCAAGTATATACGGTATGAAGAGCAACAATGATGCTGCTGTAAATGAACTGTTACATATCAAATATGGGACAAAATCAAGAACCTTCTTCTTTTTAATTAATTAAGTGAGATAAAAATGATATACTTAGATCAACATGCGAAGTCATGTCTGTAAAAGACTTTACAATGGGTAAAATATTGGGCCTTTCTGCCAGTGTAAAAGTATCATGTGCAAATTGTTTTTTATGCCACTTCTGGCATGTACTCTACAAGTGGATACCAGAAAAAGTTGAAGACTACACTGAATGCCTGACTTATTAGACTGAAGTAAAAATCTTCTGGGTATTCCTCAATTTTCCCCATTACCATTAGTTCTCTACTTGTGCAGCTGATTTGTTTTAATTTCAATCTGAGACTATTTGTGCCCATTCCAGCTAACAACTGACCCTGGAAGGTTACATCATCATGCTCATTCAAGGCCACCAAGGTGTCTTTGAATCCATCACCTGCTTCCAAGGTCACAATCACTGATCTTTCCCCATCTGTGACATCAACTGATACTTCAAAGGAATAGGTGTTATGATTCTGAAGGTGACACTCATGTCCCAATGACTTCATCAAAATACAGAACTTTTTGGCATTTTCACTCATTGTCTCATCACTGCAATCGCCAAGTTTATTTCCATAAATACAGCGAAGAGGTTTTGAAACAATGGCTGGCAAATTTGCCAAGAGATTTTCAACTTGGTTTTCAATTTTTGTGACCTTTGCTGATTTAAAGACACCAGACCATTTGACCTTTGTCCCTGCCAACTGGCTGCATTTCATCTGTTTTCCAACTGTGGTTCCAGTGCCAATAATAAAGCAATTGTCCATATAATCATGTAATGTTAAATCAACCATTGCTTGTGGCACTGCAGATGGGAGTCTGACAAAAATTAATGGAATGATAGCCAAAACTGCAAAAACACCCATAAAGATTTTCTTCATAATGTCAAACTGATTATCCAATTTACCTCCAAAAAGTTTCTTAGTCTGTGTCATCAGAATAGCAATACTTCCCAGTATTAGAGTAATAATAATTTTACCGAACATTTCTGTGGAGGCAAGCTTAATCATGACATAAATTCCACCAATTATGACCAAGAAAAAACTAATTGGGATTAAAAGTGGGAGAAGCATGTATCCAACTGAGGCCCTTACTAGACCAAACCAAGTTGTGAATGGAAAAATGGCAGTCATCAGATTGAACCAAAAGTAGCAGACAAGATGAGGAACAAGGACTTGGTACATCCCTTTCCATGATTTTCTGGCTCCCATCTGGATGAAGAAAACTGGGATAATTAAGTAGCAAATTGATGGAATCCCAATATTTAATTGAAGACCTGCATACAATTCGATGGACATAAAATGTCCTGTGAAAAGGTGCAGGATGGAGGTTATTACTGGTATGTCGGGGAAGTTGTGGAAAAATGTGGGCAGTGATGCTAGGAAATTGAAAAACAATGCTAGTAATGTCACAAAATCATGACTATCAGAGAGTGCTATGAAACAAATGCCAATAAACACCATTGACAAAATGCAGAATGCAGAACATGGAATGTATGTTTTATCAGCAAGGGAGAAACTTATGACAACTAGTGGTATCATTGAAAAATAGACAATGTATGGTGTGAGAGAATTCCAGCTGTATTGTGAAGCAGTTGAATCCACATCCACTCCAATGTTGTACTCTTTCAGCATCTCTGCCAAAGTTGAGGCATCCTTCAGCTTTTCCTTCTTGTAGAACATCTGAAGAGTTGTGATGACAAGTGTAGCAAAGGACAAGTAGAAGACAAGTAGGGGAATAACAATTAGCATAAACTTGACTGTGATGAATCCATACATGAAGAAAATCAAGAGGAAGTAGATTTGGTCAGTGGGAATGCACTTCATCACCATGTTGAGGCCATCTTTGGAGGCAAACTCCAGAACCTGGTCTCCCAGAGCTAAAGCAGCTTCTTTTGGGTACTTCAGTACCTACAGAGAAGTTTAATTCCATTAAGCACCGATATAAACACATAATTACTATTCAGTCTCCTATAAAGGTCACCTAGCACCAATACCTACCTCCCACATCCAGCCAATGTCTGGGTTTCCCACCTATGATTTTCTATGACTTGTTCTGCAATTTAGCTTTAAATTTTAACCAATCGGAACAAAGTGTTTGAAAAATTCAGAGCTGTTCAGTCAAGAAAACCAGCTGAGATAAATAGCTGCTACTTGTCTGATATCAAATGTGTTTTTCAAGATGGTTGTGTCCATAACTGAAGCAAAATTTTTGTCCATAATTTACTATAAGCAATATTTCATGAAAACGATGTAGTATACCAAAGACACAGATGTAAAAGCTATTTATCTTGGCTGGTTTTCAAAATTAGCAACTGCGGCAGCCATATTGGATCAGCAGCATTTTCATTTAGTATAAACCAGACAGCATTAGAAGACTGTTGGTGAAAACACCATGTTAATATGACCATCTGTTTCTAGAGAATTGGTGACAAGATTTTCAGTATGTTCATTGTAGCAGCAATATTTGCAGTCAGATCGGCAACATTTTCATTCAGAACCAACTAGATATCGTAATTAGTCTTCTGGTGAAAAACCCATGTCTATGACCAGTAGAGCTAAAAATATCCCAGATTGGAACAAAATTCCATGCCACCGCTACCCATCCCCACTCCTCCAATTAAATGGTTGGTCCCTTACCAAGTCAACGTGAGCAAAGGACAGCTCATTACTATTCATGCAGGACAAGTGAGCGTTAATTACAGGTAACCAATGAAATACGGAGAACAGAAAAAGTACTGTTCCCCACTTATAAGTTACATGTTTCGTTTTGTACACAAAGTTTATAGCTTTCAATAAAATTAGGCAGACTATCTTCAGAGGGTGGAGGGACCTACAAATCTAGCCCCAGCAGGAGACTGAGTGTTAATACTTTACTGGTGTCTTTCAAGAACTTCAAAATGCTGCATTTTGTTGGTGGGCTCATGGTTTCTTTCAGGCAAATTAGATAACACTTTTTTTTTACAGACCTGAAAGGGGCAACTCACTTAGAATACGGAAGTAGCCTGATCTAGATTAAGTGGGGCCTCAGGTGTCAGGCTATCTGATATTTTAGCATGGGTTCGCAAGTTCGCATTGTTTTACTTGAGTCTCATCCACAATATCTAACAGTACAAACACTATAATATCTAAGTATTCTTTCGACAAGGGCAAACAAAAATTCTGTATTTATTTCAGTTTGCTCTACTTATTCATTATCTGACAGAAGTGAGACAAGGTCTGAACAGCATAGTGGTAAAAGACTTGCTTCCCACCTCCAAGCTCCCAGATTGGATCCCTTGTTCAAGCATGTGGAATGGTTAGCCACCAACACAGGGTCAAAGGTTCCCTCTGGGTCCTCCAGTTACCCCCACCTCAAAGGCCAAATGTTGCAAACACATGACCCCTCAGTCTTAAAACTTTACTCATAACTTCTGACGACTCAGAAATCTTACCATAAATGTATAGTGCATTCACAATATCAATGAATAGTGTCTACCGTATATACTTGTGTATAACCCAATACCATCTGCAAACTGCATAGACCCAAATCTGCCATCACATAATGCGCTGGCAGATCTGGGTCTATGCAGTTTGTAAGGACTAATCAGTAGAACAAACAACACAGACCCTGATCTGACAGCGCATTATGCGACAGCAGATCAGGGTCTATGTTGTTTGCATTTGGACCCAGTTTATACGTGAGTATATACGGTATGTTTCTGTGGGGTTTGGGATCAAGTCTATAGCATCCCTATAGGAAGAGCAGGTTTGGGGCTCAGTATAAAAATTATCTGATAGAAAACAAGGACATCAAGAGCATTCAGACAACGCTTTACTACATCAACTTTAAGGTTAACTTTAGGCCAACTATTTACATGTATCACCTGTGTATTGTGAATGCACTATACAAATGCTGCCTTTTGATCGGTCATAATATTTTTTACTACGGTTTTAAGTCAAGTAAAGTTTTATGATCGAGGGGCCTTGCCCCTTAGTCACAAAATTGTCAGAGTACAAAAACTGAATGGAGACTCAAAACTTTTAAATCAGATGCAATTAATGAAAATTAAAATTTTCGAATTTTTGGTCGGAGTTTAATTCTTGTGCTCAAAAATGTTGCTAGTATAAATCTAGATAATCAAAAATACTAAGTATTGCTCTCCCCCATTATAACACGATTATGGATATAATGCGGTACAACTATGGACCCCATGACCAAAATTTAACCATTCTACTTGAATTGGTCTATCAAATGTATGACAATATACTGTAGGATGAACAGAGCTAAAACAATTGGATAGCCAAACGCCTGAGGCACCTCTAAATCTAGATTGGGACCCTCTCATAGTTTAAGTGAGTTACCCGTCAGGCTTGTCAAGAAAAAAGTGTTATCTAATTTGCCCGACCAAACCTTAAGCAGCATTTTCATTTTGAAGTTCTTGAAAGACATAGGTAAATTATTAATATTCATCCCCCTGCTGGGGCTCCATTTGTAGGTCCCTCCACCTTATGATCGTCTGTTAACTGTATCACAAGCTATGAACATTGTGCACAAAGTGAAGCACATGACCTATGAATCAGAAACAGTACTATCTATGTTCTCCATATTTTATTGGTTACCTATAATTAGTGCTCACTTGTCTTTCATGAATAATAATACACTGTCTTGCTCACAATGACTTGGTAATGCATCAGTAGTTAAATATAATGAGTGGTACATATGCAATTGGTTTGACAATTAAGCTAAGCAAGGGGATTAGCAACTTATAAAAGCATACAATAAGACTTGTTTCACCTTAAAGGAATCATGGTAATTTATATTGTATTTTAATCCATTTAGTTCAAAGAGTTGGTATCCACTGATTCTACTGATATGTGGTGAGTGTTTCCTGTAACTGTGACATATCCACTAGTCTACAGTATTATGAGATAAACAAATTATGAAACTTTAAACCACTGTTGTTACTGAATAATATAAAGAAAAGACCAATGGCTGTCTGACTTCATTTCTGTTTTCAACTTCGATTGAGTAACATGAGGAGATTTTTCAACATTCAGAAAACTAAACTACTCAAAGGCCTGTGAATACTCTTCCCTCCAGATCACAATGTACATCAACCTGAAGTCCATCATTTCTACCATACCGTTGTTCGGTACATGCTGCAGTTTCTCGCTATACCATAGTTCGTTAATAATAATGTGATCCACAGAATTTGTGTCTACAATATTGATATTAAATAAACAAGGTTTCTTTCTTTTGAACTTTAATATTGTGAAAATCTACCTTCTGAACTGGACTAGATGTCGCATATGCATCAGAATGAGCTGATGCTTCATTAGTTGTTAGAGTGATCTGCCCTTGGATCTTCCTTGAAAGGACCATCACAAAGGCGTTCTCACTGATCTCCTGTCCGATTTTATTTCCTGTTAAATGGAAATGACATTAATGTAAAAAAGACAAATGTTGGAATTTACATACTTTGGAAATAAAACTGCCACCAAAAAGCCAAAAGGCCAGGACCTGCATGTTGAACCCAAATTCAAAGCACTGCTGTAAAATATGTGACCTTGACTTCAGAGTCAAAAAAGTTAAGCAAGTATGTCACAGAATGAATTGTCTTAGCTTCATAATGAATCATCACAGTATGAACAAAATCCATCAAGAGGTCTAGGAAATAAAAGCAAATTTAAAAAAAACTTTACCAAAATCTTAATGCAAATTATCCTTGACTGTGACCTTGAACCCAAAGCCAAATGAGTGTGTTGCAGAATGGTTCCACCTTCATAATGAATCATCCAAAGTATAAATGAAATCCAGCAAGAAGTTTAGGAAATACAAGAAAAACAAAAAACTAGAAAAATTTAATCAAAACCTGAATGCAAATTTTCCTTCACTGTGACCTTGACCCAAAAAGGTAAAAGAGGCAAACAGACATTTCACGAAATGAATTTTCTTAGCTTCATAATGAATCATCCCAATTATGAATGAAATCCATCAAGGGGTTTAGGAAATATAAGCAAATGAAAAACTCTGAACCAAAACCTTACTGGAAATTTTCTGAATGTGACCTTGACCCCAATGTCAAAGGGTGAGTGAACATGTTGCAGAATGAACTGTCTTAGCTTCATAATGGTTCATTCCACATATGAACAAAATCCATCATGGGGATTAGAAAATGTAAACAAATGAAAAAACAACCAAAACCTCAATGGAAATTTTGTACGACAGTAACCTTGTCCCCTAGGTCAATGGGCAAGCAAGCATGTCACAGAATACATTGTCTTAGCCTCATAATGATTAATCCCAACAATGAACAAAATCCATGATGGAGTTTATAAAATATTAGCAAATGAAAAAACTTTAACCAAAACCTTAACACAAATTTTCTATGACTGTGACCCCAAAGTCAAAGGTCAAAGATGTTGCAGAATGAATTGTCTTAGCTTCATAATAATTCATGATCTGTAAGATGAGAATCTATTAAGGGATTTTGGAAATATATCCAAATGAAAAATTTAACTGAAACCCTAACATACTGTTGAAAACAACAACAACAATGCAGAAAAGCGACGAAGACTATACATTTGTTCCTGAAACACGAATTATCTTGCCACAATGACTTACTTTGGATGAAATTGTATTGTACCCACCAAGACACATCCAAAGACAAAGTTGCATGACTGCAGCTAACAATTATGGAAAAACTGATCCAAATACAAAATGTAACTAAAAGGTCACTGAAGCATGAAACACAGGTCACTGTGACCCAATTTTGGTATGCTGGTGTTGCACTTGCCAAGATGCATTTACACAAAGTTGCATAACTCTGCAGCCTAGAATGTATAAGAAACAGACAAATATGCAAATCTTAACCAAATCAATGAGGCATGAAAGATAGATCACAGTAACCAAATTTTGTAGGCTGGTGTTATACTTAACGAAACTAATCTACATCCTGCCAGACAAGTGTATGTATGTATGTATGTATGTATGTATGTATGTATGTATGTATGTATGTATGTATGTATGTATGTATGTATGTATGTATGTATGTATGTATGTATGTATGTATGTATGTATGTATGTATGTATGTATGTATGTATGTATGTATGTATGTATGTATGTATGTATGTATGTATGTATGTATGTATGTATGTATGTATGTATGTATGTATGTATGTATGTATGTATGTATGTATGTATGTATGTATGTATGTATGTATGTATGTATGTATGTATGTATGTATGTATGTATGTATGTATGTATGTATGTATGTATGTATGTATGTATGTATGTATGTATGTATGTATGTATGTATGTATGTATGTATGTATGTATGTATGTATGTATGTATGTATGTATGTATGTATGTATGTATGTATGTATGTATGTATGTATGTATGTATGTATGTATGTATGTATGTATGTATGTATGTATGTATGTATGTATGTATGTATGTATGTATGTATGTATGTATGTATGTATGTATGTATGTATGTATGTATGTATGTATGTATGTATGTATGTATGTATGTATGTATGTATGTATGTATGTATGTATGTATGTATGTATGTATGTATGTATGTATGTATGTATGTATGTATGTATGTATGTATGTATGTATGTATGTATGTATGTATGTATGTATGTATGTATGTATGTATGTATGTATGTATGTATGTATGTATGTATGTATGTATGTATGTATGTATGTATGTATGTATGTATGTATGTATGTATGTATGTATGTATGTATGTATGTATGTATGTATGTATGTATGTATGTATGTATGTATGTATGTATGTATGTATGTATGTATGTATGTATGTATGTATGTATGTATGTATGTATGTATGTATGTATGTATGTATGTATGTATGTATGTATGTATGTATGTATGTATGTATGTATGTATGTATGTATGTATGTATGTATGTATGTATGTATGTATGTATGTATGTATGTATGTATGTATGTATGTATGTATGTATGTATGTATGTATGTATGTATGTATGTATGTATGTATGTATGTATGTATGTATGTATGTATGTATGTATGTATGTATGTATGTATGTATGTATGTATGTATGTATGTATGTATGTATGTATGTATGTATGTATGTATGTATGTATGTATGTATGTATGTATGTATGTATGTATGTATGTATGTATGTATGTATGTATGTATGTATGTATGTATGTATGTATGTATGTATGTATGTATGTATGTATGTATGTATGTATGTATGTATGTATGTATGTATGTATGTATGTATGTATGTATGTATGTATGTATGTATGTATGTATGTATGTATGTATGTATGTATGTATGTATGTATGTATGTATGTATGTATGTATGTATGTATGTATGTATGTATGTATGTATGTATGTATGTATGTATGTATGTATGTATGTATGTATGTATGTATGTATGTATGTATGTATGTATGTATGTATGTATGTATGTATGTATGTATGTATGTATGTATGTATGTATGTATGTATGTATGTATGTATGTATGTATGTATGTATGTATGTATGTATGTATGTATGTATGTATGTATGTATGTATGTATGTATGTATGTATGTATGTATGTATGTATGTATGTATGTATGTATGTATGTATGTATGTATGTATGTATGTATGTATGTATGTATGTGTCTGTGTGTTTACATACATACATACATACATACACAGATGTATGTATGTATGTATGTATGTAAGCATAAGGTTTAACAACACATCAGCGGAATCCTGGCTATATAGTGCCAAGTGTCCAAAAAAAGGAATACAAAATAAAGATAAAGGCACAAAAGGGTAAAATCCTTAAAAATACAAAGTCAAATGTTTTAAATAAACTGCACTCTTTTAAAAAGTCCAAGATCTTCTCAGCTGGAGCATTATCATGGGATGCATCCCAGGACAAAAAGGGTTGCCTCCATTAGTCACCTCTTGCGACATGCAGGAGGGTGTAACGGGCTGTTCTACATCCCCAACCCCACAAGGGGATTTATTAATGCAAAACTTAACCATGAATCTAATGGAGGGAGAGGGGGGTATTAATGCAAAAACTTTACTATAAATATATAGATCACAGTGAACTAATTTTAGCAGTACTCACCCAGACACATCCACACACAAAGCTGCATGACTGTGGTGAATAATATGCAGAAACTGACCTAAACCCAAAGCTGAACCAAAGTGTGACAGACAGACAGATGGACAATTACAATATATGCCCATTCCACATCTGTGGCAAGACATAAGGTAAAATACTTTCATCAAATTTAGAGCAAAAATGGCTTTTATTATAAGTTTTCAAAAAAATGTTCACATAATTGTTCATAAGTATGTTTGGATGTTCTTAAAAGTACACTAACACTCTCATACTGTTCTTAAAATACCTTTTCATACACATTTCCAATACTACTCAAGCAATCTGCAATATAATTATTGCAATTACGATAACAGATATTCCAAACAAAGATTCTGAAGAAATTCAGCTAGAGAGAGATCTTCAAGTCTCTCTTGCAAGCAAAGTAGGGAATTATGCTCTTCACCAAAAATTTTAAGACACATACAGTCAAACCTGTCTACAGCGGCCACCCATGGGAAAAGGCCAACGTGGCCTTTGTAGACAGGTGACCTCTGAAGGCAGGTTCAGCTCTCAAACTTGGTTCATGAAAAATACATGTACTATGTACTGAATACCATTAGCATTATTATTAGTAGTAGTAGTATGCTATCAAGATACATATATTTATTTAGCCATTTAGCAGGAAGAAAAATAACAAAATAATAAAATAAAAAGTTCCACTTTAATCCACCATGTACATTAAATCATCACTTATCAGTAGAAACGGCATCTAAATAAAATTACTGACAGCTTACCTGTGATTGCCCAACACAAGACTGACTTTTTGTTAGGCCAGCTGGTATAATTAGGCATGAAAACAGGTGTTCACACGTCAAACAGTTGATGGATTATGCAGTTGCTCAAACTCACCGAGATCAAAAGACGGTCGGCTTTTATGAGAGACCTTTGATGATTAGGGAATGAAAAGAAGCTTTCTGCGGCTATTGTTAGTAGCATATAAACTGTAAGGGATATCACAAGTGCAGTGTACATGTATCTCTACTCAATTAGTGTGATTGTACATAATCTCTTACACTCTGGATTAACATTGTTCTCAAAATCGGTCATAATATCTCGCTTGTGCTTAATAATCCCATGAATCTGAGTTCGCCCTACTCCCATTTCTGCTGCAACTACACAACTACTTTGTCCACTATCCAGCATATGAACTGCTTTGATTCTCTCATGTAAGGACAAAAACCGCCTTGCATTTGAAGCCGACATGTTGACACCTTTCAGTTTAACTGACTTCATGACTGGACTACGGTAAGTACAATTGAGATATGAAATGCTTGAAGCAGTCACAGATGATACGCTCCAGTGACCGCTTAAGGCAGGGTGAAACCAGTGTTTGGTTAAGAAACACCTGGCTGATGACTGCTGAAAGCAGGTGACTGTTAAATACAGAGCATTTATATAAGAAATTTGCCCAGGGGAAATAAGAATGACCATTGTGACCAGGTGACCGCTGAACACAGGTGACCATTAGAATAGGTTTGACTCTATTTGCAAAATGTTCTTAAATCTGGCTTCATATTTTCAAAACATTTTGAATAAAAAGCTTAAGCTCAAACTCAAAAACCCAAAATCAAATATGAATCATCGTTGAAATCTGGCAGTCTAGCAGATGGACCAAAGTTTTAAAAAATCAGAAAGTTCTGTTATTCTGGCTTCATTCTTATTAATGTTATAGACTGTCAAAATTTTAGAACTTTGAGAATGAGCTTGAGTTTTGTCCTCATAAAATTTTGATAATATGAGGTCAGGATTAATCACCCTCACAATTAGTTCTGTTATAATATTGGGAGCTGTTTCAGCCCAGTTGGTAGAGCATCAGTGTCGTAATTCAAGGGTTGCGGTTTTGAAACCCATCAAGGCCAGCTCATTTCAGCTGCCTCAGCATGTCCATGGGAAAGACACTTAGCTCTAATTTCCTCAGCCATTATGTATGCCATTAAAACCAACAAAAACAAAACAAAATTCTGTTCTGATATATTGATTTGGTCGAGCATAGATTACTTTCAGTGAAATTACCACATAACTGATCAAAATTTATGTGATTGATTTTTATCAAAATTCACTTCTGCACTATTCCCCACTGTTTTGGACTTCAGACTATTTGAAATAGGGCCCCAGTTTTGGTAAGATATCATGGGGACAAATTAATTGATTATTAATCAACCATCAAACATGAGTCACAATCAGTTTGCAAAACCTGATGATCAATGAAATTTTATCCAATTCCAAACACCAGTTATAATCTGCTAATATTGGAAACATGTAAGTGTTGACAGAAGCCACTGGTAGATGATATAACTTTCTGCATGAAAAAATCTGCATCTAGAAAGAATTTTACGGACTTAGTTACAAACCAGCAACCAGTAAAAGCAATTGTTGAATTAGTTACAAACCAGCAGCCAGTAAAAGCCTTTGTTGAGCCCCTCCTGTGAGTTTCTTCACGGCTTGGGCATACTCTTCTGTTGATAAAACTTCTTTCTGGGTTGAGTTAATAGAATGAAACAGATTACGTGCAGCATTTCGGATTTTCTTCTCAAGAGCTGAGGTGTTGATGCACCATCTAACATCCTCACTATTTTCATCCGTTATCCCTGAAAATAAAAATTCCAACTTGCATCACTGAATTGGCTAAGTAAAGTTGGATGTTAAGTTGTTTTTTTTCAAAGTGTGTGTAACTCTAAGAGAAAGCCAGGTGATAAAGATCATGAAATATGATAATCAACATGAAATCATCATATGAACAGCAGTAGGCATCGGTTGCGGCAAGTGATTTAAAAAATTCTCTCTATTTATCTAATATATACAAGTCTGATGATATATCTGAGCCACAAGCAAGAAAACATCCCTTCAGGCTTAAAACTGACATTTTGAGAATATAATGCAGCTCACTTCATGCATGTGTCATGGATATTATGAAAAATACAAGGGCTCGAAAATGCATCATGCAAAAGTGTTATGACCTCATAATTCCTTTATAGAACATCAGTTTTCTATGATGATGTTATATTGTCAAAGGGATGTTTTCTCTTAATTTGGCTAATATATATATGTGTGTGTGTGTGTGTGTGTGTGTGTGTGTGTGTGTGTGTGTGTGTGTGTGTGTGTGTCTGTGTGTGTCCCTCATTATAAAGCAGTAACTTGGGTCTATAAATGCCAAGTTATGTACCAAACTGCCATATAGAAAGAATGATCGAAAATTGGATGAATGCATGTATGAGTGTTTATGTAGAGGATTGGGAGGGGAGGGGAGGGGAGGGGAGGGAATAAACAAAACACCAGTCAAATGTACAGTAATAATTTCAGTTTATAAAAGTTAAATATATATTTTTCACATCATGGTATTTGTATATTCAATGTTGTCAAATAATAAAATGTTCTAAATGGAAATAAAGATATACTACTAAGCTTCATGTTGTATTCATTAAATCATATTGACATACATTTGACAAATTAGAGCATAACATTAAAACAATGATGTAACACCTGCCTTTGATAAATATACTTATCAATGCTAATTTGGGGTCTAAAGTGTAGGACCAACTAGACATCATAAAAAGTCATTTCGTGAAAACCCCATGTCAATATGACTTTCCATTCAGGAGAAGTAGCTATAACAAGGTTTTCAAGATGGCCTCTGTGTGGCCGCCATATTGGATGTCAGATTGGCACCATCTTCATTCAAGACGAACTGTACATCATAAGAAGTCTTTTGGTGAAAACCCCATGTTGATATGACCATTCATGTAGGAGTAGCAATAACAGATTTTCAAGATGGCTGCTGTGGCAGCCATACTAGACCCCAGATCAGCACCATTTTCATTTAGGACTAACAAGACATCATAAGAAGTCTTTCAGTGATAACCCCATGCTGATATGACCATCTATTCAGGAGTAGTAGTGATAACAAGATTTTCAAGATGGCTACAATGGTGGCCATATTGGATGTCAAATCTGCACCATTTTCATTTAGGACCAACTAGATATCATAAGAAGTCTTTTAGTGAAAACTCCATGTTGATATGACCATCCATTCAGGAGATGTAGCAAAGGACCAACTAGACCATGGGATAAATGTGTGTGTGTCAAGTTTCATGGCAATCCTCCAAATAGTTTAGGAGGAGTAGCTATAACAAACTTGTGCTAACGGATGGCTCGATGACAGACAACAAACCATCCCATAAGCTCTTCTGGTCTATGACCAGTAGAACTAAAAACCAACCAACCAACTGTTCACTCAGTGTTACTTGTATTCCTGGCTTACATGTTATAATTCCCTCACAAATCCACATGATTTCACTATTAGGTAATAAAGAAGAGTTCCCACTTTCTGAATTTACTCTTAGAACTAACTGGTTTGGTATTTTACACCACAAAGGCAGATTGAAAATACACATTCTGGTGATGTCAGATTTTATTACTATGGTTTTGACTTAAAAATGTATAGCTAATGGATGTTGATAATTCTAAAAACATGTATTTTTGTTGTTTTTTTTATTTTTATAATTTTGGTCACAGGGTCCATAGCATTACTGTGTTATATCCGGAATCACATTATAATGGAAAGTTCTATAAAGAAGGAGAGCTCTCTCTCTATCTGTATATAGTACAGAATTCAATGTCATAAAATAAGAGTTACATATGTGGAAAATATCAGTATTTCCAGAAATAGCACAATTTAAAGCTGGTGCTAATGTCATGAACAGTCAACAGTAATGATATAACACTGACATCTATTTAATTGATCATAAGTAAAATAAATTTAAAAACTGTTACATTTTAAAGCCAAATGTTAAGGTTTATATCAAGTTTTATCGTGTCCGCAGTGAGGGTGTCATGATTAATTGCAATCATAATGCCCAGTTGGTCATTGGCATTCAAATTACTAAGAAAGCATAAGTGTATGCATTTGAAATCATGCCGAAATCTTTGGAAGAAAATAAATAATAAATTATCAAATTGGTTTTTTTTATGAAGTCTGGAGGTAACATTTGTGTTATAAGTGTTGCATCCCAAAATCAGATAAATTTTATGCCAGTCTGATGAATGTATCATGCATCATAAAATTGATAAACATGACCTACAACTATGCAAAACACTTTCTACCTAGCTAAAGCATTATGTCTGGGTAATATTTTTAATACAATGGCTTACGAGTACTGTGAATGGTATATTATACATCTGCCCCATTTTGTATAGTCCTCTATGTTGGCACTAGTAGGGCATGGCTGACTCTGAAGATTACTGATAAACTGGTTGCTATGATCTTGACCTTTGAATTAAACTTACTGTGCAGAAACCAATAGTTTACAAGATTTACCATGACCTTGAACTCTGACCTTTAAGCCACAAAATCTAAAGGTTCCCTTCTTATCCTAAGTGTAAGCCATGCACAAACTCTCATCACAATAAATGGTCAAGAACTGAAATTTTGGTGCACAAAACATTTTTCATTTTTCAACCAGTGACCTTGACTTTTGACCTTTTGACCCCCAAATCAGTAGGCTTCTCCCTTGCAGAAAACGCAAAACACGTACAAAGTTTGGTAATGGTAGATGGCAGAGAATTCTAAATTTTGTTCAGAAATGAAATTGGGAACAGATGAATGGACATACAGGGATGGACAGACGGATGTCATCATATGCTCTGTCTTAAGGCAGACGTATAAATAAATTGTTGTGGGTTATATCCATTGTGATTATACAGGTAAGATTTTTGTCATTATGACCTGCTTTTGCCATTAGCCTAACTTAACATATTTTATTACATGTATCTCCTTGCTGAGCTGATGTGTATTTCAGTGGAAGAAGTGAGGTATCTTACAATCACCTGTTCTCTAACAGCTCTATTTTTTTAACATTTGGGGAGACATAAAGATGCCAGCACTTGCATATAACTGTAAATCACAGCTTTTAGAATAGTTTAAATCTACTGAACAGGTAGACAATACCTGGTGTCCCTTCTTAATTTCCTTTTTTTTTCTTCTAAATTCCTATATTTTGTTTCTGGATTACAGCTGAAACTCTCACCTGTCTTGGTTTTTATGCACTTCTTTAACTGTTCTGTGGCATCTTCATTTCCCTGCTTTGAAGAACAAATCAACCAATCAATGGCCACCTTTGCATTTTCTTCTCTGTTGATATCTGAATCAGCCAATGACATATAATGTCTCCCTAATAACAACTGGCTTTCTTCATTTCCAGCTTCTGCTCCTTTTCTCCATTTCTTAACATCTGCACCTGACAAAAATAAATGGAAGAATAATAAAATAACATTGCTTTTTGTTTTTCATTGCAGTCCAATCTGACAGAATTGGGCAAAGTGGCCATTTTACTAAACCTCCGAGAGAAAAATGAAAGAAATACTTATTCTAAGACATCCTATTACCGCGGCATTTGAACATTTAAGATTACCGCCGGTTATCAAGAGTCACATATGAATTACCTTTATGTAAACATATACTCAAGAAGTTCACATAGCCATCAATTTAACAGTTGAAAGAAATACTCTATTCATAGTAAAAAAAAATCTTCAATTTCCCTTACATATACACATTAAGAGATCAAATCCCATTCATACCATATCTAGATCAAATCTCTTTTTTGTACATTTATTCATAAAATCGTGCAAAGCACAATGTCAACAAATTGTCTGCTACACAATTTAAACAATACAAGCAGAACTGGTGACATGATTTAAGCTCTTTGAAAAAAGTTTTGATCCAACTTGTTGGGGCCCATTAAAGGTGTTTTGTCAAAGACGCGAGTTTCGTTTCAGTGTGGGTTCTTAGATCATAGTATAAAGGCAAGTTAATGAACCCTGTCATTCCTTCAAATTCATAAAAGGTGCTTTCTCGACATGGGGCATACAATTTAAGTTTACGGGGGTTGGAGTTAACAACAAATATGCCATGCAATACAACATAAGAATATCATAAATCAAATTTATTTAATAGATTTACTGCAACTCGGGCATACAAAAATCTGAATTAAATTTAAGAATTTAATTTTGAAAAATTTTATTAAATGTGTTGCCTTTACATAACATTTACCAAATTTTTGTTGTTTTTTAAACTTTGATACCATACTACTGACGGTTACTGTATTTCTCAATTGCTGCAGTAATAGGATGGTCTCTATAGAGTGCCTCACATAAGAGGTTACCTTGGAATACCCAGCATTTTGGCAGACCCGTTGATCAGAAATAAAAATCACTCATCGTGAACAATGCCTCACATGATGATTACTGATGCAGGAGGATAAAAATTAACAAGTAAGCATACTGAAACTTTTGTGGATATGTGTTCTGACTAGTAATGCAGTAATAGGACATACTTGCCTATTAAACTTTATGAAAATATTAAATTTTTTCATAGTCTGATTTGGCAAACTTTTTATACGACTTTGTTTTTGTGAAAGAACCCTAATCAAAAAATTAGGTTACTATAAAAAATGGATTATGGATATCGAGGTATAACTCTTCTCTTCCTACTTTCACAGGATGATTTAAAATATGCAATAAACTTGTGTACCTTTAGTAGTAATCAACCTATCAACCTCCAAAAAGCAATAATATGCTCATGATTAGGTTACTTATACATCAAATTTAACTCACTTCTTCAAGCTTTACACGTGAATTTTTTCGGCAGGAATCTCATTGATTGAAACGTATGTAATTGCAGACAAATTATCATTATGTTGCCTTGATCAAAAGCATAAAAATACTGTGTTGAAAACAGCATTCAAAAGCACTACGAGGGTGATGTCAACTCAAGAAAAGGCGGTCAATTTCGCTTTCTCTCTGCATTTGGGGAAAATGGCAGGCACTGGGACAACTATTAGGTCTCAATCGCCCATTAGCATGGACACTGCTACGTTGATAAAAAAAAATCATTTTCTCATGAGAACTGGGACCTTCGGTACCAGCTGGGAACATTCACTTGGGTGGCTTAAGAGAGGTCCTGGGTTTTAGTCCTGGTCTGGCTGCACATTTCTTTCCTTGTGATATGCAGTGGCAGTCACTGGGTCATGCAGTGAAGACCTGTTGTACTTAAAAAAGAGTTAGACTTTCATCATATGATGTATGCATCATCAGGGATAATAGTGACAAGTGGTCATGTCTTTGAAAAGCAGGAGGAATATGTCACAGAAACAGGTCAAGTGCATCAGCTCTGAAAGTTCAGGTGGTTAGAGTACCCAGAGTTAAATATGTTCAAAGTTCAAACCCCAGTCTGGAGCAGCTTTTTTTCCTGTTTAGTGGTAAAAGTTATTCTTTTCCTAGTAGAAATGCATATACAGTATTATTTTACCCAATTAAAACCAATATTTGATGTCGAGTTGCAGCAGAGTTAAATTTGTTTTCAAATATTAGCAGAACATTATTTTTTAATCTTATTTTTTATATAGTATAAAGTTCAATTTTATTGCTAGGTTTTAATATCAAAACTTTAATTTAAAATTACAGTAACATGTCAGCATGTTAAGACTATCTGCCTTCACATTTTAACCCAGTTTCTCCAGGATCCAAGGGGTTTAGTACCTATATATATATAGTTAAACCTGTCAACAGCAGCTACCGGTTGGGAAAAGGCAAAACTGGCCATTGTATACAGGTGACCTCTGTACACAGGTTCACCTTTTAAAATTTGTTTTTGAACAAATACCATGCATCGAATATCATTATTGGTATTATTATTATTATTATTATTATTATTATTATTATTATGTTATCAATATTGGTTTATATGCACTATTGAAAAAAATCATAAATTACGCATATACATGTATGTTGTTCTCTCCCAAATTTATGTTCCACTAAAGATTACTGTATTCTGCTTACTTTAATCCATCCCATAAACTAAATCATCACAGACTTAAAATAATCACCAATCTTAGTTTGTTTTGTGCACGATGACAAAACAATAATTTCACTACTGATTGACAGCTTACATATGACTGTAAAACAGAGGACTGACTCTTTCATCGGCCAACTTGCACAAGTGTCACTTGGAAACAGCTGTTCACGCTTTAAAAATAATATATGGATAAGCCAGTTGCTCAACTCGGCGAGCTCAAATGACAGTCAGTTGATGTGAGAAACCTGTGATGAATAGGAAATCCAAAGAAGTCATATATGGCTATTCTTTTTGACCCATTAACCGAAACTTCGCTTTACTTTACAGAAACGTTTTCAATATTGAATGACCACTGACCCTAATGAAAAGGGATGTAACTCGTATCCCTTCACAAAAGACGATCTCTTAATTCAAAGGCAAATAGATGATGACATCGAACTATACCTGTCACACTGTCACATTTCTGCTGTGATAGCACAACTACTTTTCCCACCATCCAGCAAAATTGCTTTGACCATCTACGCTAATGACAAAAACTGCCTCACTTTCGAATTTGACATATTGACACCTTTGAGTTACACTGTCAATATGACTGGAGTTACGAGTACAAGTGAGATAAGAAATGTTTGCACATCAATTCAAATGATATTCCTTTATCCAAACAATGCCTTCCTCATGAAGCAAAAATTCAGTTTGTATAGACTGAGTGGTCACCATAGATACACTCCAGTGACCACTTATGGCTGGGAGAAACCACTGTTTGGTTAGGAAACACCTGGCCGCTGACCACAGAAGGCAGGTGACCGTTACATACAGGACATTTAATAAGGAAATTTGCCAGGGGGAAATTAGAATGACCATTGTGAACATCCGACCGCTGAGTAAAGGTGACCATTATGACAGGTTTTACTGTAGATATAAAAAATACAAATCATACGGTGAATAACAGTCCTTTCAAGTGCTCTGGATCCAGCAAAGAATCGCTTGTGTCAAGGATTGACCACGATAAATTTTAAAAACTGACAATTAACAGTGCAAAACTAGTTTTTAACTAGTCTAAGCCCTTTTGACTCTCAAGTCTTTGTCAAAGGCAGAATTACAAAACAGAGAAAAATGACAAACAATAAACACAAAAGAAAACATTGAATTTACAAAATTTTACATGATTATGAATCTAATAGAAGTATTATTCAAATATATATACAGTTAAACTTGTAGTAGGAATCCAGATGGTCTGTGTACTTAGATGAGAATTAATTACTGGGTCGACATGAGGTATTTGTCTGCCTCGCACAAATGCCCATACCACCGACTTTGTAGCATCACATGATGTGTGAATGGTTGAGATGGTATAGGGGTTGGTGCTTACAGGCAAGGCGATGGGTGCCGTAATTTGCGGATCCAGGTTCGAATCTCCATAGAGTATGAATTAAAATTCTGTAACCTGTATGATAATATTATTTATTCGTACTTAAAAATTCTGTTAATGTTATCAAGCATTCTCCTGTAGAATCCTGGGATAGCACTTTCCGCTGTTTGGTGTATATTTGTAATTCTCTCTCTCTTTTTCTCTCTCTCTCTCGACTATATATATACACACACGCACACTTACAACCCAATCACCATAAAATATGCAAGTTAATTGGAAGCTCTCCTACCTGGAGCAGCATACAAATATAGACATAGCACAATAATCTGGTGGCTCTTCTACAAGGAGCAACAAATTGATTCTAACAATCAACAATATTTAATTAAC
This sequence comes from Margaritifera margaritifera, assembly GCA_029931535.1. NCBI lineage: Eukaryota > Metazoa > Mollusca > Bivalvia > Unionida > Margaritiferidae > Margaritifera > Margaritifera margaritifera. The sequence continues at coordinate 117,345 of JAQPZY010000938.1, forward strand.
AGAATCTGAAAAAGGGCCGAAATGCTTTTAATCTCTAGAGCTACCATGCAACCCTTATGCAGGATTATGAAGCTCCTTTACCCCAAGATGTTTTCCCGGGCCTGCATCAATCTGAAGAATAGTTTAGTCTTATTACTGTTAGCTGCTATTCACAAACATACACACACACACACCTAAGGGAGTTTAACCTAGACATACACACACACACACCTAAGGGAGTTTAACCTAGACATACACACACACACACCTAAGGGAGTTTAACCTAGACATACACACACACACACCTAAGGGAGTTTAACCTAGACATACACACACACACACCTAAGGGAGTTTAACCTAGACATACACACACACACACCTAAGGGAGTTTAACCTAGACATACACACACACACACCTAAGGGAGTTTAACCTAGACATACACACACACACACCTAAGGGAGTTTAAACTAAGGGTACTATAATCCCTTGTCTTATCCAGGCAATATTTCAACAAACAATCAAAGTAAAAGAATTAAAAATAACTTACAGTATAGAATATCCTTAATAGTCCTAAATTGTTCTAATGTTCCAGATCCGGAAGTTAATCAAAATTATTCAAATGAAACCACCAGTGTTCTGATGTACTAACAAGAATCAGTAATATCCACATGTTATTAATTCTAAGTAATCCTTGTGAATATAGAATATCACACAAGTTCTAGAGATGTTTCCGATAATTCCAACGGAGCTGTATAATTCTTAAATATCAGTAGTTAATCCCAAAAATCTACTGTCTGCAAAATATTTCTGAAGTAGCAGTACTAAATCCAAATTGTACTGTATAATAATATCTCTGAAGCAGAATATCACATACAAGAACCAGTTTCGTTAAAGACCTCTCAAGCTGACGAAACTACGTAGAATGATGAACGCTGTGATTACATCTTATTATATAGTTTCAGTACTGCGTCATTGAAACAAACAAAATTCTTATTCTGTCTCAAATCAATATCTTAATATTACGATCTTACTATCTAACTTCTGGTCAACAAAATGAATCATTCTTGGATTGCGAAATCCAGGTTAGGTCAAGGTACAAACCCCATGCGCTGGATCAAGTGACATGACTAATGCATCACCAACAATATTGATTTTCCCAGGAGCAATGTACTGGGTCACACTGAAATTACCGTATATGTGTACTCTGCAAAACGACACCTATTAGACTATTATACTAAGGTCATAAACTAATAAAACTATACCATTATTTAAAAGAAATTATACATAATTCCGTAACAGAATACAGTGACAGAACAACAATATTCATTGTCCACTAGAGTTAGCCTTGTTCAGACAACCATCTTGTATTTTATACCAAACCACACTTAACTTAGCTTCTGTCATGATGTTTCTTCCTCAACAGCCAACACTGGAATCAATCAAATGTCCAGCTCACCTGCTTATATGCTCAGCTGCTCTAATTCTATTGGCTGAATAAGCTCAGCTTTTAATAGGCTGATGCAGGACCAATGGTGTAAAATGACTGGAGAGTATCCTTGTAATCTGGCTAACTCTAAAGAACAGTTTCAATCCCTTTCTGACAACAGTTAAAGATGGATGAGATTCAGTTGTGAAAGTTAACCTAAAACGATATCTACCTGACCAAAAATCATTATATTAATTTTTGGGAATAATTTTCACTAACAAAAAATAGCATATATGCTTATTATAGATTTTACAGTATGTTTGCCATTTTTTTATTGTTGTTTTGGTTGAACTGTTGCATGGGATATTTTGCTCTATTTTATTAAGCTTTTGTAAAATAGTATCAATCTTTTTTTTCAATCTGCATTGATTTAAAGTTTTCCTAGACAACTTTTCAAATATTGAGGACAAACCATAGAGATTTTATTTACTCCCTAAAATACACAGAGAAGGGAACCCGGGGAGGCAAATCATTTTTGGACACAACCATCCCACCGAAAACAATTCTGAATTCATTGATTATCACCTTTGGCATTTCATGGAAAAACTGCCTTCATATATCCAAGATACAACCGTCTATCTCGACAAAACACTGAAAACTAACCTTCCAGATAACTCTCTCCTCATTACTATGGACGTCTGTTCCTTATACACCAACATCCCACATGAGGAAGGTATCACAGCCTGCAAGGAAGCATGGGACGGTTGACCTGATCCTTCCCCCCCTACATACTATTTGGTAAAACTTTTAACATATGTTCTTAAGTTTAACAATTTTGTATTCAACAACCAACACTTCCTACAAATTAATGGAGCTGCAATGGACACTAAAATGGCACCTTCATATACCAATATTTTCATGGGAAGACTCAAGCAAAAGCTCCTCAATGTGATACCCTATAGACCTCTGAGCTGGTGCAGATTCATTGACGACATTGAATTGAAAGGGATCAAAACAGGCGACAATTTCAAAATATTTTTTAATTTGCCAATAACTTCCATCCTACGATTAAATTTACATCAGAGTCATCAAACAGGTCCAACATCTTTTTTGATACTCAATATACCCTCCTGGAGGGGAACATAGAAACTTACCTGTATTCTAAACCAACTGACTCTCACCAGTATCTACTCCCAACCAGCTGCCACATCCCAACCCCATAATAAAAAATCTTGCTTACGGTATGTGTTTTCAGACCAAACGCATATGCTCTAATCTGGCTACCTTCGAAAAGAGACTTGGAGAGCTCCAGAGGCACTTTAGCAGAAGAGGATACAGAAATAGTTACATTAAGGAGGCTATTAACAAAACCTCCTCAATTGAGGAGCCCTCCTGAAATACAAAACCAAGAAAATCAATAAACACATCCCCTTTGTGGTTACTTTCCACCCCAATGCCCCAAACTTAGAACAGATCATTCGGAAGCATTTACACCAGATTGAATCCTCCAAATGTCTGAAGGGTATATTTCAAAAAGTTCCTATAGTTGCGTTTTTTTATACCTAAAAATGTGAAGGACCATCTGATACGTGCCAGGGTAACTTCAAACAAGACCATAGAATAAGGCACATATTGTTTCAAAGACAAACATTGCCTAATTTGCAAACATATGCCTGAGACCAAATTGTTCATAAGTTCTATGACAGGATTTAGCTTCACTATAAATCAGAAGTTAGGATGTCAAACCAGAAATGTAATCTATCTTCTAACATGCAAGATCTATGCCACTTAATATGTTGGCAAAACAGGTGAATTAAAAAAACACATGAATAACAACATCAGCCACATTAGCAACAAAACCAACACTAAAATCTCGCCAAGCATTACAACTTGACTGGACATTCAGTCAAGTCCCTTGAGATGCTACTGACTGAATCTAACCTGTGGTGGACCGATACAGAATGCACACATAAGGAACAATACTGGTTACTGCAGTTGAAAACAGATGGGAAGTTCAGCCTAAATAAAAATGTCTAACCTTCCGAATGCAATCTTATGAAAACTACAGCCAGGCATCAATTTATCAGACATACACAATTTTTGACATATTACTTACACAAGTAACTTTTCCGTAACTCTTTACATATATTATTATTATTATTATTATTATTATTATTATTATTATTTGAACTCTTGTCCATTATCCTGCTACACCATGCTCTTGACATATTTCCTAAGTGCCACCATGCATAACTTTACTGGAATATAATTTCTATTTTTGTAAATGGCTCAACATGCATGGTGTTCATCCTTTGTTCCCAGCCTGGAATTGGGTCAAAAAATTTTGGTTCTCTTTGTGATAGGCACGATAATCCATTCTTTGATTTTTGCTATACAACTTTGTTGGACTGATGGCAGCACAAAATAGCTATTTAGTTTACCTGTTTTATATATATATCAAAAAGTGGATGATTATGAACAAAATAACTGTCCTGAAAAGTGGACATGGTTCTTTTGGCGGACATGGAAATTGTAGAAGACTATGCTGTTGTCTCCTGACTCAACAACAACTGTTTGAAAACAGACAATGCTGCAAAAGTGAATATTTATTACAGAAATTATTAAATACAAGATGCGAGTACCTGTGACAATGATATATGATTGAATTTCTTGAATAAGCAAGACACAGGTAAGGATATTTGCAACCCATTTTTTTTTTTCTAAATGACCCCACTTTTTGACCCAAGTTTACTGAATAGAGTGTGCTCACTGAGTGGGCCCCACTTTTTCATTCTGGAATAAACACTACCTATTTTTTTTACACTTCTTTGTTTTGATGCAGTGTCATCAACTCCCAGCTGACTCGAGAGAAAACACATCTTCAAATGAGATTATGAACACAAGATTTGTTCACACTTGTCAACACTGATCTACATGGACAGAAAAATCCTATCTTTAACAGTTGTGAATTGAAGCAAAGATACATACTGTCAAAATAACTCCATCTGACTAATTGTCTTTTTTCCAATAAGTAAGTCCTCACACAAATCCTTATTATCTGGATGGAGCAAATCAACTTCCTGCCATAATAGTCATCCAGTTAGCTGTTCAACATGTGATAGCAATGTGACTTACAGTGGATAAATGCACCAGTAACACTGTTTAAAATGGTGTACTAAGTTATAAGGTTTCATGTGGAGCTATCATCACTGATGGCTCTTTGTTATTATAATTTGTGCATATTTACAAGAAGAACATACTTTCACGATATATTTTATAGTTAATTTTTTGTTGATAGTGGTAAGAATTATAAGGTATTTTTGTTCATTTTTTGATGGTACATTCAACTCAATATTGACTATATCATGCGGAGAAAATGGGCACACTCAGACATAAAACCTTTCTCCTGCAACATCATGTTTTTGTCCATGAATATTTGCACTTCAAGTGAAATGATTTATGAAGAATACCAGTAAGTTTTCAAGTTCCAAAGTAGATCAATGTTCTGCATACTCACATGGCTTTTTTCACTTCCCAAACTTCTCAGGTAAATTATAAAAAAAAGATCCAATAACTTTGTTTACTTTTTTTATATTTTCATATTTTATAAGTGCACTTTCTGAAAATAGTAATGCATACACTGTGAAAGTTCATTTCTGTATTACAAAGAAAGACAAAGTTAGTGTACTTTGTGCTATTTCAAGTACATTTCCAGAGCACGCAGAAGCAGTCATTTTCATCAGCTGTCTGACAGTACATAAGTTTTCCTAACAGTGATCAAAACTAAATGTCAATATAAGGAGATACAAGATATGTAAATGAATGTTAACTTGCTCTAGACTGTTAGAATTGTTGAATAAACAAGTTTGCCCAGTGCCTTGCCCACTTTCAATGGTGCTCCAAAGAACCACTGAGTGGAACCATAATGACAAAATAGACATTATTATTCTATGTTTTAAGTTTGGTTGTATAGATGAAATATTAAAACGCAAGCATCTAAACAGTCCATCTGAATAATTATCATTCAATTCTTCCACAAAACCATATTCATTAGTACCCAAGTCTCACACAAGCCTCCACCCCACCCCACCCCTACCCCTATTACCATATGATGGTGAAAAGTGAACTATTTTCAAAATGTACATTGCATATCACAACATAGCAACCAATAATATGCTAAATGATAGGAAGATGAAACTTGCCACAATTTATTTCTGAGATGTCACTGATAAATTCAGGTTTAAACAGGGATGGAATATATCCAGTTTACATGGATCAAAGGGTACAAGGTTTGGTAAGTCTTTGGACACCAGTATATGTGAATGTGAATCTGCTTTGTCATCATTTTTCCTTAATTTTATTACAAATTAATTATTTTAAAAAAAGATATATTTTTCTTTTATTTAATCCAGCAATTTTAAATTTAAGTTGGTTTTATTTCTATATCCTAAGATATTTCATTTTCCTATAAGCAAGGACATTTCACACACAATACTGCCACATGGCATGTTGTATAAGGAAGAGCCAAATAGGTATCATTTTATTTTCATACACAGTATCAATATTATTGTACCATTTTATTTTGAAAATAATGCATGATGATAAAGAGAACAGCAATTGTGCAAATTGTCCAAATATGATTTAAACATCCACTCTTGAGTTTTTGCATTTTTTTCACAGGGTTCAAAATGTTAAGAAAAGGTCATTTACCCCATTGGTAATTCTTGTTATGAAAAGAGAAATGTGTATATCCAAGGGTAAGTTTAAAGAATCTACAATTTTTTTTATCTGAATGATGGGTTGTTTTGGGTTTGCGAGTACACAGCTACAAGGTCTTACTTCTTATGTGCATACAAAATTGCTAGCTTTGCATGGTTATTTTCACTTTCTGAACTTCAGAGGTAAATTACAACAAAAAACAACAACTTTTTTTGGTTTTTGATATTTAAAAATTTCATAAGTGTACTTTCTGAAAAAAGTAAATGCATACACCATGTACACTGTGAAAATTCATTTCGTATTACAAGGACAGACAAAGTTAGTGTACTTTGTGCTATTTCAAGTACATTTCCAGAGCATGCAGAAGCAGTCATTTTCATCACCTGTCTGCTTCAGACATCACACAGTTTTAATAATAATATAATAATATATAATTATATTTCCTAACAGTTGTTAAACTAAATGGGAATTCAAGTAGGTCAAAGACATGTACATGAATGTTAACTTAAATTCTCTATAATGAAAGAGATGTGTAGCAAACAACTTTGCCGGTGCTTTTCCAACTTTCATTGGTGCTCCAAAAACTGTGGAGCGGAGTTTCTACTATATTGTTATGTATATTGAATTTATAATATGTGTCCATGAGGTAAGTTGTACTTTAGTGGTCTTTTTGTAAACAACATATTTACTGCATTTGAGTTATTGAATCAGATGTCAAAGTTGTGAAAATTGGAGCAAATTCAGAGAGGAATTATTTATTTGAAATATTCATTGGAATTACAAAGCTGCTCATTCTCATTTTGGATTAATACTTGACTTTGGGATTTATGTGAATATATTCATAGATATTCAGGATTACATCATTCAGGCACATCAGGACATTCAAGACTACTAGCACATAAGAACATTCAAGACCACTAGCACATCTGAACATTCAAGGCTACTGGAATTCATTCGGAACATTCTATATTTAGGACTTGTGAGTAGGACACTTAGGATTATTGGATTATTTGGACTTTAATTCACATTATTGTCTGAGTGTCTTTTTGAATTTCCATTTTAATTGTCTAGAAATAAATTGCTTGTTGATTTTACTTACATTGTTGGTTTCACTTTCTTTCTGTTACATTATTTTAAAACCTAGAGTCGTAACAATATATATATATATATATATATATATATATATATATATATATATATATATATATATCTGTGGACAGGAAGTTTCCGGCCCTCAAAATAGCTTGAAAAAATAATTCTTGCTCCAATTCAGAGAAAAAAATAAACATTATATCCATTATATTAGTTTAAAATAATAAATTATCTGAAAGTGGAAAAAATAAATAAATATCCCAGCTCTAAAGAAAATACCAGGCACCCCCCCCCCCACCCCCCACCCCCAAGTCAAATGGTCGGTCCCTTATGGTATCACGGTACCAATTGCGCAAGCCCAAGGGGTGGAGCTTAAGGTGTAGGGAACATTGTATTCAGAAATAAACAACAAAACTAGCTGTGATTGGTGTATTATGTAAGAGTTGCAGTTTCTGTCTGGCTTAAAAAAAAAAGTTGAGTCTCTTAGCAACATGTGAGATTATGTTAATTCATATGTAGATCATGTTTTGCATTTTTTATGATTTTTTAAAAATGTGATACACATCACTGAAAATGTGTCTGTTGTGACTGGACAACTCTTACCCCTGTCTAGTTCCAGCAGAGTTATCTCTCTTAAATGCAATGGAGTACCTGGTTCTATCACTGTCAAATTGACAATCTAACATTGCTCTCTATGACAGTGTGTGACATGCATGCTAAAGTAGGAGAGAAGGTATATTTATTTCACCAAATGTTAACATTAAGGTCTATGGAAAAACAATTGGTACCGTGATACCTAAATGTACAACATACATGTACAAAGTCAAAACAGATGACATACCACACGAACTTGCCGCGAGCTCACCGGTTATCAGCATGCCTAAGAGTGCAATAAAACATATTATTGATGCTTTATATGCATGCCTTGTAAAAAGAACTTATGTCTGAAATGAAATGAGGCATATCAATTTGAATGGAGTACATTGCTGAAAAGGCGATGGTAAGTGCTTAAGTGCGTCAAAACTGATGACTCCATGGCTACCCAGGTTTAATATTGCATCCGTAGGACGAGTCTAAATTTGAAAAAGGAACGTATTCATAAAACTGTTGACCTTCCTTTAGCAAGATTCTTGCAAAAAATCACGATTATTGACTACTACATTTGTTAAATAACAAGCTTACTTTCTTCTGATACTTTCGGTTCTTCTGTTAAAGTTTTGGACTTTTCCTCGTCCGCCATTTCGTACGTAACATGTCACGTGATCGAGCAAGTGGTGCAGAAACAGTTCAAAATCAAAGTACTGGAAGTACCGAAAATTCAGGGACTTTTTAATTGTTTTGAAATTATCCTCAACCCATGTTTCTGTTAGTAGGCGTCATAAATGTACTTTCTTCGTGTTTAACAATATTTTATTATCATTCACAGACATCACTGCGCCAAATCACGCAAACATTCTTCAGCAGACACGTTAAGTGAATTTGTTGTTGTCGTTGTTGTTCATACATCATTTTCCTACAGACATTTAGTTGTGATATCTTACAAGGTAAAATTTTGCCTGACTGTCTGATTTCAAGTCTTCTCCCCTGTTAAATAGCGATTGAGTGTAAATTCTTCATCGATGTTTGCTAACGAATATTCAAAACTATATCCTCCTGTAAAATGATGGTTTTCCTAAAAACTGAAAATGGAAAGCAATGTTTGTGCGTGCTCAATGTGGCAGGGCATACACTAAACCCACAAACATCCTTAGGAGTTGGGAATTGGTTGATACCCGCTTGACCCGATGTTACATCCGTTTGATTGACCATATTAAGCATTAGTATTTCAGATACGTAACAATACAATATGTATATATATATATATATATATATATATATATATATATATATATATATATATATATATATATATATATATATATATATATATATAAACAACGAAAATAACAATAAGTAGCATTCATAATAGGAAAATTTCAGGAAAATACCAATAAGTAGCGTTCATGATAGGAAAATTTGGTGTGGTGTCTCATTAGTGAGCACTCCCCATTTCTCTTCTGGTAGATTAACACTGTTGCCTTATAATCGCTCGTGCACCTTCAGGCACATGGCTTTTGTTTACGAAAAGAATATTTTAATCATGTGACACAACTTCGAGAAGGTGCCGGAAATGACCCGTGAAATAAAGTCGAGGCTTCAACGAAAAAATAATTTTCCATCTCATTATACTGCGCTCTGTGATTCCTGTAGACCAAAAAAAAGGATGAAAATCCATAACTTCCTGTTGAACAAAGATACCTATTTGTCGATACTTTTATATTACGTCAGAAAATGATGAAAACCACAGCACATATAACTTTTAAAGCAAAAGTAAACTAGCATAGAAAATAAGGATTATTTGAAAACTTAGAACGTTTCTGTGGAAAAGAATGTCTGATTTTACCGAACATCAAACACACTGTCAAACACACAGTCATATTGATACAATCACGTGAGCAAAAATATATAGTGGACAAAAATGATTTCATCTTTGAATCTTTACAGTTTATGTGGGCAGTCAGTTTAGCTTCTTACCATATTTTGATACTCTATGCATGTGATGAATCCAGTCTTCCTTAAACGCCAAATATAATTTACACATATCATGTGATCTTAGTCAAGGCAAATAAATACAAACACATCGTAATTTATTACATGATTTCACATTTAAACAGATTTTTTTTAAAAACATTTTACAGCCTGACTTGTCCGGGATTTCTATATATCATTTATACTTGCAACGAGGTACTATATAAAGCAAAATGTTGTATCTTTTTCATGTCATTTAGAATGAAAAACAAAGTTTGTTCAATCATTCGCGTTCAATATAGACGCCTTGGACTACTGTATCATATCTGTTCTATTACCCATTACATCGGGAATTGCAGCTGATACAAAGTACATCATATCTGATGCTCATATATTTGCTGACACTATTACATGCAGTGGAAGAGCGAAGGTAATGTAACTCGGTCTAAGCATGGAGTTCACAGAGCTGAAATACAGATCTATAGGCGATGAACCTTTTCACAATCTTGTGTAAGAATTGTCTCCCGTGGCAGAAGCATATCAAGAACGAGGCTAAAGATGCAAAGTCATTGCGTGACAGCAGTGCGACGCGAAGAACAGTGAAACATCACATGTTGTTATCATATATTTTAATTTATTAAACTTGAAATGATATCCATATAGTTCATTTGGTCCAATTGTTGTTTTTACTTGTTTCTAAAAATAAAAGAGTTTGTCGACAAACTTGTTCTATACATACCATGCGTCGTGGACACACACCCTCTCCCGCAAGTGAATGTATCGTATAAGACATTTGGTTATTTTTTTATTTAATACATTTATTTATTTCTTTATTTTATTTTATTTTTTCTATTGAGATTTCATTTGCATGAAGGATATGCAGGTAATATATACATTTATACTGTTTGGAGATCTGGACTCGTCGTACAAACAATTTTAAATCATGGAATTAATGGAAAGCTATTTTAGATTATTACAAATATGTATAGCAATATCACCTAAAGAGTCAAAACCAAAAAGGTCATCTCTGACTCAATTGTTTCTCACACTAGAGTAAAACGGGGATATGTGTGCACTTCCGCTCTTTTTAGTATCAATCTAAATGACTTAGGAGAATATCAGTTATCGCCCTCAACTCTAAATGAAACTCCAATTACTCACCTCTTATTTGCTAATGGACTTTTCCTCCAGTCATGTGTTAACATGGGCCATCAGATGAACATTAACTGTTTGAAAAAGTGTTGTAGAGACTGGACACTTAATTTAAATTCACTTAAAACTACAATTATAGCATTTAACTGTAATCTCACTTAATTTAAATTCACTTAAAACTACAATTATAGCATTTAACTGTCATCTCACTTAATTTAAATTCACTTAAAACTACAATTATAGCATTTAACTGTCCTCTCACTTAATTTAAATTCACTTAAAACTACAATTATAGCATTTAACTGTCCTCTCACTTAATTTAAATTCACTTAAAACTACAATTATAGCATTTAACTGTAATCTCAGTAAATCTTGGAAATGTGTCTTCTCGTCTGGCACTCAGACACTTGAAATTGTAAAGTCTTATACTTATCTGGGTATAACCTTTCACGACCATGCTAATATGAAATCAGCTGTATTTAATGTATGAAGTGAGGCACTCAGATATGGCTTAAAATAAAAATAAAGTCTCCCTGTACCTCTGATAGCAGACTCACTTACTGTATCTTCTGTCTGTATGCAAGAAAAAACAAAACTTTCTGGTTCTACATTCTTTTACTGACAGACCCTCTTTTTGCAAACTACAATACATTTGTAATAACCTTGTGCGTGTAGAATCGATACTACTGTTTGGTAAGAGCCAGGGTTGGTATGTAGCTGACAGGCATCAAAAACATTAAGATCCCCTCTAAATAAGGCCAGCTGAGAACTTGTTGCCGACACAATAAATTGCCTGTCAAAGTTTAGATTTAGATAAGAGACTCTGGATACTACATTCCTCTTGTTAGTAAATAGCATTTAGTTCTCTTGAAAGAAGAAAAAGAAACAGTCAAAGCTAATACAGTTAATTTTGAATTGAGTTCATGTGTTGTAATGAGAGTAATCTTGTTGGCACTACGAAAGGCTGACTTTGAAGAAGTAATTGTAATCCTTATTACATATTTTTGAGTAAAAATTGTTCAGCCTCTTCACCAGTTATTATAATTTGTGTTTTAAGAGAAAACAAAACAAAGCTGACTGGTTCTTCATTCTCTTACTAACAGACCCCCTTTTTTTATAGCAAGCATACATTTGTAATAGCCTGATACGTGTGAAACTGATAATATTGTTTAGATAAAAGCCAGGGTCGGAATGTAGCTGACAAACATAAAACATTGGGGGTCTCTACAGGTACGTACGGGAGTTTAACATGGTAGGCCTCTTTGGGGACAAGATGGCGTGGGATTCCAATTTTCTTTATTATTTTCTTCCATCATCCAGTACGATTTGATGGGAATTTTACTTTCCCTCTCCTCCTTCTCCTTCTCCTCCTTCTCCTTTTTCTCTCTAGATCATGGAGGAGGTACCAGGCCACCTCTAAATGAACTTTAACTTGTCTGATGATTTCGACGTTGTTCATGTTGGTTGAATAAAAAAAAAACTAGATAGCTTATCCGGTGAAGACGTGGTTTTTAATATATTAGAAGTTCGGACGTGAAGAAAAACAATCTTTTCACCTAAAAGAAACTACTTTTGATAAAAAACCATTAGATCGATAGAAAGAAAGAAAGAACATATTCATTTTTTTTTTTCAAATTCAATAAAAAAATAGAGAGAAAAAAAGGTTTTTATCTTTTTTTAGATCGATAGAAAGAGAGAGAAAAAGAACATATTCATTATTTTTTTCAAATTCAAGAGTGCGTGCGTGCGTGCATCTCTACTCTAAAACAAAATAACACAAAACCATTAGATCGATAGAAAGAGAGAGAAAAAGAACATATTCATTATTTTTTTCAAATTCAAGAGTGCGTGCGTGCGTGCATCTCTACTCTAAAACAAAATAACACAAAACCATTAGATCGATAGAAAGAGAGAGAAAAAGAACATATTCATTATTTTTTTTCAAATTCAATAAAAAACCACATAACACCTTTTTTTTCAACAATCCACAAAATTGTTTATTCAACAAGAACTATTCCAACATTAAAAAACTAACCATGTAACAAAGAAATTTTTCAAACAGGAACATATTTACAAGGTTGACAACGTTGGGAAGGTAAAGTAAATGTCAAACTTTCTACATCATCGACATCATTATTTTGATGTACATTACGATGGTGAGCTAAAGACAAGAGATAACCATAACGTTGACAAAACCATTGTTGTACTTTAGCATCGTTTCGAACATAGTCACTATCAAAATAAGTCAGTAAATGTTCTAAGGAATATCCAAGACTGCGTTGATGAAGATAATGAACACAATATTGTCCACACACCATAGAATCAGATCCTTGTAGTCTCACATTATTGAATCGAGTCGAGACGGCATTTCTTCTCATAAACTCGATGATGTCTTTTTCCAAAGGAGGTAATCCATAAGAATCAAAATATTCCACACCACCACCATTGTGATCGTTTGGAAAGTACACGGCAATCCAATGGGTTCCTGGTAGATGACTGTCGTCAGTATTGATGACATAAGCATGAACATTTTTTGGTTTACGATGAGGTAGTTCATCTTTAGCACATACCACAGGATTCCAAGAAGAAGTATAGGAACTACGATTCAATAAGTAATGAAGTTCCCTGGTATCCATTTTTTTGTCTTCAACAATGGAAATATTGAGTCACCAATTCACACCTGACTTTATGCTTGAATGTTTCTGTCAAGTAATTCCAGGAATATTCACGTCGGATAGTTTCTACACTCTGATGAATGAGTCCTTCGATCCGTCTGATCTCCAGAGAAGTCAATGGAGGAAAAGAAGAAGTCTGTAAGACTTTATACCACTGTCTCAACACGTGTTCATCTGAGAGTTTTGACCAGGCCGTTTCCAAATATTCATCCAATTGTTCTTCGCCTGTCAACATCATACATTTGTCGTGTTGTATCTGACTGGGATGATCGTTTTGACATCCATAACATTGTTCTTTAATCAGACTGTTAATGATTGGACTCAATTCCTGAGCATAACAGGTCACTAACTGTTTTTCGTGTTCTGGCCATCGACAAACCATAAATCCAGTAAACACAGGAACGGAATGGTTTTCTTCTTCTTTGTCTTCTTCTTTTTCTTCTATTTGAGGTACTGAATGAATGACTTCGTCATTATCATTATCCTTTGTGGTAGTTGGTGACTGTTGAATCACTTCACAAAATCCCTCATCTATCTGAATAGGTTCTACGTTCTGCATCTTTTGTTTCTTCTAATAGTCTACAATGACTTCTCTCAAACTGTTGATCTCTAGAGTGTTATCAAATTCTGCATACAAGATGACGTTCACTGTCTGGGTTAGAGCTTGACCAAACTGAAGTTCCACACGAAGAGGGCCTGATTTTATAGGGTGGAAATGTCCTTTATCGCTGCCTTGGTCCGGAGTGAAATCAAATCCCCACAAGGCATACCCTCCTGCATAATCCTCGTACCTAATGCCGTGGCTACTGTCGCGGCCTAACTATCCTGTGGCTTCATACAGGGTCAAGTAAGATCGTAAGTAATTTCTCTCGCCACCAAAGTCAGGTTCAAAAGGTCTGGTACACAAGGTCTTGCCATCTCGACTGACATCTATCTTGGTGACGTTAAAGTGTTCAAACTGGAATGGATTCTGAGTGATGTTTCCGTTGAAGGCTGCATTAGAAACCATACCAATGATCAAACGTTTAGGGAGCTGTCCTTGGAAGATGTGATCTTCGACTATGGATCGGAGTCCAGCGGCTGCAGTAAAGGTTTTCACTTCCACACGTCTAAGAGGATACTTAGCAGTGGTTCTGCTCAAGGTTTGACTGATGTCGTTAGCTAGTTTGGGTAAGACTTCTACACGTCGCACATAAAGTTTGGCTTGTTGAATGGTGGTTTTCCACTCGTTAGAAAAAGCTATCAAATGGAAAGCGGCACTACTGCGATTTAGTCTCAGACGTACATCTACTCCGTTCAACAAATACTTGTCTTGCAACCACATGTCCAAATGCAAACGATCCATCAGTTCTAAACTGTTCCCTCTGATTTTCTTTCGGCGTTCGTTAAATCCCACATTATGGGGATCTGCTGGAATTATTTTATGAGCAGCATCATCAGTCTGGTCAATCCTCGCCCCTGTTGACGGGGATATGTCGTTGAAGGCACCCGCGGTGTCAGGTTTCCAGACCACAGAAGCATCCAGATGAGTGTTCTTGGCATCTTTTCCGTACGACAAGAGATTTTCCAAATAAGCACGGTAAGGGTAAGTATCCAAACTGCTGCTGATCAGTTTGTTATTCAAGTACAAATCTACTCCACTGAACAAAGAATGAAAGAAATTATTGACGGGAGCTACTAGGGAAGCTTCCACAGGAAGGCTGTTGTCACTTTTTTGTACTAGCAGTTTCAGGTACAAGTAACTGTTATTCAGATCGATGTAATCTTCGGTTTGTCCTTTGATATCAAATTCGATAGGAGCTGAATCGGTCAAAGACGATACAGGATGAAATTCCACCCATTGGGATTCTTGCGTTGTCATCATGGTGGGACGCATAGAAAACAGATCTAGTTCGGACTTGGTACATTCGCAAGAATCTCGGTGCATCATTTTCACAGTTTAATAATCAAATACGTCTAATTCTCTACCAGTTCTTCTTTTCTTATTCTTTCTGGAAGTACTACTGCCGTGTGTTCTTTTATGAACTTTGAAAGGATTTTGAGGTCGTCGTCTCTTTCTACCTTGTCCTTGCTGCTGTGAAGTCTGAAGCGTGAAGCGTATTTATAGGATTTTCTCGGAGACCTAAAAGATCTTTACCAGTAGTCATCAACACATTTTTGCCTGCTCTCAAAAAGGCTTCTTTTGGATTTTGTTTGTCGATGAGGACGTTTTGCAAAAATTCTTTTCCTTGTGTTAAAGCAGCATCTTTTAAGGCATGAAATCCTCGAGTCACCATCGGTTTCAAAATAGGAGCTACCGTCCTAAAGGCTGATTTTAACATATCTCCTAAACCATGTCCTCGTTGTCGAGCCACTCCTTGGTACACTGGATACATTTTTTATTTGAGGAATGTTAGAGAACTTGTTTTTTTCGAAAATGTAGTTTCACCGTGACTTTTCCTTGGTCAATGAATGGTACACTTTGTCCTAAATCTCCTTTTATACTAATCTGGACACTGTCAAAATACGATTTACTGACTGGAAGATAATGAGGATGTACAAATTCACGGTGAACGTGAAAGGTGTTGCCACCAATACTAGAATTACTAGTGGTAGTACTTCCACCCTCTTCGTCCACAGTAACACTAGAACCACCGCCACCACCAATATCCAATTTGAAAGGTATGACTCTCAGTAACGGAGCAGATGTGTGTCCCACCACGTTGTACTCCACCACATCGGAGTAGACAAACATTAAATTCAGTCCACCATTCAATTCGATAGGATGTTTAAATTTATGTCCAAATTCTACGTTGGTTCCAAACTCTAAATCACTTTCAGCGGTAAAATCTTTATTTCCACCCAAAATACCAAACAATCCAGAGCAAAATTCAATGGTCAAGTATTTTCTCTCTTCCAAAGGTAAACCTTTATCTTTCTCAGTAAGGAGTTGCCCTCTCTCTTTGAAAAATTGGACAATTAAACGTCGTGCCAAAGCATGGTAAGCAATTCTTACAAATTTATTGGCTGCTGATATGGCTTGGCTAAATTGCCGTGCAAACTGGGTTCTAATGGTGTCCACCAAATGTTCAGGACTAAAATAATATCCTGTAGGAATTCTCAGGGTAATCTGAGAATAGACAATAGGACTAGTAGATTTAGGATCTGGTACTAACTTTTTGAATGATCCTTTCATGTCTGGATCTTCAGGGTCTTCTTTCCAGATTTCAGGATCATTATTTACCAAGTGATCATGTATGTTTTTGTTCAAGATTTGTACAACTATAGTGTTTTGAGTTTTGTTGATGTTTATGATTTGCGTAGGATGAATGATTTCTACCAAACTCACTTCCCAATGAGCATCGTGATCCAATTGAATGGCTTGAGGTAATTTGGCCGTGAAACAACATAAGCTGTTGTTGGGAAACACATCCATGGAACTGTCACTAGGTAACGTTAAATAAAATTGGTCATTCATAGTTCCAAAGTGGTGGTTCTGGTGTCCGAGGTGTCACTCAAGTGAACAGAAGAAGGATGTTCAAAAGGTTCCAAAAGAGGACTGGTAGTATTTTGGTGGTGGTAACTGGACGAAGAAGAAGATGGATTGGCGTTGTTGTGGTTACTGTTGTTAGTCGTGGTCGTAAATTTCAAAGAGGGACTGGGTAAAAGATAACCGATGCAACTGCTCAGTAAAATGGTTCACAATTGTTTGTCTCCTTGTTGTAAACTCAAATTAGCAATCGCTGCTCCGATGACACAATACACTACAAAGATTTGGCAGAAAAAGACGATTTGATTTTTAGGCACACGTTCTCCGCACCACACCCAAAGTGGTTGTTTTTGTAATTCTTGAAGAGAAGAAGAACTCTGTGAAGGGGTCGTTGAAGTCGTCTGGGTGGCTACTATGTTGAATGGCATGTTGTGAGTTTACTTCTTTTTCTTTTTATAGTCGACGACTTGAGAAGCTGCAATCCAAGAATCAAAACTAGGGGGATATCCTTTCCAACGTACTTTGACTTCTTCTATTCGACGTTTACCAACTTTACGTGTTCTTTGTTCGAGAATGCTTTCGATGTCGTACAAGGTGTCTTCTTTTTTAGTCACTCGTTGTAACTCAGGCAAGTAAAATGTTCCTTTGAGTACTTCACCGTGCATGTCTTCCAATTTATAGACGGGAGGATCACGTCCACGGTAGTGACACGAAACAATTCGGTAGTCCAGTTAGGTAAATAACCTTTGTCAAAAGTACGTTTGGTTTTTCCGATGCGAACCCAATCTCCCGTCTTTAACTCTAACAAGGTTTTTCTTCTACTTTTTTTCTTCTGGGGTGAACCAAATAATTTATCAAACACGGTCACTTCGTTTTCAGGGCTGACCCCTTCGGGGGTACATCCAATGCTACGATGGTACGATTGATTGTACGCTTTGACCAAACGAGGTAACACGTCGATGTACTTGAGAGTATGTTGATGTGTAAAATATTTCCACATGCGTTCTTTCAAAGTTCTTTGAAAACGTTCCATGATACTGGCTTTGGTTTCAGGATTTTCGGTCGTAAAAAAATGAATGTGTCTTTGTTTCAATTCTTTTTGAAAAGCTTGGTTTAGAAATTCGGTGCCTTTGTCCGTTTGCCATCGTAAAGGTTGGCGTTAACTTTGTTTCAAGACCAATTTTAAGGCTCGTACCAATTCGGTACTGCTTTTAGAAGTCAAAGGCACGACCCAAGCAAATTTGGAAAACACGTCGATGACACAAAACAAATATTTGTGACCACGATTGTAAGTAGCTAAATGAGAGACATCGGCTAAATCGGCTTGCCATTGATGATCGATCCCTTCCACTTGAGTAGTACTTCTAGAAAATTTACGTCGAATGGGCTTGTGTAACGTGTACGTTGATTGTTCTTGTGACCATCGTCGTACTTCAGGCAAACGTACACTTTTCAATTGACTTTTAGCAGCTCGATATAATTTTTGAACTCCTCCGTAACCAGCAGCATGACCAGGATTGTAATAAATGGTGGCTAACAGTTTCTCCATGATGATGATGATTTTCCTCAAGAATAAGTTAACCAAGTTCCAATACTCTTTTCTTCGTGAGGTATCTTTTTGGATTGTTGTTGCTTACGTGTCCGACGTGCTACTGGGGTAAAGGAGGGAGTTTGATCAGGGGTCATCGGTTCTGTTTTGACTTCTTTCTTTACTTCTTTCTTTTTTTCTTCTGAGGGTAAAGGGGTAGACCTCTTCTTTTTTATCCAATCCGGGGTGGCTAACTTTTTTATTTTTTTAAGAGGTGGAGTTAGTAAAAACTCTTCTTCTTCTTCTTCTTCTTCTTTTTCTTTTTTTTTTGATGGTCACTTTAGGTTCGCTTTTCATCAGAGCCTTAAAATCTCTCAGAGTGGGTGAAGCTGTTTCGTCGACCGCTTTTTGGCGAAAGAGTTGTAGACGTTGTAAAAGTTGACCGTACCGTTGGGATTTTTCTGTTTCAGACACATTGTTTTGTTCCATCAGGGATTGTAATTCTTGTTGTAACTGAGACATTTCGTTAAGATTAGGATTGGGTGGTAAATGAGGTATCCGTTGTTCGTTCCAACGATGAAATTCCATCCATCGTTTGTAAGGTACTAAAGTCAGTTTTCGTCCTTCCATTTCATCCAAAGGTACCAAAAAGATGTGGTCTTTTCAGAGAAGGGTGGTCCTTTTTATCTTCTTTTTTTTTATCGCATGACCCCTCCTAAAAGTGGTCCAGCAATCGTTCCTAACAAAGGAGCGGCTATTTTTAACAGCGGTCCTAACAGCATAGGTAGAAATCCTCCTCGTTGTACCAACATTTTTTTCTTTTGTTGAAGAGGTATTTTCTTTTTCACCATTTGACGAAGAACATTCCGATGTTTCCCTAATTTTTGTTTCTGTATCTTGGACAAAGGTACCGTTCCTTTCAACACGTTCAAACAACATTCACACACGGTATCAATGATTTCTTTAGGAGCTGTTTGAATGAGTTGTTTTCGCATGGGAGGATTGGATTTGGTCAAGACAGACAAGACATCCCAATGTTTAGCTAGACGAAGGGGAAGTCGTCCTTTTTTGGTGGTTTTCTTCTTTTCTTGGTGGTGGTGTACACGTTTGGGAGCCATCTTTTTTAGTCGGTAGAAAACAAGTCTGAAGTCTTTTGGCCTTTCACCCTTCTATTTTATACTGGAACACGTCTCCACTGATTGTCTGCACGACGTACCAACTTCACAACAGGTCTGACTCGACGTTGACGTGTTTTCAAAGGACTAAATCGTCTCAATTCTTCTTTGGATAAATCCACTAAACTTTGTAAGATACCAGTTCTTTCTTGGACTTTGGTTTTAGGGGATGGTACTTTGTGGGTGGCTGCTGCCATGGCTAAATCAGCTGAAGTCGACGGGGTAACTTTTGAAATAGGTTTCCATTTTTGCATCAAATTAGGAAACACGGATCTTAAGTCTGGTTTGACAGGCATCATGGTAAAAGGGGGTGAAGAAGACAAAGAGGAAGAAGTGGACGCAAAAGGAGACCTCGTCACTGCTGGTGGTGATGGTAAGGGTAGTGGTGGTGTTTTGCGGGTGTACGTTTGCGTCCTGGTTGCAGTACCTCTCTTGCGGGTGACAGTGGTGGTAGTAGGTGTGGTTTTCTTCTTCTTCTGGGCACGACTTTTCTTTTTCTTGGGGCTGGTTTTCTTCTTCTTGGGACTTTTCTTCTTCTTTTTAGGAGTTGTTTTGGTTTTGGTATCATTAGGATCCCATTTCAAAAGGGAACGAATCATAACCCCTCCTAAAGAACCACTTCCACCAGGAGTTAAAATGATTTGTTTTTAGTCCGTGAATCGATTCTAGGATCAGCCAGTTGTGACAATGCCGATTTATGTCTTTGAAAAAAACGTTGAGTTTGATGAGGGATGTGAATGATGCCTTGTAGTAATTGACGTGCTGTCAAAGTAAACCATCGTAACACTTCTTTCAGACTCGCTTCTAACAAATGAGCACGGACTTGTGCATTTTTTTCACGACTGATGCCATACAAGGCACGAATCAATTTAGCCGAAGGATGAGATTGAAAGGAAGTCATCTTCTCTCCAAAAAGAGTGTGAGACAGAAATGACGTCGTAGGTTGTTTTTATAGTTTTTTTAAAAATGGGCTGAAGGGGACGTGTAAATGACAGGACCCCCTTCTTCACTCCAAGAGTGAAAGATAGTGGCACGAAATCTCAAATAGTCAGGAGTGGTCGGTTTTAAGTCGATGAGTAAATACTCGTGAGGGGTTTGAGTGGCATTGTCGTACGCATAATTGAGCCAAGGAGCTCCTAACTGTTTGGCTAACACTTGTACTTGAGATTTGTCTCTGGGACTTTTAAACAAGACCACGTAATGAGCATTCAAACTAATGGTTCGATGGGCTTTACTTTGTTGAAATAAATTTTGAGTAATGTAGACAATACTAGCATTACGATGGTGTCCTTTTCGTGTAAACCAAAGTTTAATTTCTTCTTCGTCTTCTCCTAACATGTCATCAAAAATAACTAAATGAGTTTGACTCACGTCAGACACGATTCCATCGTCTTCGTGAGGAATACCATCCACAAAGGAAATGGTTTCTCCTTGACTTTCTTTCAATAACGTGTAAGACGGTTGCCACTCTTTGTAACACCACACGATACGTTGAGGTGGACGATCAAACAAATCAGTTTTGTGTTCGATCAATCGTTTGACAAATTCGGTTTTGCCTGAACCACTGGGTCCAGCAATCAACATGTTAAATGGATGGCGCAGATACAAAGCATTCCAACTTTGACGATCTAACTTTTCGTCAATCACTTTCACCACAGAAGAGGAGGAGGAAGCAGACGAGGTAGAAGAAGATGTAGCCATGATTGAGGTAAGAAGATTTTTGAGAAGAAGACAAAAGACCCAAGGCATTTTATACGATTTTCATACACGTTTATTTTTTTTTGTAGAAAAAAAGTAACCAATCAACCAACAAATAACATATTTTTTTTACAAGTCATTCATTTACAGTACGAGTGAGAAAATAGCCAAGTAAAATCATCAGGTACACAATGAAGGCTCCTACTAAAACCATCAAACTGTCATATAAACACGTCAATGTACAACAATTGTTTCGTGTCCTAGTCATGAAAGACACTGTGTTTGGGGGTGGTGACATTCTTCTGCTCGTCTTTTGTTTTTTTGAATCCTCTGACGGTAGCGGTGGTGGTGGTAAAGAAGGGGGGGGGTGGTGTTCCTCCTCAAGAGGTATTGGAACCACAGAAGTGGTGGTGGTGGTGGTGTCAGGTACTTCTTCTTCTTTTTCTTCTTTTAGGGTTTCCCATCGAGGTTCCCCTTTTTTCACTTTTAGAACCTTATGAACAAGTGGCCAAATCTTTGCTGAACTGGGCCACTTCTTGTAACCAATATTGGAAACCAAGGTTTCTCCAGGGTCGTACATGTTTCCAATGGAAAAGGTGTTGGTGTAACTCACTAGCAAAACACACTTCTTGAAATGTTTTATACACAGATAAAGTGTGACGAATGTCTTCTTCACATGGAAGTGCGTCACTAATTTTCATTACCACTCTCAACGCTTTACGTACAATGTGTCTTTCGTGGACTGATAAAATTAAGTTTTTATAGTCTTCTTCTTCTTCTACTAAGTCCGAAGAAGAACACAGGGTCATATTGTTTTTTGGAACTCAACAACAATTGAGTCCAAAACAACCACGGATCGTTCAAAAGAATCCAAGGCAAACACTTGTCCTCAAAAATATTCCACAACGAATGTCCTGGAAAACGAATTCCAAGATAAGAAGTCACTAAGACACACACCACATAACGTCCAAAATTTAATGGACACAGTTCTTGTATCACTTTTTTTATAATCCTCTAAGGTCTGAACATGATCTATGATTTCCTTCCACGGAATCCGTTTCACGAGTGGCGTGTAGAGTTCAGGCATACCCACTCTTTTATAGCCAGGCTGTGTCTAATAATAGACACTTAGTGGTGACGGGCTAGATCTTTGGCAAACTCTTGGTAAATCTTTTCGCGCACTTCCAAAGGCAAGCCACGAATGTACTCTGGTAAAGTTTCCGTATTCTTCTAAAGAAGAAGTATTCTCCTCCGACATGGAATTTTTTTAAAAACTACTTCTTCTTCTTCTGTTTGGCATCTGGCTCATCGTACCCGAACTGTTCTAAGGCGACTAAAGGTAAGAACTGACAGTGCGGAGACCATCTGGCATGTTCAATGTAAACTGAGTCGGTAGGCTCCCAATGGCGAAGTTTCACACCGCAACTAAAACATTGAAATTTATCTCCTTCTCCCGTGTATTTAAATCCAGATCTAGCTAAACCTTCCGGTTTAGGTCCTTCTAGATATTTTGGCCACTTGTCTTTGAATGACTCCAGTCGACTTTCATACTTGGAATAACCAAATAAAGTCACAGGTATTCTGATATGCAAATAGGGACCCACATTCACCTTGTTGTCATTAACGTCAATACCAAACCGTACAGAATCCGTTTCATCGCATGGTACTGCATCACACTCCAAGTCGTGGTGACTCATCTTTTTTTTCTTCTTCTTCTTCTTGCTTCTTGGTTAACGTTGAAAGTGAGAATGAAGGGTTAGGTTTGGAAGGGGTTCCTTTTTTATACTTCTCCAAATCGGCGTGTCCGTAAGGTAAAATGGTGTGATCTGGAAGTCTCACTCTTTTTTGGTACACGATACGATACACTTTTTGAACAGGTCGAGTCACGATTTTATGATTTGGTAGGCGTACAATCTTGTGAGGTTCTAACGTGGCTACTTGAAAATCTTTCACTTGTCCAGACAGTAAAGCATTTTTTAAAACCTCAAAGTTTACGACTTGGTTAGTTCGATAGTTCAGAGTCAATCCTTTGACTTTACAGGAGGTGTGAAGTTGACCTTGAGGGTCTCGGTATCGGTACCCATAATTTTTAGGGCCACCGCTAGCAAAACTCAAAATAGTATCTTGAGGGTGCTCGTCTGTCCAGGCTCCTAAACGATCTCCTTGATAGTAGGGTGGGGACAACCGGGGCGATGAATGTAAATGCAACTGTCAGTATCAAAATACAGAACACGATCTCCCAAGACTTCTAACGCTTCGTCATACAATTTCAAACGAGCATGAGCAGTCACGTAGGCGGCAATGACTACGTTACTAAACTTGTCAGGTTTGACAAACTTGGGTTCATCTTCGAAATTGACAATGATCAAATCCTCACGGACAATTTCGACGTGCTTGACTAGAATACTTTTGTCGTCCACCAGTTTAAAGTAACGATAAGGATCGTCCACGTATTCCGTTTTGGGTAAGACCGTTCGTTGAGCCATTTTTCCCCACAACCAATTCAACATCACTTTGGCAAATGATCTTTTTCCTTCATTTTTTCTACGTCTTCTAAAGTGATGCCTTCAACGTCACGGTATTCTTCTTTAAATCGGACTTGGTCTTCAGGAGTTTGGCACCACGAAGGATAACCACTAGCTTCTTGTTTCAGTTTGAGAAATTGGTTCATGTACCCCGAAAAAATGCCTGGATGATTAGTGGCGTCGTCCTTTTGGTATTGGGCGGTGGTTGGAAAGTGCCAGATTTCATACACGTTCAATAAACGGTATCCACGATCCAATGCCCGAAACAATTCGGCACTGACCCACGTTCATATCATCGACCGTTCTTCCTCCGTGTGGCGACAGGGATGATCTTGGTTACACGTTTCGGCACACGTCCGACATAAAGGAAACATCAATTTTCCTTGACAATGGCAAGGTGAGATGGGATGAAACAAGTTTGTGGGAGGTAAAACTTTACATTTGATTAATTCTTCGTATTGACGAATGTGTTCCACGTCAATGTGTTCTGTTAAAATTTCAGGGTGTCCAGTAGGAAAACGAGAATATTTACACACCCAAGGATACAAAGAACACACGTCGATGTATTTGATTTCTTCTCCTTGGGATTCATTCACGTCGTACAGTAAACGAGTGGCATTGGTTCGTCCTCCAAATAAACTGTGGCGTGGATCTAAAGGTTCGATGTCGGCTACGTCGTAACTTTGAGTGATGGTCTTAAATTCAGGATCAGTTTTCAAACGTCGATCGTATCCGTGTTCCCATATTTCTACCACTTCGTAACCTTGACTTTCTAACTGAAGTCGTCGTTGACAAGTCTGTTCATATAACTGATCCATGGTAGAATCTGAATAAGGGGTTTTCATGTCTCGGTTAGGATAACAAGTAGGGCATCCGTGAAACAAACATCCCTGAAACTCGTACACTATGTGCGGGTTTTCTAAATCCCAACCATCCACGGAATAACCTCCAATCTTTTTTTCTCCTCCTCCGTTTCTAGCATGTTGTATCCATTTGTCTTCTTTTTGACATAAGTAATGTAGCCAACGTAAAGCTTTGACCGAATATTGACGACTAGCAAAAACCCCCGTGTTGGAGTCGATGATGGCGAGTTGGTTCTCGGGCATGAAATTTTGTCTGTAGACTAAGGAACAGGCTTTAGGTAAGGTAGCTGCATCTTTCAAAGGATCGACCTCCGCACTATCGAGAAATAACTCTCGAAATTTTCCACAACAACGCCTTAAAATATCTACATCCGATCGACAATATTTGAGCATCTCCTCTTGAAAGTCAAAGGGATCGTTCTGGTGAACACGGTACCAAGCGTGAAAAGCTTCTCGCTGTTCGGGTCGCATTCCATCGGGGTCGTAATCACAAAGGTCAGGTAAATGAGGTAGGACGGCCTGTTGATTAGCTTCCGTGTTAAAGAAGCGAGGAAAGTAACCTTTTGCCATTTCTGTCATGCCGAACGTTTTTGGCATACGACTCAAAGGCATGGCCAAATAACTCATCGAATCTTTGAATATAACTTGTCCTACTTTCATGTAGATGAGCTTTTTTCCGTTCATGGTGACTTCAGGACGTTCGGTTCCATGGTTCAAATAATAATTAAGTAAAAACTGTCCATCGTATCCCGAAAAATTGTGAGCTATGACGGTAGCATACCGATGACAATCTCCGTAACGATGAATGTCTTCTTCGCTCCAAGTGTCATCGATAGGGTCTAAAACCCATTCAGCAAACTCAGACAAAGTATTCACTCCACGAAAGATTTTTTCACGTCCTCCTGGAATACGACTACAATGAGGACAGTGAAAATGAATCGATTCTTGAATACAATGATCACAAGCCCGATGTGTTACACAGAAATTGGGAATGTGAGTGCCTGTTTCTTGCATACATTCAAAATCAAAAAAGATGAAATCTACTTGTTTCTTCTTCTTCTGTATTTCTTTCTTCTCTATCTTGTCAAACTTTTGAATAAAACATCGATGATCAAAATCGACGATCTCATGACAAATAGAACATTTTTTCTTGCCAGCACAAACGTGTCTCTTGGAGTTGTTGGTTCGAATCAGTTGTCCACACGTAGAACACGATTGTAATAACTCACAAGCAGATTTTTGTTGCTGACCTTGGGTCTTGCGATGTTGTTCGTAGCAAGTTGGACTGACAAAACGTCGTCGACAGGTTTCACAATAAATGTGATGTTGTTGTGGATCAGGAAGGCATGGTGGGTCAGCTAAACAGCCCCGACATCTTGCTCCACAAGTAATGTGTCGCTCCCTACTATTATACCCTTTGTTACATTTCTCACAGTAGTAAGAGTATCCCAAAAATCCAGTAATACTAGTAATGGTATCAAAATGTTCTTGATGGTGATAAAGATGAATGTATTTTCCTTCAGGAAAATCAGGGCCTCGAAACAATAGAGCTCTGCGCACTTCTTGAGGGTGAACTTTTAACGTATAATGAGGAGCCAAAACATCTTGAAGTTGCTGCATTTGAGAAATACCACACACGGTCTCTTTAGGGATCCCTGCTTGTTTCAACAAGAGTTCTGCTTCTTTTCGTTGTTGGGGTCTTTGTGATCGTCGAATGTTATTCCAGGCTTTTTTCCATTCTTTGCTCTCGTTCTTGTTAGCATAGGTGCGGCCCACCACAATAGCTCGGGCTAAACACATTGAATCTTCAGTATTGTTAATTTGGACGACACTGTGTTTGGTAGTACGAAGATCGTCCACCAATAACGATTTTCTTCTTTGTCCACTTCCTCGAGGTGGAGAAACGTGGGTCATGTAAAGGGTGGCCTTTCCATCGGTGATAGTAAATTTGTCATTAGATTGTTGTACATGTTCTATTTTAGACATGACTTTATCTGGCGTTAATTCAGCCGGAGTACTAAATTCAATCCAAACGGGACTCTTCAATTGGTCATGATGAATGGCTAGTCTCAAGCGATCCTCTTCTTTAGCTCCTCATTGCCGTTTCAAGTTAATTAAGACAGATTCCCACAAATCGCTAATGAACCCCGCCGCTTTCTCTGGAGGTACTTCGAACTTGAAGTCTTTGAAGTGAACCGTATGTGTATAGGCAGTGGTCCTAAATTTTCGAGAAGTGATTTTTTGTGTCTCTCGAATCCTATAGTAATTTTCAGGAGCCACGGCGGTAGTAGGACTTTCTTGGTCAGGGGTTCTGGTGTTGGTAGTAGTGGTTTTGGTTTTGGGTGGCAGTGGTGGTTTGGAAGTTTGGGTTTCAGGTTGTTGTTCACTCATCTCGTCTTCAAAGTCACTGGCATGGACTTGAGCTAGTAGTTGGTCTAAGGGTGTTTCAGGCGGCACGGAATACCTTTGTCGTCGTGGCCTCTTGGTTTGTTCTTGTTCTTCTTCTGTTTTATCATGGTTTGAGTGTGATCTTTTCATCTTGAACTTTACTTTGAAACTGATTCAGTTTTCACCCAGGTACCTTTATATAGAGAGAGGAGAGTATATAAAGAGAGACCTTCGTACCTTCAGAATCAGTCTTTGGGATTGCACATTCAAACTGTGAAGATGGAAAAGTACTGTGATAAAGATAAAAGTCAAGATACTTGCGATATCTACCAAGAGAAAGGATATTGGACTTCAGAATGTCTACCACGTCCACAAAAAAGAGATTTTGGAATTGAATTGAATAAGTACGTTCATAAAGTGCATGATAATTATGCTGCAGACATACTTGGTAATGTCTATCATTTGAAGTCTGGAAGGAAAGTCAAAGGAATTTTGAGATCAACTGGCTTGATAACTATTACGGTTACTGGTAAGG
This sequence comes from Margaritifera margaritifera, assembly GCA_029931535.1. Classification (NCBI taxonomy): domain Eukaryota; kingdom Metazoa; phylum Mollusca; class Bivalvia; order Unionida; family Margaritiferidae; genus Margaritifera; species Margaritifera margaritifera. The sequence continues at coordinate 145,138 of JAQPZY010000938.1, forward strand.
AAGGAAAGAAGAGGAAAGATATAAGTAAAGGGAGATTTGTCTTTGAAGCGGTCAATGGACTGGATCTACCAAGACAGAGTCGAGTGGTACATATCAATGATGTACTTGATGATGATAGAATAGAAAATCTTCAAGTGATGACTGCTAGTGAACAAACTTGTTTACACAAGCATGTGAAGAATGATAAAGAAAAAAGAAGAGTTAATTTTGGAAGTGCTAGAAGTGTGTTGTGTCAGTTGATTGGTGAGACTGAGGAAAGAAGATTTGGAAGTATGACAAAGGCTGTTCAATATTTTGATTGTCATACAGGAAGTATCAACCGTTGCTGTACTGGGATTTATAAGTCAGTCTTTTCGAAGAAGTTCCAGAAAAGATTTCAAGCTAGATGGGAAGAGCCAGAGAAGAAGAGTCAAGTCATTGGAGGATTTGTGAGACCTGTGAAATTAACTGACTTGAATTCAGGATTATATAGTCGAATGGATTCCATTCGTGATGTGGCAAGATGTTTTGGATTAGATCATATTGAAGTTTACAGGATTTGTCAAAAACGGAAGTGGATTCAAGATGATAATGGACATTTTATTAAGTTGGAGTTTATCAATGAGAGTCCAGAAGAAAGTTATGAGAGAATTGTCAACAAGAATCTTCCTGAAGTGCCAGAACAAGAAGAAGATGAAATGGTAACAATATAAAAATGAATTGAACTGTATTGAACTTATATGAAATTGTTTTATTACCACGAGTAACATAATGTATATACATTAAATAAAATATAATTATTATTATTGATGTATATATCTGAATAGTGTTGTGTGGTTTGTTTTTTACCCACCAAACAAAAAAAAAAACACTTTCTCTCTTTCTATCGATCTAATGGTTTTGTGTTATTTTGTTTTAGATTAGAGATGCACGCACGCACGCACTCTTGAATTTGAAAAAAATAATGAATATGTTCTTTTTCTCTCTCTTTCTATCGATCTAAAAAAAGATAAAAACCTTTTTTTCCCTCTATTTTTTTATTGAATTTGAAAAAAAAATAATGAATATGTTCTTTCTTTCTTTCTATCGATCTAATGGTTTTTTTATCAAAAGTAGTTTCTTTTAGGTGAAAAGATTGTTTTTCTTCACGTCCGAACTTCTAATGTATTAAAAACCACGTCTTCACCGGATAAGCTATCTAGTTTTTTTTTTTATTCAACCAACATGAACAACGTCGAAATCATCAGACAAGTTAAAGTTCATTTAGAGGTGGCCTGGTACCTCCTCCATGATCTAGAGAGAAAAAGGAGAAGGATGAGAAGGAGAAGGAGGAGAGGGAAAGTAAAATTCCCATCAAATCGTACTGGATGATGGAAGAAAATAATAAAGAAAATTGGAATCCCACGCCATCTTGTCCCCAAAGAGGCCTACCATGTTAAACTCCCGTACGTACCTGTAGAGACCCCCAATGTTAAACTCCCGTACGTACCTGTAGAGGCCCCCCAATGTTAAACTCCCGTACGTACCTGTAGAGGCCCCCCAATGTTAAACTCCCGTACGTACCTGTAGAGGCCCCAAAAAATTTTGTACCTATTTCGCCCCACTCTACTACTAGCATTTGAATTGGGTAAGAAATTTATTAGTCTAAAATAGCTCAGGAAACGGAATGAAATTGTATACTTGTTATTTTAAAGTCTCACTGTAATATAGATGCTGTTCTTTCTTGTACTATATTGGGATGTTGGTACTGAGTTTCCAGACCCGGCATTGTTTTCTGATTAATCTGATTCATACAGTTGAAATTCCACTAAGTTACAATATGAAGGACACTACTTTATACTTAATACATTTTCATATTAGTTCGTCAGAAGTTAGATTCATTGTCAGTAATTTTATGACTTTAATAGCATTGCACTTACGAAAACACACTTGGATAATAATAATAATAATAATAATAATAATAATAATAATAATAATAATAATAATAATAATAATAATAATAATAATAATAATAATAATAATGTAATGGTTGCTATAAAGACCTAATTAAGGTAAGGGTACATGAAAAATAGGTTAATGTGATCTATTAGTAATGATGAGTATTTGTCAGGATGAATACGTCCATCCAGCTTTGTAATTTTACATGCCACTGTGTCTAGAAAATAGAGTAAGAATTTTTTCAAAAAGTAATAATTATTGTGTGAAAAGTAGTCCTCTGACCGACTTGGGTAACAATGATTTGGCAAAATAACTCAACGTTAATGAGATAAAGACGCCGCCGTAGGTAAAACACAAGAGAAACATAAAATAGACCTTCATTTTGTCGTAATAGTGGATTGTCCAGCTGATCGACTTTCTATTACTCAGTCGGGAATAGTTATGGGGCACTATAGACCCTAATGAGAAGTTAACATGGCGTTTGGGTCACTATAGACTCTAGTGGGAATTTAAGATGACTTTGGGGACACTGTAGACTTTTCTCGATTTTGAAAGCCGTTAATTCAGAAGGTCCGCTAAATTCTATCCAAGCGGGAGATTTGAAACTGGTATGTGTGATAGAAAGTCGCAAACGATCTTGATCTTCAGCCCGACACCGTTTCAACTGGTGCAACATTTAATAAAAAGGTCAGTATTAAACATGGCCGCTTTCTCTGCGGAGATTCCTGACTTAATATCCTTGAATCTGACAGTGAAAATGTATGCTGTCGTCCGAAATTTTCTGGAAGTCATCTTGTTCACAGGTTGGATATGGGAATAATCATCGGATGCTACAGGGCGGCTTTCACTCTTGAACTATCTTGACTCTATCGGTGGTGGTAATGATAGTGGTGGTGGTTGTGATGCATAGGGATCAATCATCTCGTCTATATCTCGAGGATGTACTTGTGCTAACACCGCTCTCCTCGTGTCGCGCGACACATAACGTTGTCGACGTCGACGTTGCTTCAGTTCTATCTTCTCTGTGGAGTTCTGTGATCGTTTCATGGTAATACTCGTTCATGGAATGAAGTTTTATTATATTGTACTATACCTATACAGAGAGACCTGAAGTAAAAAGGATGCACCGTTCAGTGCATCTTGTTAGAGTGTAAGAACGAGTATTCGTTTCGAAGAGTTGGGTATGTGTGTTTGTTTGTAAGTATAGGTGTGCTTGTCATCAAATCGTATCATACCACATCTCTCCCTTTGATTAGTTTGTAAGTGTGGGGTGTTAGATTGTATAATGTGTGTCTGTCTGTAAACGTAAGTGTTTGTCTGTCATTAGGTAAAAATTATCAGTGAATTTTAATTTCCTATTTCAAACACTTTGTTTCTCAGCACATCTTATTTGCTTTTTTTTCTCTTGTATTGGCTTATCTTATGTTGTTGCAACTTGTAGCCCGACCCCTTTTGCATAATTTAGTTATTAAAATGTTCAAACCAAACCAAACACCATCCTGATATTTTTTCTTGCTAAATATCGAAAATGAAGCAAAATTACATTGAAGTTTGGTTCTCTCTCTCTCTCTCTCTCTCTCTCTCTCTCTCTCTCTCTCTCTCTCTCTCTCTCTCTCTGTAACAATCACAATTGCTATCTTTTTCTTTGCCTGAATCAACTCGATTGAAACTCTAAGTTTTACAATAATTTCCATACGTGCAGTTGTATTTATCCAACAATGCGGCGAGATTCTTAAACTTTTTATTTTAAATTGACTATTATTTTGAAGAATTAAATGTTGTAAGCGTAAAAATTGAGACTCGAAGTATTAAAAAGTTGGGAAATATTGCAGCAAAAAAAAACAACAACAAAAATATGTCGCTAGTGTTGTAGCCAAGACTAAAACGATCTGTACCTATAGCTTTACAAATCATACAGATTGATGTAGCGGGGTCATCGGGTGCACTGCAACAAAATCGAGAACGATCTGTACCAATCGCTTTACAAAACAATTATCAGTAGAGTATGATGTTGAGGTGTCACTGATTGCAGCGCAACAAAGTCGACAATGATATGTAAAATCGCTCTGCAAAATATTGATAAATACGGTATGATGTAGCTGGGTCTCTGAGTATATCGCTCTACAACACAGTTATCAATACGGTATGATGTAGCTGGGTCTCTGAGCATATCTCTCTACAGCACAGTTATCAATACGGTATGATGTAGCTGGGTCTCTGAATATATCTCTCTACAACACAGTTATCAATATGGTATGATGTAGCTGGGTCTCTGAGTATATCTCTCTACAACACAGTTATCAATACGGTATGATGTAGCTGGGTCTCTGAGTATATCTCTCTACCGCACAGTTATCAATACGGTATGATGTAGCTGGGTCTCTGAGTATATCTCTCTACAACAAAGTTATCAATACGGTATGATGTAGTAGGGTCTCTGAGTATATCTGTCTACAACAAAGTTATCAATAAGGTATGATGTAGTAGGGTCTCTGAGTATATCGCTCTACAACACAGTTATCAATACGGTATGATGTAGCTGGGTCTCTGAGTATATCTCTCTACAACAAAGTTATCAATACGGTATGATGTAGCTGGGTCTCTGAGTATATCTGTCTACAACAAAGTTATCAATTAGGGTATGATGTAGTAGGGTCTCTGAGTATATCTCTCTACAACAAAGTTATCAATACGGTATGATGTAGCTGGGTCTCTGAGTATATCTGTCTACAACAAAGTTATCAATTAGGTATGATGTAGCTGGGTCTCTGAGTATATCGCTCTACAGCACAGTTATCAATACGGTATGATGTAGCTGGGTCTCTGATTATATTGCTATAGAACGCAGTTATCAATATGGTATGATGTAGCTGGGTCTCTGAGTATATCGCTCTACAGCACAGTTATCAATACGGTATGATGTAGCTGGGTCTCTGATTATATTGCTATAGAACGCAGTTATCAATATGGTATGATGTAGCTGGGTCTCTGAGTATATCGCTCTACAGCACAGTTATCAATACGGTATGATGTAGCTGGGTCTCTGATTATATTGCTATAGAACGCAGTTATCAATATGGTATGATGCAGCTTGATCACTGGGTCCATTGCAACAAAGTGGACAACTATCTGTACCTATCTATTTACAAAACAGTTATCAATATGGTATGATGTAGCTAGATCACTGAAAATAGAGAGTCCAGATAATCTTTTAGGGGGTACAAACTTGAAACTGGATAATTTAGAGTGCAACATTTTTTATTTTTTTTTAATCTATGGAAAAACGAGTAACTCAAGCGTTGCGTATACATATATGCATAGTACTAAATCCAAAGTATTTTAAAGAAGTAAGCATATAAGGTGTTTAATGAAGAATAATGGCATTTGTTAATCGGAAGCTATTAAATTTTCGCCTCATTATTGGTTTCAGTTTATCTTCATTGTTGCATTCCGTTTCTTCGCTAAGTACTTTCTGTGCTTCACTTTGTACAATCTCACCATCATACGTCGCAAGAATGCAGAGCACATCTGGCTTTTTTGGCAGTGGCTTTATGTGTCAGCATATTGCAACAATTGGTCGAAGTGTTGGAAGAAATCAGAGCTGATCAGACGAGAAAACCCTCCGAGATTAATAGCTGCTACTTCTGTGTCCGTGATGTGCGACATCATTTTCGCGAAGCACTGCTTATACCATAATTAGGAGGCAAAAACGTGCTTCGAATCAGACGCCGCCATCTTTAAAAGCACGCCCTATTCAGAACATATTTTTGCCTCTAATTTTGCTAATAGTAATGTTTTTATGGAAACGATATATATTACCAAAGACACAAAAGCAAAAGCTATTTCCCTCAACTGGTTTTCTTGTCAGAGCGGCTCTGATTTAAAAAATAAAAATTCGAACATTTCTTCAATCAGGTAAGAGGGGTTGAAATTTAAAGCTAAAATGCAGAAAGGCCAGAAGTCATCCAGATGACTGTGACTTAAGATAGTGAGATTGATAGTGACAATGTCTTGGGTCGCACTTGGAAACAAAAGGGTCATAGACAGAGTGATAAGACTGGTAAGGCTGCGTTGACGTAGGGGGCGAGGTAAAGCTTGAAAATGTATCTACGTTTGATGCTTCTGTTGTTTATTATAAGCGTGAATACATCAATTGCCAGTGCGGGTGACCCCTTGGAGAGTGTGCTTGCAGAGGTCAATCGCCTGCGCAATGACTTTCAGGCCTTAAAGAACGACGTCTTAAAAAAGACCGACCTGATTTCTGATCTACAGAAGGCATTGCAAGATAAAAATGAGCTGATACAAAAATTATCTGGACGTGTTCTGGACCTGGAATATCTGGTCCACGCGCACAACAATCTCAGGTCTAGCAGGCAAGTATTAGTTCTGCAAAATCTTTTCGATGTACGTGCATTTTTGTATGCCCCACCTTGACTGTGGTAGTAGCATAAAATGTTACCTTTGTCTTAATTATGTTTTGCGTTTAGGTCAGTTTTCAGGACATCTGTATTCGTTCAACACATTTATCGTTGTTGTTCTTGTATATATATATATATATATATATATATATATATATATATATATATATATATATATATATATATATATATATATGTGTGTGTGTGTGTGTGTGTGTGTGTGTGTGTGTGTGTGTGTGTGTGTGTGTGTATAACGTAAACATCGGCGGAATATTTGATACACTTCATTTTAAATAAAAAAACAAAAACATTTTAGATAACCTACTTTGATAAAAAGTGTTACTTAACATATCTCCACAATCCTTCATACTGGAGTATTCACAGTACAGATCAATTAGTCCATATTATCATTAAACTAGAATGGCACTGTGAGAGTATTAATTGTATATAAAAATGTCCTTGATCCACTTTTGAGCTAAAACTTTGTTTTTTAATCTAGAGGCATCGTTAAGACAGGAAAATCGTTTTACAATGCTTTCCCCTGGACCAGTGGCGTAACTAAGGGTAACTGGCACCCGGGGCGACGATGATGGCCCAAAGGGTCAGAACACGAGGCCCGAATTGTTATCAGCTGTTTCGGCGCCCCAAGACCTCTGACGCCCGGGGCAACCGCCCCTCCACCCCACCCCCAGTTAGTACGTTACAGCCCGAGGCATCGCGAATATGATCAGGGGGTGACAGACAAAGACAGACATACACAAAGACATAGACAAATTTTATTTAGAGTCAGAATTGCATTTACATAATAAGAAACATTAGCTCGTTTGGAGCTGTTTTACAGACTGTAAACAAAAACATAGCAATTAACTTAAACAATCGAACCTACATACAAACATACATTTTTTAATGCAACTAGTTGTAAAAAAAAAATCATGTTTCTATGCTAAACATACACACACCCCTACCCCCAATTTATAATTTCTTTACACAACTTAAATGCAGAGAAATCAAATTACATGAATAGTTTCTATTCTACAATTACGTGAGGTGTTGAAATATACGTATGTAATGTCTGGCCAGTACACACTTAAGATACCATTTTGCATGCACCTCCACATGCACATGATTAAAAACGAAACGTTTGTAAAAATTGTTTTTGACGACGTGAACGAAATGACAGCATCCACGCCTAATACATGTAAAGTGTGCAAGTAAATAACAGATAAAATTACATCAACATTTATTACAGAGACATCGGCGCCTTCGTTGAGGAAGAGATCGGGTTCACAGCCAAAGTATCCAATCATCTTACAGGCCTTGGCCCCAGTCATGTGATTGTCTTCGATGGCGTCATCACTAACCTAGGTGGCGCTTACAACGGCAACACTGGCATGTTCACGGCACCCGTGTCCGGTACTTACTTGTTTTATGCGACGGTGATGTCCGAGAGGGATAACTATGTCGAAACAGAGATAGTCCGCAATGGATCCCAGATCGTTGAAATGTATTCTGGTGGAAGCAACTTCCACGATGCTTCCAGTAATTTTGCCATTTTTGGGTTACAGATGGGAGAAAGCGTCTGGGTGCAGGTCCATGGTCAATGGAGCAGCGATTTCCGCGTGCATTGCTGCTTTACAACGTTTTCGGGCTACTTACTACGCGTGAATTTAGACCCTTCAAGTGGCCAGATTATCGGATAATAGAAAGCTATTGGGACATGTACTAGACCGTTATGAAATACATGACCATTTTATTACACATACACTAAATTATTTATTTTTAAAAGATATTGAGTATATGAGAGGCAACGTATTAATTTTGCACCTTTGCGATCCAGGATTCGATCCCCTGTGTCTGCACGTGCAAGGGTATGTGGTTGCCCATTCAATGTCGGTAGATTCCTCCACCTAAAAGACTACCTATGTGACCATTAGAACCCTCGAAAGTGCGCAACTAAAATTATTTTTTTTTAAAACTTGTATAGTCGACATAAAATAAACGTAAGAAAGTTTAAATTTTAAATTGCACTTTGATAAGTTTTGTAATTATTTTGATGGAGAACGTAAATCTAAATGTTGTTTCCATTACCGCAAGATATTTTTAATATTTTTATCTGGGGTGTTGATTATTAGGTTTCAAATTGATTATCCGAAAATCACAAATTGAATACATAGGCCTATTTCGTACACGGTTTTTCAATAATTGGATATAACTAGAGAAATCATATTAAACGGAACAAATAATATATTCGCTATGTTTGCACTGTAGCAGGTTCTTGCGCATTCCATCTTTCCCTAGCCTGCTCTTACTGTCAGCCATCTCAAAATCCTCACGTATCCTTTCAGACACCTTGTTAATTCTTGGGATATAATCATGGTGGGTTCAATTTAACAAGCCTTGACACGATTCTACAACACACGTTATTTTCTCTCATTTGAATATACTGTAGTTGCTAATATTTGGTTATCTCGTAATCGAGTTCAGTTTAACCAGATTTCGCCAACCCTGCATAAGCTTTGCTAAAAAGCAACTAAACCCAATTATTGTTTGTGACGTTAACTTGACTCTTCGGTGAAGGTTTATAAAGTATACAGATCTGATATATATATATATATATATATATATATATATATATATATATATATATATATATATATATATATATATATATATATATATAATGACACAAAAATTGTTAACGGCGCAAATATAAAGTTTCCCAACGTTTCGAGCTAAACAAGCTTTTCGTCAGGGGAAGAAACAATTTACATCCACAAAACAAACACTAAACACAAAAGCCACGAAGTATTATTGCCTCATACGTGTTTCAATGACGGGGAGATAAACAACCAAAGGATAAACAATAGAAGAAAGAAACAAGACAAAATTGAAAAACGGTATCAAACGTCTATGTAATGTGGCCATCAGTCCAACAAAGCTGTGTACAAAAATTAAAAGAAGTGTTTATCGTGCGTATCGCGCAGAGGACCAGTGTTTTGACCTAATTCCAGGCTGGAAACAAAGGACTGACACCATGCGCACAGAAAAATCATCGCCATAATCAAAATGTGCAAAAAGAAATGATATCCCGCTAAAATAATGCATGGAGGTACTAAGAAAGTATGTCAAGAGCATGGTATAGCGGGATAATGGACAAGAGTTCAAATAATAATAATAATAATAATAATAATAATAATAATAATAATAATAATAACAACAAGAACAACAACAACAACAACAACAACAACAGCAAGAATACCAATAATACATGTAAAGAGTTACGGAATATTTACTTGCGAAAATGTTAATGCAAACATTGTGTACGTCGGATAAACTGATGCCTGGCTGTAGTTTTGATAAGATTGCATTAGGAAGGTTAGATTTTTTCATTATGCCGAACTCCTGACATAAAAACTGTTTTCTGTGGCAAAGTAGGAAGTAGGAGCGCCACAAACCCAAAATATGTTACATATACAATGTATTGTTTATCCTCCTGCTACGATTGCATGCATAATGCTTCAAAAAACAAAAAAAAATTGGTGTCATTCTTATTTTTTAATACTGTATTTTATTTTAGTATCGTTTCATCAAAACCGAACAAGCATCGACTTTAATCACTTGGATATATTTTATATATTTTTCATGGAAAATTTTATTTTTGCATACTTGGAATCGGTGCTTGTGACCCTGAATTCACGGCATTATCACTGTCGCCAGGTTATCTTATAAGTTGAGTCCAATTGCAAATAACATAGACACTGATCTGCCGTATCATATTGCGCCGGCAGATCAGGCTCTGTGTTGTTTGTTCTACTGATTACTCCAAAGAAACTGCATAGACCCAGATCTGCCAGCGCATTACGCGACGGCAGATCTGGGTCTATGCAGTTTGCAGCTGGATCCAACTTATAAACGAGTTTATACGGTACGATGCACTGAAAACATTAAATAATCGAATGCTTAGTCGTTTTGCTTTTCCGACCAATAATCGGTTATTTTGATTAATCGTCACACCACTTCTGTACTTGACCTCTGACCCCTTCTCAGGGATCCCAGAAGAGGCCCAAAAACTATACCCCACTCGCAATGGGCAAGCTATGTACCAAGTTTGGTAAATTTCCACCCAATGGATTAGGAGGAGAAAGAGTTACCGATAGATGGACTGGCATAAGGTATCACAATATTGCCACATAAAGACTGGGGTTTAAAAAAAATATATATTTTTGTTTTAAAAAATAGTTGCAAAAATTCCAGCAATCTTTAAAAAATAGTGTGACAACCGAATTAAGCTACCGTCTGTATTAGCTTACAAGTCAGATTCAACTGCAAACTGCACAGACCCAGATCTGCCGTCGCATAATGTATCGGCAGATCTGGGTCTATGCAGTTTGTTAGGACTAATTAGTTGAACAAATAACATAGATACTAATCTACCTGTGTATTATGCGACGGCAGATATGGGTCTATGTTTGTTTGCAGTTACACCACACTTATACGCAACTACAGACGGTATGTTACACATGGATAGAAACACACCTTCAGAACTTTGATGTGCTTAGTTCAGTGTTTTTGCATTCAAGTGCTAACAAGGTTTGCACTGAAGAATTCCCAATGTATAGGGTTTAACGGCACATCGGCTCAATCCTGGCTATACAGAGCCGAATACAAGTTGAGTTTTAAAAATGATAAAGGTAAAAACAAAAAACAAAAAAAACAACAACAAAAAAATCCTAAACTCTTAAGGAAGATAAATCCTTTTGAATAAAGTTAAAAATGTATGCCAAAAAGATAAATAATACAAAGTAAAGATGTACAATTCTAAGAATATAACAAGTAGAAGGGTAGAATCCTTAAAATAGAATGTCAATTAAAACTTTTCTCTCGCAGGGTGGAAGTTGATATACTCGACGAGATTGGGTTCCACTGTCAATGGGTACTTGTATGGTACGCACTCTGGTCGAGGTGAACCTCTATCGGTTTATGTACCCCTTCGCGCGGATTTTCGCAGTTTGCACGTCTGAGCCTATTAGTAAAAAAAAGAACAAAAGTGTCTTGTTCAGGGGAAAATAAAGGTGGAAGATTAGTAAGTTTAAAATTTGGGTAAGATAAAAGCTGGTTAAAAACATTGTAAAACATCAATTTATACGGGTTCTTCGTGACGCAATGGGCTATTGTTTGTTATCTCCCTTACGATGACCGCCTCATTTGATGCGGTAATGACTCGGTCTTTACCGGCATACTCACCAGTGGCGACGCAAGAGTTAAAGGCGTCCGGGGGCAAAACTCTTTAGTGGCGCCCCTACGGAGGCGCCCGGGGGAAATGTTCTTTAGTGGCGCCCCTACTTTACCACAGAGAACAGTTTTTATGTCAGTTGCCAACCTCCACCCCCATCTAAGCACCGGTTACAGCCGACGGCGCCCCCCTTCACCTGGCGCCCAAGGGCGATTGCCCTCCCCCCCCCCCACACACACGATTTTAATAGAAATTCGGGCCATTAAATTAATCTCTACATGCATGTTTGCATTTTATAAAGAAAAGACCATCCATAATACCTATAAAACATTATTTCCGTGCATAATTGGGTCAGTACTGCAAAAGACCTAAAGTTTATCCCTGCACAAAGGACAAATATCGATTTTTTTTGTTGCTTCACCTCAACCGATTTTTTTTTTTTTTTTTTTTTTTTTTTTTTTTGTCTTTTTAGTTGGAAGTTGCTGACCATGAACATAAAGTGATCCAGATCAGTCAACAGCGTAACAGTTTCATACAGAGAATTCCAATATATTGTTGCATTTAAAAGAAGACAAAAAAATGGAAGATATGTGAAGTAATCTTTGGATGCATGTATTTCATATAAAAAAAAAAAAAAAAAAAAAAAAACAGGTAACGAGACATAGAATTTGATGGCTGGGATAATTCCTTCAAGGATTTCAACTCGGGATGAATTTTTATTGGATTTATGATTGTTCTTCTTACAAAAATCCCTTTACAAGTTATATAGAGGGTATTAGGGAAAACTCTGTACATTTGACCTGGTTACCAATGGAGCTTATGTTCGTAGCAGCTAAATCTGAAACTGAAACAGACACCTTATGAAAATCGCCCTAAGCCGCCAACATTCTGAAGAGACAAGACTGATCACGTGATATCTACAAAAAAAAACCTTTTGACATTGTTATATTCATTTAGTTATCAATATATAAATGAAATCGCAAATCAAAATGTTAAATGCATCCTCTTGTATGATGATGTAAATCTGTAGCAAGTTTAATTCAAACCACCTCGGCTATTTCTGCGAGAAACAAATATGCCGCGTTATGATCCGTATGATTGACCTCGAAGTTGCGAATGTAGCAAGTTTCAAACAGACGATATGTTTATTCGGACCTCCTCTGCTATTTCTGCGAGTCAAAAATATGCCAAGCTATTATCCATATGATTGACCTCGGATTTGCAAATATATCAGGTTGTGACATAATCATGTGACAGAATGGACAGTTTTGCACGTGTTCAAAATGTCGGCGATTCGTGGCGATTTTCATTAGGGTGCCGTTTTAGTTTGGGATACATCTGCTAAGAAAGTAAGCACAACTTTGAATATTGAAAGCATGTATGAAAAAAAAAAAAAAAAAAAAAAAAAAAACAACACCATCCCAACAATACCCTTCAGTTTTCTGATTCAGACTTTCATACCAACGTTGAAATTAGTTCAAATGTTAACCAGGTCAAACGCACACAATTTTCAAAAATACTCGGAAATACCTTCTTTAGAATCTGTAAAAGAATTTAGACGATGATGAACAATAAAATCTAACACATAAAATCCCCCCACCCCACCCCCATCCAAATACATGGTGGAATTAATGGCTGGATGTAACTTGGAAAGGGTACACCAACTAATTGATGTTGCATTTCGTAGAAGAGACACATGCGGGCATCTGACTCTCTTTGTTGCAAGCATCTACATCCTAAGACAACAATCATGGCCACGACACTAGAGTCTGAAGAATAATTGTTGATGGTCTAGCATGCAGCAGAGCGCTGAACCATTTCAATTTTAATATTTTCTTTTGTATGTGGATCCCAAATAGAGTTGGTATACTCTAAATGGTGATGAACAAGAGCTTTATATGGCATTTCTTATTTGACGTCTTGTTTTAAAACATTTTTATAAAGCCACGAGTTTTTGTTTCGTTCACAATTTGATTTATATGGGAGTTCCATGAAAGATTGCCCGATTAGATCACACCAAGATAGTTGGCACACGAAACTGGCTCTAGTTTTTGTCCATGGAGGATTAACGAGTCCTTATGTTTTCTAGAGCGAGTAATATACAAGACTTGACACTGAATTAGGTTGAAATACATATCCCATTTTTATTCCCAAACTTTGGAATTTTTCAAGATTTTTTTAGTGTCTTGCCATCTTCTTGGTTTGTTGTGAGGTACTGATGGCGGTCTTCAGCGAAAGGTCTGACCTGTGATACTGTATCTCAGGTAGGTCATTTCTGTAAACAATGAACAGGATGGGGTCAAGCACTGAACCTTGTGGAATGCTTAACTTTACTGGCACTGACCCCGATTCTTTGCAATCAATGACGCCTTCTGGCTCCAGCAATGCAGAAAAGCCCTGATCTACACGAGTAATCCCCCTGACACTGTATTGGTACAATTTGTAAATTAACTTTCCATGACTCACTCCATCAAAGACTTGACTAAAATCTAATAAAATTAGTCAGATCAGTGTTCTATATGCAAGCAACACAACACCAATTCACCTCTACGATTTGTTCTAGATGAGGGATGCTACACTGTAATAATGGGTTTGATGGCCTGAAGCTTGTATGTGGAGTTTTCATTCCACATATTTTGTCAAGTAGATAAAACATACCAAATAATTTAATACTTAAAGTTACTATATGGAATCTTCCATTCATAAATGGGTAACTTCTGGGCTGCTTACTCTGTTCTCTTATTACCCTCAGCACAAATATGACTAGGCAGCCTGAAGTACGGGATACTTTTTCCCCCTCAGAGTTCAAAAGCAAGACATGCTTCTGTAAGTCTTGGAATATCAAGTTTAGGGTTTTCTAAGGTTTTAAATGTAAAAATGGAACCCAAAAAATACAATATAAAGACATAAATATGGTTGTAATATCTGCCCCCACCCAAACCCCCAACATGAAGGCTTTATCCAGTAACTGGTGCAAGATGGTGTCGTGGGCTGTGGCAATGGCAACTGCAACCTTGTATCCGTTGTTTGAAGCGTCTGCATACAGGGAGTATGGTCAGGATACGAGGTTCTTATTTCACTGAATTTACTCTGACAAGCGAGAGCTCCAGTAGAAGTTTTATTGAACTGGCACAGATCAAATATTATTTTGGAGGTTCCAATAACAACGATGGTGACTGGGAGATGGAGAATTTTTCAGTATTTGCAAAATTGATATTTCAAGTTTCTATGCAACAGCAAATCTGTATGCCAAAATATGAATATAATAATAAGAGTTCTGCGAGGCATGAATGGTACATTATACGCCAATCATGTGCCTGTGTTTAACAGCCCTCTATGTAGGCTCTAAAACAACATGGTTGACTAGAGATTATTGACCAACATGTTTCAATGACCTTGACCAAAGGTCAAGGTAAGTAGTCTTCAACAAAACTTGCTGTGCAGAAACTATTTTCTTATTAGACTCCTGACAATGACCTTTAAACACCAAATTCTATAGGTTTCTTTCTTACCCTAATTGCAAGCCATCCAGAGTTTGTTCAAGGAACTTATCCAAGAACAAAAATTATTGTGCAAAACCCATTTTTCTTTGAGTCACAACAATGACTCTTTTGACCCCTACATCAATAGGCCTCTCCCTTACCATAAGTGCAAATAGTGTACAAACTTTGCTCCAGTGGTCTAGAACACAAGTTAGTATGCACAAACTATTTTCCGTCAGTGACTATGACCTTTAACCTTTTGACACAAATCAATAGGCTTCTTTCTTATGTAATGTGTAATCCATTAACAAACTTTGGTAAGGGTACAAGATTGAGAAATTTTTGTGCAGAAACATTTTTTTTTTTAAATCAGCAAGTGACCTTGATCCTCCAACATGTTGACCTAATTTCAATAGAACTCTACCTTAGTCCATGTACAAGCCATCCACAGAGTTCAGTCCAGGTCTGTGTTGTAGAACTAAAGTTACCGTGTGAAAACCATTTTTTAATTTTTTTTTAAAGTCAATGTGACCTTTTTTTTCCCCCTTCAAGATGAAAAGATGACAAGAACTATTACCCAATGAATGATCAGAAAGTGTGCTGCTCACTACAATTTTTTGTTCCTTAGGGCCTTAAACAGCAGAACTTGTGTTGGGAAATCAAAGTTAGAAGAAGATGGGGATTCAGGGCCATGACTCTAGAAAGCCTGAAATCGAACTCCTCCAAGGACTCGTTGATGCAACATCCCAATTAAAGATATGAAGCTGATTGACAAGGACCATAATGCTCTCTAAAATGTCAAAGACGAGACAAAACCCATAGGTCTTTGAAACAATATTCACATCTAGAATACGTTAGATGGTTCTTGTGTTATGCAAATTTCATGCATGATCCCATAAAAGGGCCGAAACTCTAAACAAAATGGTGTAGACAAGACAAAACCCATAAAAGGCACATTGTGGTCAAAGAGAACGTGTTCTGACCAAATACAAATAAAATATGCTGAATGGTTCTTGAGCTATGCTGACTGCAAACAACATTCCAAGTTTCCATGTGAAGATAACTCAGCGGACAAGACAAAACAAAGTCTATAAGACAGTGTTCATTCCAAATTGCATCAGAACGTGTTGAATAGTTCTTGAGGCATACCGGTTACAATCAACATCCCATGTGAAGATATAAAGTTAATTGTCAAGGGCCATAACTCTATCCAAAATGGAGTTGAAAAGACAAAACCCGTAAAAGGCACATCTAGGCATACAAGACAATGCATCCACCAAATTGTATCAGAATATGTTGAATGGTTCCAGAGTTAAGACAGTTAGAAGGATCTGCTGTTGTGGAGACTTAAATTTGACAGAGAAGAGGCTACCAACTCCATCAAAACCTGTAAAAAGCAAATTTATGTATACTAGGAAATTACACTGCCAAATGGCATCCAGTTATGTGAAAGGTAAAATGGAATAGGTCATTACTATATGGTCAACATATCGATGCTGACCTCTAAATATACTCATAAAGTTTCATGGATGTAGCCACAACAGTGTGGGATATGGTATTGAATGCAAAAACTTGATGTAATTAGTGGGGTGCAAGAAAGTCACTGTACCGTACTTTTGCCCCGTAGATGAGCAATACCCTCCACAAAGAATACACATGTCAAGTTTCAAGACTGTGCATACAAGTGTCTGAAAAACTGAGCTAAATGTAAAAACTCAACACGGATACCTACACCATTAACAGAAACAACAGTGACAACACCATCAGAAAATGATTCAGAAAAAAATGTCTTGCCTGTGCTTTGCAGGCGAGACAGTTAATCAAGTCAAACTTTTATAGAAAAGATGAAAACTGAACTTAAACTAGATCTTCCTGATAATTCAATCCCATACAAAATTTGGTTTTAATTCACCAAGTCCTTAAAAAGCCATCAATCAGAAACAAAATCTGTGATGAACAGGAAAGACAGAGGTATGTATAGGCAGATATAGCAACATCATAAGCCCCCCTTCCACCCCCCATGCAGTGGCGGTGCAAGGGTTCAAGGCGCCCGGTGGGGGTGGGGTGGGTGGGGGGCAATGTTCTTCAGTGGCACCCCTATTTTGCCACAGAGAACAGTTTTTGTCAGTTGCCAACCTCCAACCCCCCTCCCCATCTACAACCCGGTTACAGCTAAAACAAAAAACAAAAAAAGCTCCTGTGCCCCCCCCCCCTGTCCTGGGACAATCGCCCCCTCCTGATGACCGACCCCCCGTCATGGCACCACTGCCCCCATGATAGAACATGGCAATGGCTCAGGGGAGGAGGAAGGTTATGATCTACAGGACTTCCTCCTGCACTGAACAATGGCACATTATATGCCCGCCCCATGTTTAATAGTCCTCTATCTAGGCACTTGCAGGGCATCCTTGTTCTCAATGACCTCAACCCTTGGTCTAGGTATGTGACCTTGAATTAAACTTAGTGTAGAAACTACTAGACTTGCCATGACCGTGACTTTTGACCATTAGACCCCTGAATATGTTTCTTTATTACCCAACTGCAAGCCACCCACAAACTTTGGTTAAGGTAAGTGTTCTAGAACTGAAGTTATTATGCACAAAAAAAAAACTTTTTTTTCTTTCTGTCACAGTGATTTGGACCTTTAACCTTTTAACCCCAAAATAAATATGCTTTTTTCTTACCCTAAGTGTAAGCCATCCACAAACTTTGGTGAAGGTACATGGTTGAGAACTGAAATGTTTGTGCAGAAACCTTTTTTTTTTTTTCAGTGACCTTGACCTTCGAGCTTTTGACCCCTAAATCAATAGGATTCTGCCTTACTACAATTGCAAGCCATCCAAAATTTAGTCCAGGTCTATGATGCAGAACAAAAATTATTGTGGAAACCATTTTTTTTTTTCTTTCCCCAGTCAGTCATCTTGACCCTTGAGCTTTTGGCCCCCAATTTGTAAGACCTTTTCCTTACCCCAAGGGCAAACCATTCACAAAGTTATGTCCAGGTCTGAATTGTACATATGCAGAAACCTCTCCTCCTCCTCTCCCCCCCCCATAGTAGCCTTGACCTTTGACCTTTTGACCCTGAAACTGATAGGCTTCTTCCTTACCCTAAATGCAAGCTATTTACAAAGTTTGGTAGATGGTGGAGAACTCAAATTATTATGCAAAAACAAATTAGGCAACCAACAGATGGATGGCATAATATAATACACTCAACCTTGTGGCAGGCATATAAAAAGTGATAACCACTCTGCTATTTACTAAATTAAATGCAGATAAATCCAAATTGTAATATTTAGATAGATAATCTAAAACGGATTAATCTAAGCTAGATTAAGACATTTATTTCTTTACATGTCTGTAAGATTACAAGAGCAATATCACTAATACAGCAAAATTACAATCTCTGTTTCTTATAAAAATTTATTGTTCAGAAGAAGAAAAAAATTTCCAATACATCTGTTCAGGTTTAAGAGGATGGATCAAAATTTCCAAGAACAGATTACCATATTACAATGTCAAGATTTTAACATTCAAGTCTAATGTATCTGAATTTGAAATCTAGCATGTATAATCTGGATTTGAAATTTGACATGTACAATTTGAATTTGAAATTTGACATGTATAATCTGGATTTGAAATTTGACATGTACAATTTGAATTTGAAATTTGACATGTATAATCCAAATTTGAAATTTGACATGTACAATTTGAATTTGAAATTTGACATGTATAATCTGAATTTGAAATTTGACATGTACAATTTGAATTTGAAATTGACATGTATAATCTGAATTTGAAATCTGACATGTATAAATCTGAATTTAAAAATTTACTATGTACATACTTTCAAAAATGAATTACAAACTGAAAAATGTGAGCAATATATAGTCTAGTTAAAACATGACTTAACACACACATTAAATGTGTTGCAGTTCCATATTTTAAATATAAATTGATACAATAGTCAAACCAAAAGAACTATTAAAGACTTCCATCATGAGGAAGGTTTTACAGCAGTTTATAAGCATAAGTATCCAATAAAAGGACACTAGAAGTTCATGATACTTTAAACACTTTACAAAATTGTATATATTTTTTTCCCTATAAAACTGGATAGAGAATACATTTGGAACAAGTTTTGTTCACTCTGACAGAATTTTTAGATGATGGGATCAACCTGTCAGGAGACCACACCTTCTGCACACACACAAAATTATACCTTAAGACAGATGGTCTCTCAAGAGGTTAATCATATTACATGACAACATTTATCTGTATATTATGAATCTAGTCATAAATGACCATTGCTCTCCCAATAACTGTTCTTTCAAGTCAGGTTGTAATGTATATTAAAGCACAATATTTCTGCAAAATACAATTCTTTCATCATTGAACAAATTGTGGCTTTCATCATCTCAAATAATCTGGGTCTTTGACACAAAAAGTGAATGTTATATAACAATTTTTATTAGGCGACTCTACTTAAAACAGTGTAGGAGATTGCAAAAACAAACATTTCATACTTAAATTGAGCAGTAGGGAAAACGTGCATTCAACTTTTACCAGCAACCCAAGTTTAGCAATATTTAGGTTATTGATTGTGCAAAAGGAAAAAAAAAAAAGAACTTCTTTATATCTACATCCTAACAGTCTCCCAAAAAATAACAAATAAGATTCTGTTTGGCTGCCTTATTGGCTGATTATTAATCCAACTCTAAAAAGGGACATTCATCTTTTTTTTCTTATGGAAAAGCATCCAGAAAGCAGGAAGTTTAAATATTTAATTATAAAAATATATTTGTGTGTGACTTCGTAGTGAGATGTACAGGGTCTTTCTAATCTGGCTTGGCTTGGCTTTGTGGGTTTAACGCCACTTTTCAGAACAGGAAAGACTGTACATGGCACCAGTATATTTGGTGGAGGCTGGGAAAACCCCAGGAAGAACCACCGACCAACAGGAAGCTACTGGCAAGATTTCTCACATACCCACACTGGCTGAGCTGAGACTCAAGCCCACGAGGACAGAGGTGAGATGTCAGTGATCTGTCAAGCCGAGCACCTTAAACCACTTGGTCACCCAGGGCCCCCTCTCTAATCTGTAAAGACTGCTAGTACATACAAATACGGAAAATGCAAAACCAGAGAAACAAATCTGATTGCGTACAAAACTCTGGATAAATATAGTACTTGTACATGTATCTTGGTTTGATAATGTTTTTATTATTTACTAAAAGTATATTCTTTCTGAAAATCACAATCTGGAGTAATACTGGCATTTATTGTCTGAAAATAAGAACAGCGTCTACACTTAAGAACTATTTATATGCTTACAATTGTAACACCACAAAGAATAATGATTTATTGAAAAGTTTGACAACTATATATATATATATATATTCAAACATCATATACACATTATATCATACTTGTTGCTTATCATCAAGTCCATCATACTTTCATTCAAATTCTTCTATATATACATCTCACCAATTTCACATCATTTATGTCATCTGCTAGCCAGGTCTTTTATCCATGCATCATAAATAATCCATATACATTTGGCCACAATTTCTCATTTTGTATTTAGTACACTTGTGACCATGAAGTAGTTATTTGTAAAACTTTTAAGCAATATTCATTCCGGACATATACCACATAGATATCTTCTCAATTCTTTCATACCATTCATCGTATCTTGTATAATTATTCACTTCCACATTCTAAAATAATCTCAAATACCAGTAGGAGAACTACATTTCAATCGAAGCGCGGACACAACATGATTCTGTAGTGTTATAATATGCTGATGCATTTGGAATATCTCCTCAGTTTTCATTTTCTGTATATCTTCTACACTGCAATCCTGTACTAGCTCAGCAAGAACTGTCAGAAAATTAACTTTTGGTGGCAAATCTGCCTTAAAGTGGCAATCCTTATCAGAGCTTTCAGTATCTGTTTTATTGTCTGTCTTTTCTTTAAATGTCTGTGACAGTCGGTTAACTTCATCCAGTAGATCTCCAGTGTTAGCTAACACTTCATCAATACTGGATGCCAAATCTGAAAAAGTCAAGAGAATTTTATTATTATTATTACTACTACTCCTTTTTGGTAATTTCCCTGAGGAAAAGTGAAAAAGGAGTAAAATCAATGGTACATTATACACCTGCGCTGTGTTCAATTGCTCTCTATTTATGCACTAGTAGGCATGGTTGACTGGAGATTATTGACCAATGGATCTCAATAACCTCAACCTTTGGTCAAGGCAGTGTTTCGGCCAGGTTTGACAAAAAAAATGGGTTAAATGATGCCCTTCATTTGAAAAAAATGGGCCAATGGTGTGATCATAACGGGCCAACCTCATAATAAAATGCAATATCATTTACATAGTCTATTTTACATGTTATTTCCATGAAAAGTCAAATAAATAGCCATTTTTACTTTAGAATTCTCTTCTCTGATGCCTCTGACCGTGCTCTAAAGCACATGACATGTCAAAGTCTACCATTTTATGCCCCTCCAATATTATAGTCTGTGGAATCCATTTCTTTCTTGGAAGTTTCACTTTCTGTCTGAATTTGCATCTCAATTTTTTGTGGGTTTTACTAGCTTGCTCACTAGAATAATCATATCTGCAGTATTTTTTATCACCTTCACGCTCTGAACATGATACTGGGGTAAAGAAATCAGTTGTCCATTGTTTCATATCTAACTCGTAACAAAACTTAACCACAAATGATAAATGGTGCTACATATCATGGGACTCAAAGCACCGGCTTATGAGAATCGATGAGACTAAAAAAAATTTGTTTAGTTCAAAATGTTAATAAAATGAGTAAAAGTTACCTCAACATGTTACTTGAATTTATTTCATATTTTTTCATTAGGTCTATTACAGTTCAGTCACATGCCGAGTTTATTCTTAACCTCTCAACCAATAAACATTATGGGATATACTGAGTATACAATTATTCTGAGATGATCCCAAGCTTTACCATATATGGGATTAGGAGGATTGGGGGGAAAATAGATAGTCTGAGCATAATAACCAGTGCAATCCAAAAAGATAGCTTCATGGATTTTGTTCATTTTTATAAAAACAATCATTGAGCAATTTGGACATTAAATGATTGGTTGACACATCTGTATCAGTGACGGTGAACAAAAAACCACTCCTTCTTGGCAATAACCTGGTTTTGTTTGCAGCACTTGGTGTCTGTTTTGTGCAAATCCCACCAGGACATGTCCTGGCTGAAACAATGTCAATGTATATGGTCTTGAACTAAACTTAATGTGTAGAAACCCATATTTTCTTATTAGACTTGTCCAATAAATCAGCTCCCAAACATGTATTGGTGTGTTGGATGGTTTGGGATTTCATCTCACCAATTCATAAAACTCTGCAATTACTGCAGACAGATGTGTCCACAATACACGAGTGCACACAACAATCATTTTTAGATGCCAGTATTTCTTGTGGCTCTCGAGCTGCAGTCCATTGAAAGGGTCTTTTGGGGATCTGTACAGCACATTTCCGGATTAAATCTGATGTTTGACAACTTATAAATCCATATGGAATCACAATACACTATAGCCTGTTGCCATTTCAAATTACATCAGCAGTTAATAGGCTGTTCCTTGAGATCCAGCCACTAATCAGATGTGACTTTCGTTCATTAAAAATTTTTGGTTGTTTTCTTTGTGTAACCCAATCTTCCATGGATTTGTCATGTGACTGTCAACACTCCAATACAGGTTTAGGGGCTGATTTATTGGACTATATTAGACTTACCATGACCATGACCTTGAAACACCAGAATATATAGGTTTCTTTATTGCCCTAAGTGCAAGCCAGCCACAAAGTATGCTCAAGGAACATACTAAGTTTATCCTGCAAAACTCCATTTTTATTTGGGCTACAATGACCTTCACCTTTGACCTTCTGACCACCAAATCAACAGGCCTCTTCCACACCTTAAGCAGGGGTAAAAAAATTTGAAAATCTATGGTTGTCCCTGGGCAAACAGCTTTGAAATCTGACAGACCAGCAGATTTTTCTGGTTGCCCGGTAAATTACTGCAGCTGCCCCCAAGATTGCTGTAATCAACATTTTTCACCAACTTCTATCATATGTATAGTTAGTCCTAATTGCCCACAATACTTGTAATTCACCATCAGTAAGTACTGCTAATGGAAAGTGTCACAAGTTTACACACATATTTAATCTATCTTTGATTAATAAATACAAGATAATCAAATAATATCCTTTTCTTGACGGTGTCTTATTGTCCATCAGCTTTCAAGCAGATGGCCACCCCTAACCAGAAACATAAACATATTTTATGATTACCTGAGTTTACATCATTATGATTCATGGTATTGTTAATCCAACACTGTCAAAACTGTCAGGGAGCTGCTAACTGTCCACACGAGTTTTTGTTTGGAGATTAGCCCACACGCCAATGTAGTATGCAACTATTGGGATAGGCTTGATTATTTAAATGCTATATTTCTTAAACTAAAGTTAGCCAACAGAAGCAACTGTCACTTGCTCTAAAGCTAGTGGCTATTTCTTCAAAAGACCAATGAGAAAGCGTAATACATGTATTAGTTCATAGGCATTTAGTGTGTCAAGCTGAAGATGAAAGAAACATTCTCAAGTCTTGTTTGTTTAAGGGTTCTCCCAGAGGGGTTGGTAGTATAATCAGATAACGAGTAGCAGACACATGTGGATTATTGTGGCCTCTTATGGACAGCAATCACCCAACACTCAACTGTGAAATTATATGGAGATAATTCAAGCTATAGTACCAAGAGGGACCAAAAAGAAATCAATGATCAAATGTTTGTCACTGGAAAATATACAAAATTCCATTATAATATTTAGCGCAAAAATGTTTAATAATATTTTTCGTTGCCCAATGGGGTTTTCACATTGGGAACAAATGCCTCTGACAAATGGGAACAAAAATTCCTCGAAGAGACCGATGCTCTACTGTCCGAAAAGAATTTCCAGGAATTCAAGATAAGACCATTTCTTCTTTTTAACTCCTGAATGTTGAAACCATCTCTGATATTCTTGAGCAATAAGAATTTCAAATTAGCCACTGTAGCAACCATTCTGGATTTAAGATCGGCACCATTTTGATTTAGGACAAACTTGACACCATTAGAAGACTTTTTCTGGTGAAAACATCATGCTGATATGACCATCCATTCTGGAGAATTAGTGACAAGATTTTCATTATGTTCATTGTGGCAGCCATATTTGAGGTCAGAGCTGCACCATTTTCATTCAGGTCCAACTAGACATCATAGTTAGTTTTCTGGTAAAAACCCCATGTCGATGACTTTCAATTTTGAAGGAGTAGCAATAACAAGATTTTCAAGATGGCTGCCATAGTGGCTGTACAGGATGTCAGATCAGCATCATTTTCACTTAGTATCATTTAGACATCAAAAGAAGTCTTCTGGTAAACGCCCGATGTTGAAGAAGTAGCGACAAGATTTGCAAGATCTTGATTGTGGTTGCCATATTAAATATCAGATCAACACCATTTTCATAAAAAGTCTTTTAGTGAAAACCTGATGTTGATATGACTATCCATTGAGGAATAGCTATAACAAGATTTTCAAGATGGCCACTCTGGCGACCATATTAGATATGTGTGGAACTATTTGCATTTAGGACAAACTAGACATTATAAAAAGTCTTCTGGTGAAAACCCTATGTTGATATGACCTTCCATTCAGAAGAAGCAGTGATAACAAGATTTTCAAGATCTCTGCTGCCATAGTGGCCATACAGGGTGTCAGATTGGCCCCATTTTTATTTAGGACCATCTAGACATCATAAAAAGTCTTTTAGTGAAAACCCCATTTTGATATTACCATGCATTCAGGAGGAATAGTGATAAGATTTTCAAGATGGCCACTGTGGAACCATTTTCATTTAGGATTAACTAGACATCATAAAAAGTCTTCTGGTGAAAAACCCATGTCGATATGACTTTCCATTCAGGAGGGGTAGCAATAACAAGCTTTTCAATATGGTTGCTGTGGCGGCCTTATTGGACATCAGATCAGCACCATTTTCATTTAGGACCAACTAAATATAGTGAAAACTCAATGCTGATTTGACTATCCATTCAGGAGGGTTAGCAAGATTTTCAAGATGACTGCTGTTGTGGCCATACTGGATATCTAAACAGCACCATTTTCATTTTGAATGTGTTTTGTTTCATGGGAGTACAGATAACAAACCTGTGCTAACATACAGACGAAAGATGACACACAACAGGCCATCCCATAAACTCTTCTGGTCTATGGCCAGTTGAGCTAAATATGGTTGCCCTGCATCAATATTTATTTGTCACTGGCTCCCTATCAATGGATTGGTCTATTCCTGCTTAAGTGCAAGCCCTCCACAAACTCTGGTCAAGGTAAGTAGTCTAGAACTGAAGTTATTATGCAAAACCCATTTTTCTTCTTTCAGTGACTTTAACCTTTGACCCCAAAATCAATAGGCTTCTTTCTTACTCAATGTGCAAGTCGTCCACAAACTCTGGTCAAGGTACATGGTCAATAACTGAAACTTTTGTGCAAAAAACCTTCTTTTTCCTAGTCAGTGACCTTGACCTTTGGGCCCTAAAATTGACAGGCTTCTTACTTACCAAAAGTGCAAGCCATCCACAAAATTAGGAATCCAGTTTTCTTCACAGTAACCTTGACTTTTGACCCCAACATCAATAGGATTCTTCCTAACCCAAAGTGCAAGTCATCCACAAAGTCTGGTCAAGAAATGTGATCTAAAACTACTATTATTGTGAAGAAATTTTTTTTCTCCTTTCAGCCTTTGGCCTTGACCTTCTGACCCCTAATCAATAGGCTTCTTCTTTACCTCAAGTGGAAGCAATCCACAAAGTCTGGTAACTGTAGATGATTGAGAACTCTAGTTATTGTGCAGAAAATGAAATTGAAACAGATGGATGGACAACATCATGATCTCTGACCCTCTGACCCCGAAATCAATAGTTTTCTTCCTTATCCCAAGTGCAAACAATCCACAAAGTTTGGTAACTGTAGATGAGGCAGAACTCAAGTCATTGTGCAGAAATGAAATTGGTAATAGATTGATGGAGGGACAACATCATAATATGCTCTGCCTTATGGAAGTTTATGGCAGGCATACAGAACTGAAGTAAGCAAGTGGCAAATATTCAAAGCCAACTTCGAATTATGGAAACTGACATTGGCCAGTACACTACAGCCAAAACTCTGCCCTACAATGATGCAACCGTTTAATTTTACAATGAATCATGCTAAAATCTGGTTACCAATGGACTGTTCCAGATACAAAGGTGAGGATGGAGGCAGTGTGGGTGGAATTTACTTTTGATACTAGTCCACCACCCATCAAATTTTTACTGAAATGGTACACACGGAAGCTTGAATCATATAATGGAAATAAGTGCCCCCACCCCCCTTTTGAAACAGCCCTTAGAGGATCAATCCATTACTTCATATACTCACCTCTGAAAGAAGAACATGTAATTTTCAAAACTAATCACCAAGTATGTGAAAAAAATTTCTTTCCTTCTAAATGTCAGCATTTTCACACCCCTACGTCATAATGGAGAAGAGTCTATAGTCAATAAAAGGGCATAATTCTTGTGAAAACAGTGCAAGTAAAATGACAGGTGAACATGCACATCTTCTGACCACAACCATAATATATACTAAGTTTCACAGCAATCCACTAAAAACTGCAAGAGTAGTTGCATTCACAAAATTCTATCATACACTGCATCCAGCTGTAGGTCAAAATGGGCAATAACTCTTGCAAAAATCAAGGAAACACATAGGTTTGTCAATAGGTGCATATTTAAATGATGACCATAATATGTACCAAGTTTCAAAGCAATCCATAAAAAAATGCAAGACATATTCACAAAATTCTGTTCTTACACTGCATTCAGGTGCAAAGGCAACAACTCTAAAACAAAAACTGCCCGAGAAAAGTGATTTGTCGAATTACAACTTCAGGTGGTAACCTTAATATTGACCAAGTTTCATGGTAATCCATCAAAAACTATGGGACTAGTTGTGCTAACAAGATTGTGTCAAACAATGCATGAAACTACAAAACAAAAAGGTCAATAACTCTCACAGAATGTGCGGGAACAAAGTGATTTGTCTACATGCACACCTTGAGATGATGTCCATAATATTTACCAAGGCAATCCATAATAATCTGTGGGACTAGCTGCACTAACGAGATTGTGCCGGATGGAAGGATGGACACCATGATTACTATCTACCCCTGCCTCCGAGGTATAACAATTACCAAACTGGTCTTACATCCCTCGGAGATAAATTTTAAGGTTGTGATCATTATGTCATTGAAAAAATCTTAAGAAGGTGATTTTTACCTGACTTAGTCATTTCTATTTGCAGAGTCTGTGCAGTCTCCTCAATGGGCTGAACTGATCCAACCCCTGCAACAACAACAAAAATAACCTTAATTCATGAATGCAAAGGCACTAGTAAAACTTGTTAAACAAGAATGTGGTCGTGAGAAGAAGCAAAGTTCACTTGCATACACATTTCTGATGTAAATATTTTCCTCCATTACAGATTTTACATGCTGTGAAACTATTTTCGTGGATATCAATTCTGGTTTTCAAAAAATGACATTGTTGTCAATGCTTAAAAAAATATATTGGGAAGGGTTCACATTGTTTCCACCTAAGCATAATTGTTTGTTAGGTCTTTAAACTCGCATTTTGTAGCCACTGGTACCCACAAAATATAGTGAATTCACTATAGCCCAATGGCACACTGATGTGCCATTCTTAGGTATGCCTGCAAATCTCAAGTTTCATGGCAACAAGCAAATTCAGTTAACTTTTGTCCCCCTCTTACCATGGTGAGGTCATCCTCCCTTACCTCAAAAGGCTATAAAATCAAATTGTGGAAGGGAAAGATGGAAAACAAAATACTGAGCTGTAACCTTGACCCTGAAGATAGCACCTCCAATGTGGTATGTTACACACATTCTAGTGATGACATATAAGTATACCAAGTTTCATGCCTTAATCTCCAATGGCTTTAAAGTTATGGTGCAGAGGGAAAAGGGTAATGGCAAATTGAAAAGAATGAACTGTGACTTTGTCCTTGATGTTAGCACCCCAAATGTGGTATGTTATACTCCTTCTATTGATGATGTACAAAGTATGCCAGTTTCATCCCTTAACCTCAAACCACTTTTAACTTAAAGAATGGAAGGGAAAGTGTGATGGAAACATAAAATATTGAGCTCTATCCTTGATCCTGAAGCTAGTATCTCCAATGTGGTACACAATACCCATTCTAGTGATGATGTATAAGTATGCCAAGTTTCCCTCCTTAATCTCAAATGGCTTTAAAGTTATGGTGCAGATGGGAAAGTGTGATGAAAACATCAAATACTGAGCTGTGACCTTGAACTTGAAGATAGGACTGCCAACACGCATTCTGGTGACGATATACCAGTATACCAAGTTTCATCCCTTAATTTCAAATGGTTTTAAAGCTAGAGCAGAAGGGATAGGGTGATGGAGAACTGAAAATATTGAGCCAAGACCTTGACCCTGAGGACAGGAACCCCATTTTGTGGTACATGACACCTTCTAGTGATGGTGTATAAAAATAGCAACTTTCATCCATTAATCTCAAATGATTTAAAGTTATAGAGCAGAAGGGAAAGGGTGATGGAAAACCGATAATACTGAGCGGTGATCTGATCTTGACCTTGAAGATTGGACACACACCCCCATGTGATACATGATACACCTTGTAATGATAATGTACAAATATACCAAGTTATATTCCATAACCTCAAATGGCTTTAAAGTTATGGCACAGAAACAAGAAGTGGGATGGATGGAAATGCAATATTACAAACTTTATGGATGACTGACATTAATGGCACTTTTTAGCATATCATGCAGAGGAAATGGAAGCAAAGTGCCATTCCCAGGGGCACACCAAGGTAGCCAACTTGGGCTGGTGTGGGTCGGTAGTAAACCCATGGCCCTTGTATTAAGAGTCTGACACTCTACCAACTGAGCTAATGCGGCTCCACAACAAAAATGATGGACCTACAAAACTGCCAGTCAATGAAAATTGCGCAATAGGTCACAATTAACTATTTTTGGTACAGTGGTTCAACAATGCTTTAGATCAGTGGTGCACAACATATGGCCCAACTGACACATTTTGTGGGTGCCATGACCCATGTCCTTACTTTATGCAGATGTTTTTATGCTTTTATTATAGACACAAAACTTGCACAGTGCAGCCCGCTTAGTTCCAATCAAGGTCGATTATGGCCCATGTAAATGTTTGAGTTGTGCACCACAGTTTTAAATGCATGTATAACTGAAGTCTCATGGCAGTGCAAGAGCATATGAAATATAAATTACACAAACCCACATGTCATTATTGACTTTTGATGAGGCTGATAAATACTTGTATCAACTGAAATAGAAAATCAGTAATTGTTTTACTGATGACTTTTAATTTTCTATGTTAACATTCCTTTACCTTAATACTACTGAGACAAAACTTGCTACATTATAAATTTAAAAAACAAGAAGCTGGCCATGGCCTACATGTCAAGCCCACCCCCAAGCTATATTCCAGATCCCAAAAAGGTGGGATAAAATAGTAATTAAATTAAAGGAACATAACAAACTTTAACACTGTGGTTAATCCAGGGTACGAACAGATGGATGGATGAACATGCACAGATGCCAAAGTGATCGCTATGTAGAGGCAAGCTTAACAAAAATGCACAGCTTATATTTAAAAGAACTTTTTAAAAAATTTATTTGCAAAATAGTAGTATGAATTTAAATATGGTAATCAAATTCATAAAATATAAAACATGACAGCAAATGTTATGAAATATTTTCTCCGATAACTTTTATTCATAAAACTGTCTCATCTACTGTTAAAAATCCCTTTTCATTCTGTTGCTATCTATAAACGGCTGGATTTCTTTTCCCCTGATCTGAATAGGTGTGCCATACACCTGAACTATTTGCTGCAGTTGAGCATGGCTTTATTGGACCATCCCAATCACAGCTTTGGGGAGCCTAATTGGATTCAAGATGTGATTCAGAGACCCCAGCAGACCAACAGATGTCCGAGGCAGCTTGTCTTGAGTACCTTGCACAGCAGCATTGATGTACTTAACTTTCAAATTTTTGAAACCCTGCTTCACTGCCCGTGTTGGTTTTAACTCACTGCCAAGAAAACTGCCACCTGACTGCTCTAAGTGGTCCTCAAATTCTTGTACAAATGACCCATTGACCTGCCTTGTAGCACTTTTCTATCTGCTCATCTACAATTGCTACAATATTTCCCTGTTTTCCTATACTTTTTGAGCACAAAATGTGGTCATCTGATGCCTGAAACAAGTGCTGTTCGCTGAAGTTCAGCAACCCCGACTTTGCAAAGTTTGTTTGACCATTTCGGTCACAGCAAGTCTTGCACTTCATAGCACCAGATTCATCTCTAAAAAGCCTATAAATTTCCAATAGCCATCTGTCCTGGAACACTTTATTCAGAGACATTTTTGATGATGACCATTCTCTAATTTGTTCTGATTTAGATTAGAAGTGGTTGCTGAAGTTTTATAACAAGTGTACCATGAAACCTTGCATCTCATCTTCATCTATGCTTCCCGGTTATCTGACTTGCAAAAACTTGAACACAGCTTTAAAACTGTTGGCACCACAACTGCCATCGCTGCTGGAAAGGAGACCTATGTCTCATTATGATAAGGCAGACAACAATTGCTAGTGTCAAGTACAATCAAAACCATGACAAGCAACGGCCATGATTCGGGGGGGGGGGGGATAACATAAACTCTTTAAAACTTTCAAGTGGATTGATAAACGCTTCGGAATTAACATAAACCTGAAGTTCTACATGATAAAAGATAAACGGTTAACACGTAAAAATTCTGTAAAATGTATATAAAATAAAAGATAAAGGTATAAAGTCACGGAGTTCTGCACTGAGTGCAAACAAACTCAAATACTGCTTCTATAGAAAATATGATATTTACTGAATTCTTACGAAATCGGCTTGCATTATTTAAGAAAACCGCTAATGGCTGTATTGTATGGATACCATTAATTCATTTTTTTTCTCAATGTGGTACCAATCTTTGTAGAGTGAAATCATCTAAATACTAACTTATGTGACTCTACTAATGATGTAATTACTTACCAAATTGTTTTACTCAATACTGCCTGAGAAAATGATTTAAATGCAAAGGTAATGTAGATCAGTGACCTCATTTTCACCAAAAGCTACAGTACTTTACACGACACATCTAAATACCAACTTATTTGAATCTACAAGCATTAGTCTGAGAAAATAACCTAAACACTAACCTAACCTAGAGAAATGAACTAAATGCAAAGTACAAATTACTGAATCATGAAATATAGGTCAGTGGCCAAGTTTTCACTGATGGCCATAGTCCTACTCATTATGCTTTACAATACCAAGTCATGTGACTCTACTGGTAACAGTATCTGAGAAAATGACTGTATGCAAACCGTAATCTCAAATGTTGATTCCAGACAGATGGACATCATCAATCCATAAACAGGAATTGCTTTGCAATCCAGTCAATAAAAAATTGTTGTAAATAAATTGTTATTTACAGTATTTACCTTTAGGAAGTAAATAATCAGTCTACTATAAGTGATTTAGCACTCAAGTTGAGGATTCTATAGAAAACAAAAACTCGGGTTCCGTCAAACACTTCAAGTTGCTATAAGAATTCTGCAGAATGATTTGTCTTGACTGCTCTGCTGAGGCTTATTTCAAATACCCAGCAAATTTAACATAGCATGCAAAGTAGGTCACCGTGACCTTCATTTGCCCATGACGAGTAGTACCCTTCATGAGGAATATATCAAGTTTCATGACTGTACATGCAACAGTGTTTGAGCTAAATGCAAAAATGTGACATGGACGCCTACACCAACAATGACAACGCTGTCATAAAACAATGTTTTGCCTATGATTTGCATTTGAACAAAAACAAAGGTTCTACTGAATGTGAAGTCTCACATACAAACTGTGCTGTCACTTGCAAAAACTTGAGCACAGAATCTTAATGTTGATGCCACCACTTCTGTTGTCACATAAGAAAGTGATACCTATGTCTTACCATCTGCTAACGGCATGCTCAACAATTCTTTTTTTTTCTTTTATCCCCTCCCCTTACAGCCTCTGGAATGCAGAGAACCATGTCATAACAGGCAACTAATGGAGGCAAGAGCTGTGGTGACTCAGTGGTTAGCATGCCAGAATTGTGAACAAAAGGGTTGCAGGTTCGAATCCTCCAATTAGATGAGCCCAGGTCAGATACTGTGGTGTATTCTTGGGTAAGGCACTTTACTCCAATGGTCTTTCCACTAAATAACCTACTTGTGTTGCTGTGCCATAAAACACCAAAACCAAATATCAAACTGATCCTTTAAAAGGATACTTAAATAGAATCAATGATCCCATCCATATTGCCCCATGAAAATTAAGCAAATTACATGTAAATCTTAAAGATCTTATATTTGCGATTCCAAATTCAATCTCGCAGTCCCTACCTTTAACCTGTTCCTGCTGGTTAGCCTCCTGTGTAATACCCACAGACATCTTTGCTCGCTTCCCATCCATTAGCTGTTTATAACTGTGCAGTGCTTTCCTGACTGTTGCCACTTTTGGTGATCTGATTGGCAAATTGTGCACCTCTGACTCTGTCAGGGCTGAAAGGTCACCTATTGTGTGGATGTTTCGAGCTCTTACTAACTGGCCCAGACCTCGTGACCTAAAAGTACAAAGAGAAAATGTATTAGCAGCTAAATATCTGGCTATGAGGTCTAGACAAGATTCAAAGAATTTGAATTGCAAGAGAATGGCAAAGAACTGTCACATGACCACAAACCTAGCAAACAAGAGATTGTGACTTGTGGCCTTTTTGGGATTGGTGGGTGGGTGTCTGAAATCACTTGTCTTGACAATGAACATCAACAGTAGCTCAGTTGGTATAGCATCCAACTCATAATCCAAGGGTCTGGGGTCCAATACCACCCCAAGTCGACTGGCTCATTGTGTTCTTGGGAAAGGCACTAGCTCCATATTTCCTCAGCATGATACAGTCTAATAAAGTGTGAAAGTACCATTGAAAATTAACCAACTACAGGACCAATATCTAGGTCATCTCATATTTATTGTTTTCTGTATTTTTTTTAAAAAAACTAGAGTTATTGCCCCTGTTTGACAAAAACCTTGCCCTTCAATTGCATCATATTGGCAAGGGGCCTGTCTCATACAGATACATTTTTTAAAGTTTGTATGCACTTATGTATATACATATAGGGTTTAACAGTATGTCAGCATAATCCTAGCTATATAGTGCTGAATAAAAGTAGAGTTCTAAAAATGAAAAGCTAAACAATTGCAAAAAACTTTAGGAAGATTATTTTTTAAAAATGTAATCATGTAGCCACACATGATAAAAACATAAAAGGAGGGTTTAGGAAAACCACTCATCCTGACCAGGTAAAAATTGGCTGGGCCAAGTAAAACTTTAGTACTTACTTGACCCTGGGTCGAGTAGATGCAGATTCACATTTTAAAAACAAATCTATGTGCCTCTTCTTCACGTAAAAAGCACCAAAATTCAACATTGCTTAACGTCTAGTATGTGTCAATTATCAATTACTTTTACCTATTTAGCTTTCTAGTGGTTTAGTGTAAAATGTCGCTAAGGAAGATGCCTTTTTAATAATAATAATAATTAAAAAAACACATACCCAATGCAAACTTTATACTAAAACAGGTAAAATTCTTGAAAATTTGTTACACTTTCACTCCTAGCCCATGATTTTTTATATTTTTTTATTCACATCTACAGTTACACTCTTGGCATCATTTTAATGTAGAAAAATTTTGCCTTTCCAGGAACTAACACACATTGAGTTAGAACTCTGAGAACTTAAGAGCCAGAGAATGTCAACATTTTCTTACTTTACATCTGGTCATAAAGTGTTACACTAAACCCATGTCATCAGTATTTTTAAAACTTAAGCCTTATAGATATATTGTCACGACAAAGTGAACATGCCAGCAAATATTTCTAGCAGTATGTAATTACAATTTCACAAGATATGATATCTTACATTAGAAATAAGTATTTTAAGTAAATCTGCCAATTCCCATCAACTTCACACAATGCCATAGTAAAATATTTATAAAGCACATAATGTCAAGACAACAGCCTTAGTTAGGGGCTGTAGCTCATTCAAAATCGAAGTTTCACTAAAATGGATTATTTAGTATGTAATTTTGGTGGAAATTCCAGAGACAGTTGAAATTCGTCTTTTTTCAAATGCAAGTAAGACATTTTTCATGTGAAAACTAATTACATACATATAGAAATATATACTGGC
This sequence comes from Margaritifera margaritifera, assembly GCA_029931535.1. Classification (NCBI taxonomy): domain Eukaryota; kingdom Metazoa; phylum Mollusca; class Bivalvia; order Unionida; family Margaritiferidae; genus Margaritifera; species Margaritifera margaritifera. The sequence continues at coordinate 179,702 of JAQPZY010000938.1, forward strand.
ATCTTTGCTTTTGTGTAACAATGTAATAATAAAGCTGTACAGTCCTGATAATACCAGTAACCTGGGGCAAGCGCAATAGTCATGTGTCAAACTCATGCAGGTGTGTGATGCCTCATTGAAAAGGAAAATTTCTCCACAAATAAATGACATCTAGATAACTGAGAGGTGTCACTATAAATGTGAATACGATTTAGAAATTGAGGGCTAGGTGCGCAACTACAATTTCTCGAGTTACAAACCTCGTCTCTTATTATATATTTATCATCTTGGTTTCCGCGTATTACATTGGTTTCAAATCTAATGCCTTCATTACAAACATTAATATTTTCACAATTCTGACCCATTTTTAGTATCACGCTTGGGTTGAGTACCTGTGTTTTTTTTTTTTTAAGAGCACAAGTGGTGTAGTGGAGAAGTGTACTGTGTTGAGTAAAATGAGGACAGGGCTGAGTAACTGTTAGAATTCACTCGTTTCTGGGAGGAGTGCTTGGAAATCTTGTTTAAAATTCTTTAAAAAGTACACAAAATACATAAAGGTAAAAAAATATAAAATTGTAAAAATATAGGATCACAATTTTTTCTATAAACTGCATTCTTTTAAAATGTTCACGATTTTCTCTGGCAGTACATTATCAATAAGCTTCATAACCGAGTTCACATAAAAAAAACTTGTCTCACGGGGTAGAAGTCGACACACTTGACAAGAACGTGTTCCACTGTCAGTGGACACTGGCAAGGTATGCATTCTGGTTGAAGTTTACCCTTCTGGAGGTATGCATGGGTCGGGTATGTGTATCCTATACGCAAGCAACAAAATACCAACTCATCTCTGCGATGTTTCCATATGATAAATACCATTTTCCAATGACATGTTGGATGTTCTAAAGCTTGGTCTGGTTTGACTCACTAGATTTTGAGCCATCTTGTTGAAAAGAAAGTGTGACATACAGACAGCACAAAACCAATTTGTCTTCCTCAGTTTAAGAGGGGGGGGGGGGGGTAATGGAAGAGACATAATTGATCACCTTACAGTAAAATCAAGCACTTCTCAAGAGATTAATAACTGATATAACTCTGGTACATTGCATTTTCATGGAAACTCTAAACCTTTGAATGCAACCTGTATTTTATTTTTTGAAACTTTCCATAGAAACAACAGTGAAATCATAGCAGTAAAGAGCTCTGGCAAATTCACATGTACATAGTGAACATACTGATCCATTTTTATAAAAATGATCTCCTCTGTTGTCCTCCATATTTATTAAAGAAGAACTCTGTTAGCTTACCAAATGGAAGATGTCAGCTGGGGAAGGACTTTTTCAATGTTTTCCGGACAAGTCAACAAATCTGGACATATTGGCTCACTGTTGTTCAACTGGGACTCCTGCGTACTCTGATAAGTATTCTGACTTTGGGTTGGTTGAAGGTCCTTTCTGCCACTGCTAGAAGGGGTAAGACTACAAGGATCTGAGAAAGGGAGGTCTCTCTTGCTGGTGCTTGAAGAGGTTGGGGTATCTGGCTCTACTGGAGTGGTGGAAGGTGTACCAACTAAAGTCTGAAATGTGGAAACAAATCACTTCACAGTCAGTTATAAAATTATGATTACTAATGCAATTTTTGCTCATACTATAACTAACACTCTAAATTGGAACTCACAAATTTAGCACGTCCCCCCTCCACTTTGGAGTGTAGTAATGATATAAAGAGCTGGTAAGGAACTGATGTGCATTGAGGAATATAGTTTAACCCAGTGCTCTTGGAAGTGCCAGTCTCTGTTTCCAGGGATCTCCAGTTTCTGATTACCAACTCTAGACTTCAATTATTTGGACTAGCTCATTTTATATATAAGCCGTTGTCAAAAAAAAGATTTACGATTCGCGACCCCCTGCCATCCCTCTCCTCTTTGCTATTGCATGGGGGTTGCACTTCCGAATAGGCCTAGGGGTGGCAAAAACCTAAATACATTGATCTGCATGCTCGCGCGTGTGTGTATGTGCATTTGTTATGTGTGTTAAACTCTCAGGTTGCAAAGAAATATGGTCCTGTACCTATCAGCATATCATCTTCATCATTATCATGCATACTCTGAATGAAATGCTGATATGCTTAAATAATGACATCCAGTAACATTATCTTATAATGGGATTGACAGTTTTATAGTTGCTGGAATGTCTACAAGTGCAACGAGTTGCCTCAACCAGTGACCAAAAAGTTACACCTATGTATGATAATTTTAACTATCCACATTAAAAAAAAATAGACAAATTTGAAGGAAAATTTTGGATTTTTTTTAAAGTCTCGTGAACATCTCAAAACGGGGCAGATTTTCCCAACTTTCTATGTAAAAAGAATAGCAAACTATACGAATCCTACAAACATCTATCTTTGACATCTACAAACCTTTTCAGTTGCTGGGATAAATTTTGACTCCGAGTTTATGATTACTGATGACAAAGGCTGGCATCCCTCGTCTTGTACGATGTCCATAACATCATCAGAAACCTCTATCAGTGGGTCTGCAAAGGACACCCTTCTCTGCTGCACGAATAAAATAATCAATATTGTTGTTGTTGTTGTGATTTTTGATGTGTTAAAATGCATGATAAAGTAACAATAAAATGTAAATACTGACAGTAAATGGACATGAATTCTGCTTTCCGATAAGTTTTCTTTCTCACACTTATTTTCATTGCTTGAACTGTCTCACATGTACTAACTTTTTCCTAACTAAATATTATCAATTATCATTAAAATGCAAAACCTAAAGTACATGCTTTTATTTTTGCACCTAAAAGCCTAAAACTTATCGCTGTTCCAGAATTTTTTTAAATGGGGGCGAGTGGGTAGCAGCAAAGTTCACACAGCCCTGGAATTGTCGTTCAAGGACTCTTCAAGGATTTCCAAAAGTTTTCAAGGAGTATTTCTTTCTTATGGAAACCAAACAAGTCATCCATTTGCAAATGCAATTAGCATACCACTACAGCAAAGGAACACTACTCCATCTGGTAACTACTGATGTCATTTCATCCACCGAATTTTTTTACCCCATTTGATTCATTTATTATTTTTGGAAAATACGTAAATAAAAAATATTCAACTTAAAATGATGTATTCCCCCAGATGAATTCAAGGAGTTATGGGCAAAATTCAAGGACTTTCCAAGGATAAAACCAACTTTTTGAAATTGATGTAGTTTTCAAGAAAACCCCAACTAATCACAAATTCAAGGAGGTTGCAAAAACAATTGGCAGGCAGAAGGCATTCAATTTAGCAGTGGGTGTAATCAAGACCAATTTTCAGTGTTTTATGCCGATTAGTCAAATTTGATGGCACAAACCTTGGAACTTTTTTTCTGGAAGACCAGTCCAACTGAAATTTAATTACGGAAGGTATTTCAACCATTTCTTGAAAATGTACTAGAAATCCACATAAGAAAGCACACCTGATTGGCTGAAGTGCCAAACTGACACACCAGTGCATGCAGGCTTGTTGTAAAATCAGTTTCAGTTGGCTTGAAAGTTGTCAATTGCACACCAGTGACAAATTTAACTGCTGCATGTGTATTTTTGTACACAACAGGGCTACAGTGTAGGTATGCAAATTTACAAGTTCATGTGATGTTAATCTGGTCTGCATTCAGAAATTTCAAAACTCTAGTATGATGCATTGTGGGATTAAATTTTAAAAATCTGTATCATAGGATTAGGGCCAATAACTATAAATAACTTTCAATCAGATATACATGCACGTTCAACAAACACAAGGAAGGCAACTTGCCACTATATCAATCTGTTCAGTCCAAGCATACCCCACCCCCTACCCTCGAGTCTGAAAAATGTACCTATATTCACTGTAGCATACAAAGCAGATCACTTTGTCTGACTCTTGACTGCAATAAGTAGTGTTATTAAAACAAAATCCCAGAACTGCTAAACAATTACAATAATGTCCTACCTTAAATTGATTACCCAAGCTACTTTTCATGCTACCTGGCACTATTTGGTTTTTTATTTCTTTCTTTTCTAACCAAACGATGAATATAGCCAAGTCTTCAAGCTTTTTGGGGAGTTAATATTTGTACAAACTTTAGAATACCACTTTCACTTATTAAGATTTATGCAAGTAATGTCACTTCCAAGAGGCCCAAAAATGTCTTTTTTAGCTAACCTTTGCAGGAGGAGAAGCAGAATCCACATTTGCATCTTCACTCAAGCGTCGCTTCTTTAAAATGCTGGCACTGGGCGAAGCTGTTGGAGACAGGACCCTTGTTATTCTTATTGGATGAAATTCCACCTGTTTTAATGGTGAAAGTGTTCCCCCTATGGATTTTTTAGCAGAATGCTTTAAAATACTTCTCCTTGCAAATCCTGATGAGCTCCTAAAAGATCTTGATCCCATTATTAACTTGCTGTCAGAGAATGCCATGGAGACCATTTTCTCCAGGGGACTGTCACTTGCTTTTCTTGGTGTTTCTTCTAAAGCATCAATATTTTTGGTAGAACCAGTCTGATTTTGATTATGTTCTGTACTTGGTGTACTTGGGACTTCAGATCTCTCCTTCAAGATAGACTTCTTGCCTTCCTTGACAACACCATCACTTACTTGTGAAACATCTTTATCTTTCATTTCTTGCTCCATACTCTTCTCCTCGTTTGTCTTTTCTTTATCCATACTGTTTTCTTCTGGGACTGAACTGACCTTTTCTCCTTCATGAGTCTTCCCAACCTCCATATCAGCTTCCTTCTTTTCTTCAGTAACTTTTTCTCTCTTTGGTGTATCTTTTTTCAAAGACAAGCTAAGGGATCTCTTAGGTGAAATTGTCATAACTGTGCTCAAAATCTTGTTACGGGTCCTCAGTTTAAGACCAGAGGATCTTAGCCTTTGTGACATAGGAGACACTTTAGCCTTCTTAAATTTGCTACTTTTTTCAACTGAAGATTCATTCACACCTTTTCCAGATGAATCAATCAAACTGTTATTATTGCTGTCTCCTAAGCTCTTCACTTCTTCCTCTTTGCTTGTAGTTTTTCTATCATCTTTATTCTCCACCAGTGAGGCCAACTCGGTAATACTTTCATTTTGAGACAAACGTTCATTACTCTGACTGGTCTTCCCCAGACTTCTTTTGGTTTTTTTTTGTCTTTCAGATGATAACTGTGCTAGTGGAATTTCATCATCAGAAGAAACAGAGCTCTTTATACCTTGGTCTTCCAGCTTCTCTTTAACTTTGTTTGAATCAGTATCTTTCAATAAAGTAAGACTGGCTTCTTTTGCAGTAGTGCTTTTGACACTTATCAGAGGATTAATATCCCCAGAACTATCAGAATCTAGATTATAGTCTCCTTCATTGACAAGTACATCTTTTCCACGTACAAGAGATCTTCTTTGTGCAAGGGCCTTCTTTTGCTTTGTTGTACTCTTTCTCTCAGGTGGTACTAAAGAATTTCGGCTCTCTGGGGTTCTTTCACCTAGCTGTTCTGGACTTGGCATTTTTGTTTTCTTCATTTCATCGTCTCTATCTATAATTTGGTCAATTTCTTCATTACCACTATCTCTTAATACAAACTTCATACATCCTTCATCAGACATGCTATTCTGACTACTTGTTCTTTTAGATCTTCGGCCTTGTTGATGGGTCTCGACACCGTCTCCTTTGCCTTTAATTACAGGATCTTTTGTATATTTACTTCTAGCTATGTTTCTAGATGAAGTCTTGTTGCCAGTTTCCTCAAGTTTCTTCTTTCCATCTGGTGTCCCTATCTGTCTCTTTTTATTAATTTCCTGTCTTAGCCCAGCATTCTTCTGAGGAGTCGTTTGTTTCCTTTTCCTACCTTGCTTCTGGGAATTTTCAGACAAAGTTGATGTCTCAAGTGGGTCATAGTCCTTGACTTGAAAGTTTTGCAACCCCTCATTTTCAGATAAACCTTCTGATGTGTTCTGTTGTGAATCATCAATTTGTGAATGGGACTTTTCTGGTCTAGATGTAGGAGAAACTAAAGCTGGATCTTTCATGGTATCTTGCTGAAAAGGATCATAGTCCTCTTGTGCTCCATTCTCATTTAATAAATTCTCTGTACGATTATCCATCTTTTCTGGCTCTTTCTCGGTCAGCTTTGACTGTGAGTCAACTTCACTGAACAGAACTTCAGAATTTGGATTTGACTTTTTTATGTTTTCTTTGTTGTCTTTCCCAGATTTATGGTTAAGTAAGCTCTGGCTCTCAGATTTTGATGATTCAGCAGTCTTTGGACTGGAATCAACTTCCATAAGTTCTTCTTGGGAAGGAACAAGGTCATCAAAATCTTTAACAGGCTTATTGCTAGAATCCGATTCACTTGAAGGAATGAATTCCTGTGATTGTAGGATCGGATCATTTTGGTTTTCTTCCAGTGGCTTTATTTCTGAGAAATCATCATGTTCATGACTGGTCTCCTCGATGTTTTGGTTTTGAGAGTGTACATCTGATTTTTTAGATGTGCTGCTAGACTTGTTTTCTCTATCTCTACTGGAAGGACTGTAATGGAGTATTTCTTCATTTGTCAACCTCTTCAGTTTTAAAACAGGAGTACCAGATGATTTTAGTGAAAGAACTGGTGAGCCTGGTACTAGGTTTGAATCTTCTACCACATTTGTCTCAACATTTTCCTGACTTGAGAATAGTTTCCTATTGCTAACATTTTTGCTTTCCTTTCCTTCATGAAATAAGCCCTTCTTTTTCGGTGGAGTTTCATTGATGGTAGGCGAGTCCTGATGCACATCAGACCCTCCCCCACGTCCAAGTTTCTTTGGTGACTGGGTCTCTTCAACAATGGCCACAGACCCAACAGTCAAGGTATTGGTAACAGGGACAGAATTGGTTTTGTTGTCAAACTCTTTTCTCGGTGAGTGTATGATCCATTTATCTAGATTACCCTCATTCTCGTTTGCTTCCTTCTTCTGCCTTGACCGTCGAGGAGACTTCAATTGTGAAGACTGTCGTCGTATAGACGACCTCTGAGGGGAGGTGACCCTGTTGCTTATTGGGGATTTTCTATCTGGCAATTGTGATCTTTGTGCAGGAGACTCATTCAATTCACTAAGTTTCTGAGACCAGCTCAGCAGTGGATCAGATGTTTTCTCTTTTGCAGATGTTTCTTCTATCACATCCTGTACACCACTACCAGTTTTACTATTTGATGACTCGTATGTATTTCCTAAAGCTCCAAGCAAATTCTGTGGTACCGACTCATGTAAAGGAGAGAGACTATCAAAGATGTTCCTTCCAGAAGAGGAAGCTTTGGGACTTTTCTCACTTATTACTTCTTTAGTAGATGCAGTAGTCCCAAAAGCTCTCTCACTTTTCTTGAAAGAGGAATCTCCAAGAGAAAAAAATGCCTGAGTGAAACAATCAGTATTCTCAGATGGGACTAATTTTTCTGTAGATAGCTCTTTCTTACTTTCTCTTTTATCACATTGGGTACCTTGACCTGAATCATCATTGTTATGGCTAGATTTTCCTGACATTTCGGACAACTCCATGTCTGCAAATCGTACAGCCTTCTGCCTCATCTGACATCTATTTTCCTGGCTGTCGGGGGATTTTTCTGACTTCTCACTGTCAATGATAATCGGCTCAGAGTCATTCACTGCCTGCAAGAGAGTATTGATAATCTCTTGAATATGCTTGGAATAATACTGGTCAAACTCCTGTTCTGCAATATATCGTATATACTCGCGTATAGGCCGATACCACCTGCAAACTGCATAGACCCAGATCTGCCGTTGCATTATGCGCCGGCAGATCTGGATCTATGAAGTTTGTAAGGAGTAATCAGTAGAACAAACAACATAGACCCTAATCTGCCAGCGCATTATGCAATGGCAGATCAGGGTCTATGCTGTTTGCATTTGGACCCGGATTACACGAGTAAATACAGTAAATTGTTCCCATTTTATTGCAGTGAAAGGAATACAACATATTATCAAACATAACTTAAGGACTTTGGCACCAAATTAGCTGCATATTTGATGCAATCAAAATGACTAAATATGCATAAAGACATTTTTTAATGTGTTCTATTTCATTTAAGCATTAAGTTCAAAGTTATCAGCATATTGCTCCTGCTGTAAGCACAGTCTATGTTTATGATGATGCATTCAATTCATACAAACTATACTATTGCGACAAGCTCTGAATGTTCTGTACATGTTTGAAATTATAGTAGTTGATCACTATGAAAACACTCACTCAGTCTAAAGCCATATAATCAAACTGACCCTGAATTGGTCTTGGTCACTAAACCGTTTAATGCATTCAAAAAGGCACAAATAACGTGCTGTTCATTAAGACTTAGTTTTGTATCACAGGTTTATGTATGTGGTGCTAACAAAATACTCCCATCAAATTTTAAAAATGCCATCAGTTCTACACCAGAGAGTAAATTACCCAATTTATTAAATTCTTATCTAGAACTCCAAATTTTACAGCTTTTCCCTGTCAGAATCCAAGCAACTTAATTGTGCCAAACTTTAAAGACACTTAAAGGCTGTAAATTAACAACCACAGATTGTCATTCCATTTGTACAGCTCTCCCTTGTTAAAACACCCTTCATTATATTGTGATTCCAGATATAATGCAGTACCGCTGTGGACCCATGACCAAAACTAAATCATTGTATTTTAATTGTTCTACCAAATGGATTACATTATGGGTTTAATGAAAACAACATGAAGCTTAATATTGTATCTTTGTACGATTTTAAAAACATTATTTGGCAAAATTGTATCACCCCACTTTTCCGTGGTTTGGTATATATGCAGTTCTTGCTATAGCATGGTTTGGTTATAATGTTGTTCTCACTATATCACAATTTGGTACATAACGCAGTAATCGACCTCAACTACAGTATTACACAGAGGGAGAGCTGTCATCACAGCCATATATTCAAGATCTATTCTAGAAACGAAAATTTAGGATCACCTCTACTTGGAAAAAAGGGGATGGAGATTTTTTCTAAATAGAGGAAGGATTTAATAAAGATATAAAAGTTGGACTTGCAAACACGATTAGCAATTTTTTTGCAGCGAGTTAATTTTTGAAACGATTTTTAATAACTTAGTGTGAATAATGCAAAAGTGTATTCTAGAATCTACTCTGCATATAGTTAGTACTAATAGTAGGGCACTTTAGCACTGTAACAGGAACATTGCTACACCCGTCTTTGTTGTCCAGTTGTCTTGGTGATCTTGGTTACGATTAAAGGAAATAAATTCAGGTTCAGACTTGAGATGAACCAAGGACACCAAAACATCTGAGTGATGATTTATGCTCAACCATTTCTCTGGTCATAAGCACCAAAACATCTGAGTGATGATTTTTGCTCAGTCATTTTTCTGGGCATAAACATCAAAACACACTAGTAGAGTCCTCAGTAGGATTTGCAGTCCCCTTTCATTTATTTGCAATAGATATTTAGTCTGAAAATAATATGAAACTTTTACCCTGTAACAATCGAGTATATTGAAATTAAAAACATCAAGGAAGGAGCGAATAGTTTTAATTTTTTATAGACTATTCTCTTCACACCTTCTGGAGAAAAATGTAAGATTCAGGAATAAATATTGATTACATTTATCAGGGTTCCCAAACTTGTTGAAACAAAATTCCCAGGTCTTTTCCTTAATGAAATTGATTTTTCCAAGGTTCACACATGATCCATACTGAACAAAATTAAATAACATTTTGGCTAAGAAAACTTGCATTTTTAAAATCAAAAGCTGTTTCTACTCTGAATTAGACAGGGGCCCCAGATGGTCGAGTGGTCTAAGGCGCTCGCCTTTCAGATCACTCACACATCTCACCTCTTTTTGCGCGAGTTAGAGTCTCTGCTCAACCAAAGTGGATATGTGAGAAAGCTTGCAAGTAGCTTCCCATGGATTAATTAGATATATTTCCCTGTACTAAACCAAAGGATGTATCACTAGAAACAAGTATAACTATTGAAATTAATATAAATTTGCACACAACACATTTTAATTTCCAGAATAAAAATGTTAACTTTACTCTGATTAACACCATATGTTGGTATGAAGCAAGATTTTTGGGGAAAATGATTGCTTTAAAGTTTGACAAGAAACCCTTAAAAATTATATATATATATATATATATATATATATATATATATATATATATATATATATATATATATATATGTACAAAAAGGGACTCAATTCTTTTTAAAAATCCACTTATGCAGGTGTCATGGAAAATTGTTCCAAATTTTTCCTTGTGAGTTGCAACAGATACACGTCCCTGTCATCACTTTACTCAACACAGTACACTTACCACTACATTACTTATGCTCTTACAAATAAACACTGGCACCTGATGCAAGTTTGATACTAGAAAGAGTTTTGAACCTGCTGTCTTCACTCTGTACATAACATTTTAATGATCTGAACCCATTTTAGCATGAAGTTTGTGTTGGGTGCCCGAGTAAAAAGCAAAGTCAGCTTCCTTTGCAACATGTTCTGGACTGACATCAACTAGACAAAATAGGCAAAAGTATAACTTTACATATCAAAAGGAGAACTGGGGAAGATAAACTTTTTCATTTTCTCCAACATTTACTAAGATCTCATGTAGCAGACAAGGTGTTGGCACTGTGTGATGCTAGACTGAACTTTTTAACATCTACACACACAAAAATACCCATATGGAGTGGACTAAGGGATAACCAGTCTACTAGCCCAATCCAATCATCTGAGCACATGGATCGACTATACAAATATGTTTTGGGCAAGTAACGAAATGATCCGTACAGCAATTGTATCTCAGCTAACTGAAAAGTTCCACAACTTCCATAATTCCCCGTAAGAACTCAACAAATTTAACTTACAAACAGTTCAATTATGATTCAATTATGTATTTTTTGTCATGAAGTGGTGGCTGAAAATTCCTAGTTTTTCCCCCCGACTTGGACAAATATTTGCAAAATTAAAGGGCTTTCCAGTTTGGGAACAAATCTGTTATTTCTCCTCTCTTTTCCCCCACCCTGATTTCCTGGTAGCATGGGAACCCTGATTTATCTATCTAGGTTACCATATCAAAATATATGCTGCGAAAGGCAAGAATATAGTGGAATAGCTAAATGTTTTATTTAAGAGGAAAACAAAGAGTTTACAGAAGGGCATTTGGAGGAGAGGACATTGCACAGATTGGTCTGAAGGACTGACGCCAAGGCAATGGGAGCTAAAAGCCTTGCAAACAGATACACTGTAATGATTGTGTTCCTTTTGTTGTGATATATCCATATGCCAAATTTCATCTGCAGATAAAGTAGTTCAAGATACAGAGGACATATTATCAGTGAACAGGTTAAAATACAAAAGTCGCTCATGCATGACAATTAAATCAGTGATCTAGTTTTGTTATGGCCGTGTTACTCTCCCTGGGTTGCATGTATGCGCACATTTTCACAAGTATTGGTGAAGTAGTGTCCAAAATACTGAGTATAATGAATTAACAGCCAAAAATACAAATGTCACTCGAGCTTGAGAATTAATTCACAATGACCCTTTTTTGGTATGGCCAAATTACTCGCCCTGGGATGAATGCACATACAGTTGTCGTAAGTGTAGGTGATATAGGGTACGAGATGTTGTGGGTGTAATGAACACCCCCCACTCCCAAAAAAAACAAACTAATGAATGGGCAAAACACAACATCCCTTCCGAACATAACAGGTGACGAGATTTTTATAAAAGCCTCTTCTCAGCAGTTGCATCCTCAAAAAAATATTTACATTAGTGACCATTTCAAATTTAAATACCCTTTTACATACCTGATTACTATATGTTTTAGTAGGAATGTGGGTTCCAAATACTAACACAGAGTCAGAAGTGGGAGTTGGAGTGCTGAAATACAGAACAAATGATTTATCTATCTAGTTAAATGGGGAGGGTCAAAATACTATGGATGGCATTTCATTTCTCAGTAAAAGTTTAAAATGAGTACAGAGAAGGGAAAAATTAGAAAGCACATTGAAATTTTTAAATATCTTTCTTACTGAATCATTGGTAATAATGACTTTGTTCACAGAACATTCAGAAGGCGTCAGGGATTAAAATACATTTTTTTTTTTTTTTTTAAATTTCTTGATGGAGTCTTGCTTTATCTCCGAGGAAATTTTTAGGAATTTCTCAACGCTCTTCTTTTTTTTTAAATGAAGAAAAAGGTTTTCATGTCTTAAATTTTAAAACAACAAAATCATTCTGCATCCTTTCAACTATCTCTACATCTGACAAAAATATTAATACTGTCTGAAGTATCATAAGGAAAATGTAAAATATAAATTTGAGAAATGTCAAGAATTTTTAGTGAAACTGGGGCCAGATCTGCCAAACTGGATTCTCATCTTTTCAATCCAATATCAATCCAAAGTGGCAGAGAGAGAACATCCAGACAACTAAATAGATCTCAACTAGCAAAGTAACACATCCACAGCTGGTGAGAATCTAGTCTTGCATATTACTTGCAGTGTTTTTCGTGTGTGCATGAGTGTGCATGTGTGTTGGTGTAAGAAAGATAGAGAAAGGGATAAGGTGGAAAGCTATATCATTTACTCCCCTCAGTGGAAATGTATCATTACACTGACAGACACAAAGTTCATTGTGTAAAATCAGGAATTACAGAGAAATATTCCTATTAAGTCTAACGACTGCAATTGGGGAAGTACCATAAGTTTCCAAGAGTATAATCACCGACCATACGTTTGTGGTTTTCAGACTGATCCCATTGGGTTATTATACAGAAGTGATATGAATTCAGATATGGTTGGAAGGAAAGTTTTTTTTTTAAAGTATGATCATTAATTTTTAAGGTGACACTTTTTGTTGTTTGCATATTATGTTTATTAATAGAACACTAAACTAGAAATTGTGTTTGTAAAACACATATAAATAAATCTCAAATATTACTGCATTCCTGCTGTAATGTTAATAAAATGCTTTGCATACCTAAACAACCACAAAAAAGTCAAGTTAAAATATTTAAACAATTTGAAAAATCAATATAAAAACAGGTAATTTATGTTTGCATACAAACATGCAAACCAAATTTGATGTTTTCTGTTTAATAAAAAATTTGTAAAAATTTGAAAAATTACTTTAATGGCTTGAAAACTTTATCAGGTAATTTACATATGAATACATGAATACATAAAAGTCTTCTAAATTTCATTTTCTTCCTAAGTGGTGTTTGCTTATTCATCAGTTTTTGCCAAATCTAACAAGATCATCTACTGGTAACCATAATAAAGTTTGTAAAATCTAACAACAACATCTACTGATTATGATGATAAAGTTTGTAAAATCTAATAATAACATCTACTGATCACCAAGATAAAGTTTGTAAAATCTAATAAGGTCATCTACTGATCACCATGATAAAGTTTGTAAAATCTAATACGATCATTTACTGATCACTATGATAAAGTTTCACAAATTTCATGGCTCTAACTCTATTAAATTGTTTCTTTGTTTTTTTTTTGCTAAAATGAATTCAGACAGATGCATAGATGTATGGACATATGAACATACAGCAGCAAAACAAAATACCCCTTTGGCTATTGCAGTTGGGCATACAAAACTGAAAACTTGGATCTGAATTTGCGAAATAGTACATCAATAGTTTTTTTGGATCTTTTTTTTTTTACAAGTTTTTAAAAAAGGAAAAAAGTATGGATTCTGCATTCATTCATGAAATTAACAAAATTAACTTATACTTACTCCGACTGTGTATCTGAGTTAAACGGCAACATTAAGGAAGCATCTTGTGAGTGTTCAAGTGAATTGTACATGGCAGGTAATGCTCTGAAATTAAAACAAAATTGCCAAACAGGCTTGTCAATATTGATGTCTATTGTCAAATTGCCCAACAGGTCTGTCAATATTGCTGTCTACTGTCAAAATTGCCCAACAGGTCTGTCAATATTGCTGTTTTTGTCAAAATTGCCCAACAGGTCTGTCAATATTGCTGTCTATTGTCAAATTGCCAAACATGCCTGTCAATATTGCTGTCTATTATTAGATATTCAAGAAAAGCTGACTGAGAATGAAAATGATGAGATAGAATTTCTTTCATTTTTGTTTGGAGTCTTCTACTTCATTCCTTTCAACTTAAGCCCCCCACAATGTAAGGCAAGATTTTTGCTAGCACCACTACATCTGGAGAAAAGCTGCTCATGTACCATATTCTGTTATGTATACAGGGTTCATACAGCTGTTGGTAAAACAAATTCCAGACCTTTTCCAGACTTTTTCCAAGACTTGATTGCAATATTTTCCAGACCCCTCTGGCACATGTATTCGAAGTCTGTATTACTATAAATGAGCATGTGGTATCCACATAATATAAAATAGTATCCACCAATCACAAGTGGGTGATTGGTCACATGTCTCGCCAACTACACTGAACCAGCAGGGCCATCACTAGACCAAACGGCGCCCCATGCGATAAGTGTCTTTAGCAAAAATAAAACACAGCAACCCAAAATTCCATACTTTTTCCAGACCTTTAGGGCAAAATCTTTATTTTCCATACTTTTTCCAGGTCTGGAAAAAGCACACTTTTTTTCCCATACTTTTTCCAGAGTTCCAGACTTTGTACAAACCCTGTGTATAGTGCACACCTTTTATACCTATTTTTCTTATTTTCTGGAGTGGGTGCACATTTTACAGTAGAACAAACCAATATGATTTTTTTCCAGGTCGATCTGATGAAAGGATCATGGCACTATGGTTGCCTACAGAAGTCACATTCACTCCTTGCAAAATATGATATTCATGGCAATGTAATAACATTGTTTTACAAGCCTTACTTAAGAAAAAACTAATGCTTACAAACCTCAGTGGTCATGGAGTTTTTTTTTGTTGCTCATGTAAATATGATCAGTTCATTTTACATCGTGCAGTTTTGTTCTGTATGCATGTGATGGCAGATCCACATCATTTGCATAAATTTAAAAGATCTTCATGCAAAAACACTTTCTATCAAATTTGGGAAAAATTCTTTTGCATGGTTATTTAGAAAAAAAGTTATTCAAGGTTTTCTATTTTTAGTAGCAGTGGCCATATCTGATGGTAGATAGGCATCATTTGTACACAACTTGAAAGGTTTTCATGCCAAGTTGCTTTCTGTTAAGTTTGGTCAGATTCTATTCAGTGGTTTTGGAGAGAAGTCATTTCAAGGTTTTATATTTCTATATTTAGTTATGGCAGCCATTCTTGATGGTGGATCAGCATAATTTGTACAAATTTGAAAGGTCTTCATGCCAGAATGATTTCCGTCAAATTTAATTAAATTCTGTTCAGTTTTATAAGAAGTCATTTACAAGTTTTTCTATTTTTAGTAATGGCAGCCATATTTCATGGCAGATTAGCATCATTTGTATAAATTTGAAAGGTCTTCATGCCAGGATGCTTTCTGTCCAGTTTGGTCAAATTTTATTCAGCAGTTTTGAAAAAGTTGTTGTTCAAAGGTTTTACTATTTTTGGTAACATTGGCCATAAGTGATGGTGGATCAGCATTATTTGTAAAAATTTGAAAGGTCTTCATGCCAGGATGCTTTCTATCAAATTGGATAAAATTCTGTTCAGCGGTTTTGGAGAAGACATCATTTAAAGGTTTTTCTAGCTTTAGTAATCACGGCCATACTTAATCATTTGTACAAAATTTAAAGTCTTTTATGCCATGATGCTCGGTACCAAGTTTGGTTCAAACTGACCTGTTGGTTTCTGAGCATTGAAAATAGCAATTGTTGAAAAATGCCAGACATACGAAGGGCCATATAAAAAAAAACTCACTTTGCCTTATAACCAGGCGAGTTAAAATACTGAAACTTAAAAAAAATTAATTAGCAAAGATACATCTGGACCACTAGTCTGATATGTATATAAAGTTTCATAGAAATATCTTGAACTATTTTGGAGTTGTGCTCCAGAAACAAACATATGACAGGCAAACAGACAGATGGAACCCATTTCTATATCCCCTGCTAACTTCATTAAGCTGAGGGATAATAAACTTACCTCCTTTCTCTGAGCACTTCCTTCTGGTGTTCTGTTAAAACACGTCTTTTCATAGGTGGAGATTTAATCACAACAAAGTCCTGAAAGATAAAGACAGTGTTTTTCAACAATTCTCCTGGTGGCATCCTACCAGTTCTCATCATCATTCTAAAAAAGAATCAATTCTGACATTTGAATTACAAGTGTTCTCTTAGCCTTTTGTTGCTTTCAAATCAAGTTTCACGAGCAACATTCAACATCAACTTGTAAATTTGATTACAAACACAGACCTGAACTCCAATGCATCCATCTTGTTTACATTGCTTTGCAGCAGGAAGCATGAGCTGAGTCCAGGTGTGAACAACTGGAGACAAATGGGGAAATTATCACTGACCATTATTTTATTACATGTACATGTCATTTAGAGCTAAATAAATATACACATACAAGAATTAAATAAGCGATAAATTATGGGTAACAATTGCAGGGATGCTGCCAGGATTTCATCTTAAGGGGGGAGCTCCCCCATTGTCCCCAAAATAAGGGGGGAGTAGAAAGAAAAGGGGGGGGGGGAAAGTACATAGTTCAATATTTACCTAACACTTAAATATCCGTCTCTCTTTCTTCCTGCTCCACTCTGTTAAGGCTCTATCAAAATCAAAATCTTCGAAAGATTTTCTCTCTACTTGTATAAGCATTAATGTATTGATTGTTTCTGGGCTTAATCTGTTGTTGTTCTGTGCTGAGAGCCCCCTTTCACAGTCTGCTGTCTGATGGGGCATATGCATAGGTAGCTTAGCCAGTTTGCATAAGTTGGGAAACTGTTCTTTATGATTGTTGTGTAAAATTTTCCACAGATGAAAGGTATTGTCTC
Organism: Margaritifera margaritifera; assembly: GCA_029931535.1. Classification (NCBI taxonomy): domain Eukaryota; kingdom Metazoa; phylum Mollusca; class Bivalvia; order Unionida; family Margaritiferidae; genus Margaritifera; species Margaritifera margaritifera. The sequence goes on from JAQPZY010000938.1 coordinate 196,624, forward strand.
TTGGATATCTCTGCTCCAAAACAAGATTTGAAAGTCTGATATGAGTGCATTAGCTTTTAATGCCTGGATATGATCCTGTGACTCGGCATGTCGTTTAAGAGTCGAAGTCCTAAAATTTAAGCAGCCCATTTCCAATATAAAAGGGTTACTTTTCCCACAACTTTTGTAAATATCACAGAACATACCTACTGTCTTGGTGCTGTGTTGTAACTATTTGTACTCTGACAACCAAGAATTCTGAAACTTTGTTTCATATTTCGGTTTCTTTTTTGGCGGTACATCTAACTCAGCACCCGACATTGTTTTTGAACTATCATCCTCCGTTTCATGAGAAACTCCACTACTTTCTTTATTCTCCTTTTCACTTTCCACATTCCCGCCACCACTGACTTGACGTTGAAAAAACCTGTAATCTTACGTCCTGCCATGCTTAATTACACATTCCGGAAAGGCACCAAAGTTAGCGCATGCGCAAATGAGTGGAAAGGGTATCAATTGCAGTACCCCCACATAGGATACACGTGTTTTGGCTATAAATAATTAGCAGGATTTCCAAGTATCCTTTTGTCTTACAGTACATCTGCAGCCTTCGGATTGGAAAGAGGTATTGTGAAGAAAAAAAAAATATCCTTACTTTTGAATTTATTTTTCAACTCTTATTTATTCAATTTATCTTAACAGTTACAAATAACGTTTGTATACTGCCGCGCATAGTACATTTTTTATATGCGCGACTTTGAAGCAAGTTGCGGGAGTTCTCGTGCATCACTGCTTTCCAAATGTGCGAATTCATAGCAATGTTGCGTGATTCGGGCAATCGCGCGCCCTAGAAGCATCTCTGCAATTGTGTTTATTTGACAGATAATGTCAATATTATTGGAGATCCAACTGTTTGGGAAAATATGGACAGCTATGGATGCAAGTTGCAATGTCATTTCTAGATCAACACTGATCTGGAAATTATTGTTTACTAAATAAGAGATTTGCTAACAAAAATTGAGAAAAAAAATGCACTTACCAAAATGAAACAAATCAATAAAACACACCATATATACTCGCGTATAATCCAGTTCCAAATGCAAACAGCACAGACCCTGATCTGCCGTCACATAATTCACTGGCAGATCAGGGTCTATGTTGTTTGTTTTACTGATTAGTCCTTACAAACTGCATAGACCCAGATCTGCCGGGGCATTATGCGACGGCAGATCTGGGTCTATGCAGTTTGCAGTTGGTATCGGCTTATATGCGAGTATATGTTATATTACTCTGCTGTAAGGTGAACGATGAGAACTAGTTCAGTAAGGCATGAACCTCTCCTCCAATCGGGCTTTTTTTTACGAAATGGCTCGAGTGGCATTCTATTCACAATAGATCAATTTACATGGCATATTCTTTTACAGCTTTTTCATTATCAACTGGCCGCCAGTTACATTACTATCTACTTTTCCAGCTATGTCATCTCCTATTACAACACTGTAACATTTTTCTTTTAAACTTGTACTTTTAACTTTGAGCCAGCCAGCTACTTCAAAAGATAATGAGAAAGCCGTTTTAGATAAATAAGTAAACTAATTTTAATGTAAAACTATTTGAAAGATGCTTAAAGCTGATTTTGACATGTGAAATAATGGTTATATTACTGACAAGAAACATCAGGACATCAGTATGTCACAGAGATTGCCATCATTAGACTTGATCTCAAAATGAAAAAGTCGCAAATGTTTTGTGGGCATATCTGAAGTAAATTAACTGTGAATATTAAACACGATCATAGAATTTAACAATTCAAACCAAAATTTAAAAGATCAATATAAAGAACTGCAGATTACCCCTCCATAATTATTTTATATGATAATATGATCTTCACAGCAGGAATATAATGTGGGGTAGGAAAGGTAAAATAAAATTGTAAGAAGATATATTTTCCAATTATTATAACAGGCTCAACTGAACCCGACATTGCTCACCTGTGTAACATTGGCTTAGAATCAAAATGTAATTGCAAATAGCCAGGTAATCTGGGTTGAAAGATCTGAAGCCTGTTGAACCCCATCAAATTCTGGTTAAAATTGGTCATGCTTTGTTTTAAAGGATTCATAACAATGGAGCCACAGTAGCTCAGTTCGTGAAATGCAGACTCGTAATCCAAGGGTCACAGGTTCAATACATGCACTGGCTAGCCCAGGTAGGCTGTCTCCGCGTGTCCTTGGAAAAGGCACTTTGCTCCAATTTCCTCAGCATGATATAGTCAATTATGTGTTAAAAGTGCTGTTAAAACCATCACACCAATAAGCAAAGGCTTTTCTATTTTTAGTGACTTAAAGTCCCATATATGATCGCTGATTTACATCTGTACAAACTGGAAAGACTGGTGCCTCAATGATCCATTTGATTTGATCAAATTCAGCTGAATGGTTTTTGAGAAGTTAGTTAAATGTTTTCTGCTTGTAGTAACAACAGCAATATAGGATGGCTAATATTGTGCAAAGTAAAAAAAAAAACACCTTGTTGATTCAAATGTAATCATGGCAGAGAAATGACAATTAAAGTAGGTCATGGTCATTAATAGACTGATTTTCTGAATGTACCATTTATGATTTGTTTGATACCTTTTTATTTAGCTCATGTTACTTTAATGACTTAAGCTGAGACCTCAATTTTACAACTGTAAATCTTATAGTCCTGTCTAGACTCAAGACATTTGCTTGGTCAACTGTAAGTCAGACTGAAATTTCAGCTAAGTAGATCACTGGATTGTAGATAGAAGTGCAAGTCCAGACTCAAGTTTTATTGGTGAAATCCAGACCAGGTCTCATGGACTGAGAAATTTGTAACCCCATAAAGCAAGTGCACAAACACACACTGGTAGATTCATAGTATAAAATCGTTTCTTTGAAAAATGTCAGGGAATAAAGTACCTACCAATAACAACAACAAAAACAAATAGGTGCCAGAAAGGCTTCTCTTACGTCATTTGTTAGCCCATCAAAAGGCAAGGCTTTCTTAGTCGATAGCCCATCAAAGGGCAAGGCTTTCTTAGTTGCAGCAGCAGCGGCAGCTCTCATCTCTAATAGAAATGATGGTTTAGCTGGTGATTTCTTCATGTTTGGGGAGACTGCCTTGTTTAAGAAACTACCATGGATCTTGTGAGGGGATGGCATCCCAGGAATATGGGGATCTGGTGCCTGAGATCCAGCCTACAGAATAAGAAAAGATGCAAGAATACATGCGAGAATAAATATTAGGGTATTTTTATACCATACCAAATTTGCTGATGATAAATGTAAATAGACAATATAAATAACACATACAGGTGCTCATGTTGTAACCTTTTCCCACTTGTGTTTATATAACGGTCATCTATTTACACCCCGCTACACTGTGCAAGATCCAGGTGTTACCAGTGGAATCATGCCCAAGCTACACTGCACTGTGGGGTGTTAGACTTTTATTTATGACTCATCGACTTGCCACCTACTTTGAGTTAGAGATAGTGTTGACTATACAAGTTAATCCTTAAATTATCCAGGTAGACTCCACTCATGCCTGAGGAGTTGAGTGTAACTTACACCTGGTGTGAGTTGTACAGCAAGAGTCAGAACATTACAACAGAATGTCACTTAATTACACTCAAATGCACCTTACCCTAACAAAAGTGAAATAGTCAATCCACTTTGAGAGTATTGTACAGTACACTCTCATAACCTGGTGCAAATGGTGCTCATATTCTGAAGAAAAACAACAAACCAACTACCCAATGGAGAAAAAAAAATTCAGCTTTACATTTTTGTAAATAAATATTCGTAAAAATCAGCCTATTTGTAGCATCATCTAGAAGCTATACTGTAATTTCTGTATATCTTGGGACAAGAAAAAAAAATTTATTAATTTCCCTATCCCAAAACTTTCAAAAAAACTTTTGACAAAGTGCTGACCCCCCCCCCCAAATCCCTTCTTGCTGCACCTAATAAGGAAATAATTCAATAATCTTTGATCAAATGTCATAAATACCATTATTTTTCTTTCCTTTAGGTCAGAAGGAAGTGTGGATCTTACCCTCACTTATACAGTTATAGAGCATAAGGAAAAGGTGATGGAAATGCAGACCTGCCAATCCTCAGTAAGGCAGTCAATATCTTTCCACAAGTTAGACCATTTTTCAGTAAGATGTAATGAAATATCATGTATTGCTATTGTCAACTTGGAAAACATGCATGTGAAAGGTTCAGAAGTGTGGTCTAATGCTGCCAAGGCTACATTAAGTTTAACTAAAAAGTTTGTAAAGTACACTTTTGGCCTTAATGACCCCAGTTCAGTTTCTGAAACTAGTTCCAAAGCTCATGGAGGTCAATCACTTCCTGCTAGATCTCTCAACTTGACATCCTTTTTGCTTAATTCATGTGGTGACAGCAATCATTTTTCCCATCGTAAGTAATACTCAAACTGACACAACATGTCCAATAAATCTAACTGTTGCCTTTCCTGCTTTTTCTTTCTAAACATGGCCAAGTATCTGAATATTCTTTTCATGCATCTGTGCCGAGTGGTTGGACTTTTATGCATCTGTGCCGAGTGGTTGGACTTTTATGCATCTGTGCCGAGTGGTTGGACTTTTATGCATCTGTGTCGAGTGGTTGGACTTTTATGCATCTGTGCCGAGTGGTTAGACTTTTGAAAAGCTGATTGTCCCCTTTGCCTTCTACATATTTTTGTTTGTTGGACATTTCCAGATGATGCTTTAACGTAAAAGTAAAAGCTCAATCATGCAGGCGGTTTTTGCATGAAAAACATTGGCAATTAAAGCATCTATGGTAATCCTGTAAAGTAAACCCAAACAAGACAACATCCGGATTTGACCACAATGATCATATTTTCGTATTTTTTTATACTGTTCTGTAAGTCCGTAAATTTATGGTTGTTTCAGTAAGCTTTACAGTTAAATCATGATGGTTGGCAGGTCTAGAAATGTAAAACCTTGAGTAATGACCTTGACCTTGAAGATAGCACCTCAATACAAGTATACCAAGTTTCATCGCTTAATCTCAAACATCTTTCAAATTATATAAAAAAAAGTGATGAAAATATAAAATGGCACTGTGGCCTTGACCTTAAAGATAGTTGCCCCAATTGTGGTATGCAATATGCCTTCTAGTCATGATGTACAAGCATACCAAGTTTCATCCCTTAATCTCAAATGTCTTTAAAATTATAGAGTGGAAGGGAAAGAGTGATAGAAAATGTAAAATACTGAGCAATGAATTTAACCTTGAAGATAGCACCCCCAATGTGGAACGTGACACACCTTCTAGTGATGTACAAGTAAATTTCAAATGGATTTCAAGTTATACAGCAGAAAAGAAAGTGTGACGGATGGAAACGTGGATACTATGTCCCCAATTTTCTTCAAAAAGGCATGTGCCAAAATTTGCATTAAAGCATCAAGATCTAACCAGGTTATATGTACATGAATATAAACATGCCTACCAAATTTCATTTGCCTCCATTGAGTAATTTCAGCATAATCATACAAACAATGTTTCATTGAAAACCTCAAAGTCCAAAAAAGGTCTAACAAGTGCACAGCAATCAGCATATTATACACTTGTCTTCACACATAGTACAATGGAATGGAAACTACATGAAAAACAGATTCCACAAACAATGCCCCAAAAAACTAATCTTTAATCTTATCCCCTTTGAACTCTTCAATCCACAAGTAGTTGGGATCCATTTGGGATTGAACATACATTTTCCCATTGTTAATGCAGACAATGAAGTCAACATTTACCATCTGCCATTTGCATTGACGGATTTACCAATAGAAACACTTAAACTATCATCTGGGAAGCTAGAATATAAATGTACCACAGTCTGCCATAGAACAGGAATAATACCAAAGGTATCCAAATAAACATTATGTGATAAAATGAAGGATTAGAATAGTTCTTAATGCTCAGTTTTTCCCAAAAATATTTAAATAGGTAAAAAGAAAACACCTAACAGTAATACATCAAATATTAGCAATATTCAAGGGTTTTTAAAGGGCTGCCAATGCAAATTTAAGGATTCTTAAAGAGCTTTTTCCCCACTTTTTGTCATTTTCAAGACCTGTGCGAACCATGTTCTTTCAGATGTCGTGACCTTGACCTTTGTACCCCAAAATTGATAGGGTTCTTCCTTACCCCAAGTGCTAGCCATCCACAAAGTTTGGTAACTGTAGACAGTGGACAACTCAAATTATTGTGCAGAAACAAAATTGGTAACAGATGGATGGATGGATATCATAACATAATATGTTCATCCTTATCGCAGGTGCACAAAAATGGTAACGAAAATCTTTACACAAATTTTCTATGATCATAACCTTGACCCCTAAGGTCAAAGAGGTAAGCGTGCATGAATTATCTTAGCTTCATAATGATTCATGCCAAGTATGAAGAAACTCCATCAAGTGATTTATTAAATACAAGCAAATGAACAAACTTTAACCAAAACCTTAACACAAATCTTCTATGACAGTGACCTTGACCCCAATGTCATAGATGTGAGCCAGCATGGCGTAGAATGAATTGTCTTAGCTTTAAAATGATTCATTCCAACAGCATTTCCCTCTTTGGGGTGTAAGATTGAGAATTAAAAAAAACTTTGGCGTCAGAACTGAGGATCAAATTGTCACCAAAACAAAGCACACAGCAAAAAAGTATGCATCAAATTTTTCATACGGGGGTCCCTGATGCACCAATGAGGGTAAAGGAGAACACTGTTCCAAGTATGATGAGATTCTATCTTGAATTTAGGCATTATTAACAAATGAAAAATCTTTAACCAAACCATAACACATTTTCTTTTAATGTGACCTTTACCCTAAGGATAAAAGGTTGAGGAAGCATGTCATAGAATGAATTGTCTTCACTGCAAAACAATCACCGTCTATACTCGCGTATAAACCGATACCAAATGCAAACTGCATACACCCAGATCTGCCATCACATAATGTGCCAATAGATCTATGTCTATGCAGTTTGTAAGGACTAATCAGTAGAACAAACAAAATAAAACCTGATCTGACAGCGCATTATGCGATGGCCGATCAGGGTCTATGTTATTTGCATTTGGACCCGGCTTATATGAGAGTATATACAGTATGATTCATGCCAAGTATGATGATAATCTATCTAGGGGTTTAGGAAAGATATGCACAAACTTTAACCAAAATTGTAAAAAAAACACTGTTGACACCACCACCACTGCAATTGGAAAATTGACTGACTGCTGACATGGGCTCAACAAAAAGGTAATATACCTATGCAAAGAAATATACGTACAAAATTTAATTTGCCATTGTCAAGTAGTTTTTGGATAATAGTGCTATCAAGCTAGCCCGGATGGACAGTTTGTACAGGACCAAATCAAGCAAGCCCGGATGGACAGTTTGCAGAGGACCAAATCAATCTAGCCCGGATGGACAGTTTGCACAGGACCAAATCAAGCTAGCCCGGATGGACAGTTTGCACAGGACCAAATCAAGCAAGCCCAGATGGACAGTTTGCACAGGACCAAATCAAGCAAGCCCAGATAGACAGTTTGCACAGGACCAAATCAGTGCATTAATGCAGCCGAAGCATTAAAATAACTGGCATTTTAATCTTCTCTGGTTAACTTGAAAGGAACAGCCCTAATAAAAAAAAAAATCCTCGTTTCTCACCTGACTCATCTGACTGACAGGTGTTTCTGCAATGACAGGAATATCAGTATTAACCCAGCCAGGTAACGCTAATGGACTCTTCTCCTTCACTTTCATTAACACAGGTCTGAAAGAAGAAACATGTTATACATATTGGTTACATTTGATTAAATAAAGTGTAGCAAAACTGGTGTAAGACTTGCCAATTAAATGCCCCCCCCCCCCCCCGAATAAAACATGTGTCATATTACGAAACTAAAGCACACCATTTTCTCATCAAAAAGTGATGACCATGATATTAGCAACATCAAATAATCCATGGAAACAATTCAGGGCTGTTCCATTAATAAAGGGGTGGGAAGGGTCAGAAGAAACCTTTATCAAAGCCTTCAATCCAAACCCACCCATATATTATTAATATGATCTGGAACAGCTCTCTAAGAATGTTATTTGCTTGTATGTACTTGCTAATACCATACAGAAGGCCAATTAAGTGTACCAACCATATGATGATACCAGAGTAAAACAGAATACCTGCACCTTGATTTGTGTTCATGGTGTCTTATTTTGTAATTTGACTACTTACCGTATATATTCGCATATAAGCTCATACCAACTGCAAACTGCATAGACTCAGATCTGCCGTCGCATAATGCGCCAGCAGATCTGGGTCTATGCAGTTTGTAAAAACTAATCAGTAGAACAAACAACATTATGCAACGGCAGATCAGGGTCTCTGTTGTTTGCATTTTGGACCCAGATTATACACGAGTATATATCGTAACTTGTTTGCCTTGCTCATGCCCCAAACTGACCTTTAGCTTACTCGTGGCCTGACAAATATAAAATGCAAACTGGGCAAGGAGTTAATCCACAATGTAAGCCCAACTGTGTATATAATCACCAGAAATAACCAACAGATTTTACCTTACTGTCATTTAACTTACCTCAGAGATTCTGGATAGGTGAGGGGAGGAGCTTTACTGAAACTAGTATTCCACAGGATCAGGGTCTGATTTTTAATCTGTCGGCGGGAATGTAGGAAAGTGCTCTCCAGAAGGGGTGAGATTTTCTGGAGGAAATCTGAGTCAAATCCCCCTGTGTATCGACTTTGTAGGCAGGTGCTTATATCAAGCCATAACTTCTCCAACTGAAATGAAAATGTTATCTTAAGTAAATATGGAACTTAAGTTTGAAGTGATTTTAGCACTTAAATCCTTGTGCAATTAACACCGAGTTCTTTGACTGACAAAAATAGGTGTGGATAGATCAGTAGGTTTTTGGTTTGGTGCTTTATGGCACAGCAACAAGTAAGATCAGTAGGTGTTTCATTTATATCTACCATATACACATGCTTATTATTAAGTCGGATACAATTTAACATCCAAAGGGGAGAGGACGTGGTGAGCTGACAATGAAGTCTTCTCGAACAGTCTTGCAATGAGACAGTATCTGTGAGATCCTGTCAGAGGGACATAAACTGTCCCTTGATGGGTGAAGAAATTCATCCCCACATAAAACAAAATTCTGAGAAGGGATCACATCTGACTTTTCCTGTAATGACCTTAAGTGAGCCGTTATTACACCCATCACCCTGATAAAGACTCTCAGAGCAGAAACCAGGCTAAAGGGAAAAGCTCTAAATTGAAAGACCTCCTGGCCCAGACAAAACTTCAGGAATTTCCTGTGGGACAGGAGGATGGGAATGTGATAGTAGGCATCCTGGAGATTTATAGAGACTGCCCAGTCATTTGACCTTATGGCGTTCCTGACAGAGGAGGACATCTCCATCTTAAAGTGCTCTTTATGAAGAAACTTGTTTATCTGGGAAAGATCGATAACGAGTCAAAATCTTCCCACTTTTTTTTTAATTAGAAGTTCTGGGAATTTAATCCAGGGCACTGAATGTTTTATTACTCTCTCTACTGTGCCCTTCCTTAGAAGGGTGTACACCTCTTCCCGAAGAGAATTCAATTTGGTCTGGTGAAACCAAGTGGAGCTCCTTGATAGACATGGAGGGACCCAGAAGCAAAGTCAGTAAACCTCTTTTACAGTGGAAAGGACCCATGAATTGTCTACTAGGTCCAACAAAGCCCATGAAAAAACAGCCTAGTCTGGTACCTACTGGGACATTTGAAAGGAGGGACTTGGATATGACTCACTAGTGACGACCGACTCACTAATTAGGGAAGGGAGAGGGATCCATAGACTTCTTACCCTAGACCTTTCGACCACCCCATCATTCGAAAGAAATGTAAGAAGGGGTTATAAAATTGGCCTAATCATTCTGCTGGAAACACTGCTTAAAATGTGTTGCTGATCCCTCAGATCTTGGGAGGCTAATGTGGGGATTAGTTTGCGAATAACATTTCAGTATCAAGCAGAGAAGCACTGGACAGGTTCTTGCTGTCCTCCATCAAAACCTCTGGCATATCCACAAAGTGGAATCCCTTGGTTCATACAAAAATCTCAGGACCAAATTTACTGACTTTTGAAGGCTTATTATGATTTTTTCAAGGGCTTGTTTAAATCAACTTGCCCACTTTTAAAGCTGAATTCTCAAGCCTCTTTTAATGTATTTGTGTTGAGTCCATCTTCCAAATTAAATAAAGTTATACATCAACATATATACAATAATTGCACCGTCAATAAAAATTACTGTCATGACTAATTTTCCAACTGCATGTACACATTAAGTCACTTAATTCTATGTATTCCAAGCTATGTCCAATCCCTACATTTTACTTCTTCAAGGATACAACCTATCGTTCAAGTTTTATTTTTTAATTCCTGGGCCTTTTCATTAGATCTTTTCCTAAGACAGTTTGACTGAATAGTAAATGTTAGCTGCTATGTGGTTTCTGCCTTCTCAACGTGGTTTCCAGCTTAAACTGTGATTGCTTGGTACGGAGATCTGGACCAAATGTGGGTTTTGATCCATCAGCTGCATCAGATGGGAGAGGGGGTATCTGTAGCTGAGTGATATTATTTTTCTCAGAATCTGTATTAAAAAAAGAAATCATCAATGACTTTTCATATTATTCAAAAATTCTTTCTAACAATTGGTGTTTTTTACTTCTCATACTAGAAAAAATCCATATTCCCCAAATCTATTAACTTATTACACAAAGCACACATTGCCATTGACTTGTCACCTTTAAACTCTCTAATCCGTGAGTATTCAAGATCCACAATACATTTGCGACTGAAGAAACATTTCAACCCATCATTAAAGTGGATGACAAATTCAACGTCCAATATGCTTCATCCATCATTTGTACTGACTGGTTACTGATAGTGACACCTAAAAAAAACTATGTTTTAGGAGTTGAGAGTAAAAATGTATCACAGTCTGACCATAAGCCAAGGAAAAATACTAAAGGTATCAAAATAAATTTAATGTTTGATAAATGAAGAATTGAAACAATTGCCGATGCTCAGTTTTCCCCCCAAAATAATTAAATAGATAAAAATGAAATACTTAACAGTAATATATCAAATATTAATGAAATTCTAGTGCTTTCACAGGGCTGTCAATGCAAATTTAAAGAGTTATCAAGGGCGTTTTCCACTTTTTGTTTTCATGGGTTTTCTCAAGACCAGACATGAAATTAAAAGTTTTTTTTCAAGATCTTTGCGTATTATGGGAATCCTTACAGAAGTGGGAAAGTTCCACAGAAAGCGCCATCAACATTGAATCATGGGAATCCCTACAGAAGTGGGGAAATTCCGCACAAAGAGCCATCAACATCGAATCATCGGAATTCCTACATAAGTAGGAAAGTTCAACAGAAAGTGCCATTAACATCGAGAGTGCACGTCTCAATGTCTCTGCAAAGCGGCCAGTGACAGCACAAAGAGATCAGCATGGGAGGCTATGGTAACTAGCATACAAGCCTTCAGCTCCAGAGCCTCACAAGACTTAATTGAGATATAGGCCATGTTCCTGCCTATCTTCCCACCTGTGAAGCACTGGAGTCCAGGGCAGAAGGCTTGAGGGGCCAAAACGTTGAAGACATGACAGACACCCTCTCTTGCTGCCTCTTTACCTCATGACAACTTCAGTGTTAACTCCTTAGCCATAGTGTTTGTGAGAGGAACCTAATATCCATTTTTGACTATGCCCCCAAAAGCCCCTCCAAACTGTCCATTTCTGATGATAAGCAAGCCAATCCTCCACTTTCTGGAAATGATATTAGTCTGTCCTCCTCTTGTCTTATTATTTCAGACTACAATTGTGGCTGAAAACAAATTTTTGGAGTAAAAAATTATTTCTATAATTCTACTTGCCTGGTCAAAATCATTAGGAAAACATCCATCACCTTGCAAATCCAGTCCTCACAAGCTACAAAAGACTTTAACCACATCTTTTGTCTTGTTGTAGAAATAACAGTGCTCAAAAGTATTCTGCTTGCCAAGACAAACAAAAATGGTTCCTTTGGATAGAGTGACTGACACCAAATCTAGTCAATCAGCAGTTACTACTGGCAAGAAAGTGCACACTCTTCTGAATATTAACTGTGGGGAGGGCTTATTCCTGTATTATTATCAGGTTAGTATTATAGACGAAACATATTTTACTAAAAAAAAATGATTTTTTCTTCAAATAAACTATCCAATCATAATACTTTAGGAGAACAGATGAGAGGTGAAGGGAGTTACATCCCCTTACCCTGTACTTGACCCAGTGCAAGTACAGTAACCCAAACTTGTACAAAACTGCTGTGTGAGCTGGGAAGGCAGCCCATTGCACCACTGCCATATACTTCCCACCAACTCAAATCGAGCTCTTTGGGATGAAAAGGTTTCTGAGGTAAAAAGGTAAAAGCTGTAGAAATGTCGTCTCAGACCTCCATGCCAGGGCTTGAATTGTGTCAGTCCGGGAATGGATCCAGGATGAAAGAGCTTGAGCAAAAATATTGTCCCTTCCTTCTTTGAGCTGTAAGAACAAAACATATCCCTCTGCTGATTAGCTCGGTACACTTCAGGTACCACATCAATGCCCAAACAGGGTCCTAAAGATGCCCTTGGGAAGGAGGGTCCAAATGAGACAATGGTTCCAAGACAAAATGCGGATTTCCCATAAACAGGAGTCTGTTTTTAGAAATGAGATCAGCGGCTGTCACGAGTGAAACTGAACATCATGGCCGAACTGAAGATAGTTCAGGTTGACCGATAAGAATTTAACTGCTTCTGCCTGCTGAATCTAGGAAACAGGTCTTTTATGAAAGGCTCTAGAGAATAGTTACAAAGGGTGCCTTGTTCATCCAAGTCAGAACCCACAGTAGGTTCCATTTCGAACAATGGATCACGGCCTTTGGTCAAGGCAAATCAAAGACTAGAAAGTCAGAGAGGTCTTTGTTCTGGTATAGAACCTCACTTCTATGATGGCAAAACATATCTGAAATCATGGAGCAGTGGCCTTTGACTGTGACCTGAGCTACCTTCTCGAAAAGGCATAGAAGTTTGCTATTTGTGGTACCTTGGCTTATACAGGAGAGATGTTACTCTGCTTGCACCACTGGAAGAAAATTAGCCTTTTCCTCTGATCAGCCTTCAAAATGGTGGACCTTCTTGCCCAAGTAATTACTGTCCACCACTTGTTTGCCAAAATGTTTGTTTCTTAGGGCTTATTTGATATGAGCCAGATGTGCAAGTCCAGTATTTCTGGTTTGGGAAGGAAAACTTGCACGCCCAGTTGATTTTGCATGCAAAGAGAAGACGGGATCCTGGGAATCTCAGCCACTAGATTCAGGAGGTCATTGATCCATGCTCTTTCCCATGTGGGGGGAGAAACTAGGACTATTCATGGTTTGCAGAGTCCTGGAGTTTTTTTGTCAAGAATTTCAAGGATTTTTTTAAGAACTTCCACATGGAGTATTTTTTCTCTCCAAAGTGCAACTTCAATGCACTTTCTGCCATGCTGGAAACATCAAGAACTTTGTTGCATGTCTTGTACATCACTTTGTGTTTGTTCCCCTTAAATGCTTTCATCCAACTGCAAAGTGAGTCATGTTCCATTTTGAATTGTAAACACAGCTCATTCCTAATCAGGTCACATTCCTTGCTGAATTAGTGATCCATTTGCAAATCTGAGTTGCACACCACTACAGCCAACTACTAGTGTCGTGTGTCATTTTTGAGCCACCTCATTTTATACAAATTTATTTATTTAATAATTTTCATGGGGAAAATATGTAAATAAAATAATTCTGAATTTAAATAGAGATTTATTTTATTCAATTTTGAGGTTTTGTATTCCATCATAAAATAGAGATTTTTGGCAAACTAAAGAGTTTGTCAGCAATCTCACAAAAACCAACATTTTTTTACATTCAAGGAGCTTTCAAGACAATTTTAATAGATGTTGAATCAATCCTTATTAATTCAATAATTCTAGGTAGTACTACTGTAAAACAAAATTCATGAAGACGTGTATCTACGTCCTTCCCTGAAACTAGTACCATCCTTTTCCTTGTTAATGGTATTTACCATGTGAAAGTAAATATCACTCAATTCTTAAGCAATTGTTACTAAGAAAATAAAACATTATTTTTTAAATTGTGTGCTTCCTTAAGACAGATGGTCTATTTTAAGAGATGGTCCAAAGCAATGGTTGGACTCCACAATGGAAACAAAAGCTCCATTTCTTGTATTATTTGTTAATTTTTCCCACGAAAATGAATTCACTAAGTGTACCATACAACCACTTACCTTTTGTTGGAATGCAGCATTGAATAGTTTGCTGGTGGTTTTCTTGGCTGAAGCATGGAAGAGCTCACCAATTGGTTGAGACAAGTGACAAATCAGACTGCTGATGATGCTAGAGGAGGTCACATGGGTAAAAAGAGTGTTGAACACATCTACAAGGTTGTTCAGCATTCCCTGGACAGAATATGGAGTGGACTTGAGACCCTAAAAACAGATCAATTCCTTTTTGTAGTACAACAGGGTATAGAATGCTTGACTCTAATTTAAAATATTGTTGTTGTCAATTCTAATTGATTGTATAATCTATGAATTTTATCTATTTACTAATTACTTTTTCTTATTAAATACATATTTAATCAGTCTCTAGATGTTGTGAAGTGTTGTATGTATGTATGTATGTATGTATGTATATATGTATGTATGTATGTATGTGTGTCTATCTGTCTGTATGTATGTATGTATGTATGTATGTATGTATGTATGTATGTATGTATGTATGTATGTATGTATGTATGTATGTATGTATGTATAGGGTTTGGTGACACATCAGCACAATCTTGGCTATACAGTGCAGATTAAAAGTTAAGCTCCAAAATGGTAGAGGTAAAAATTTTAAAATCTTCAGGAAGATAAACCCTGTAGTCCTACAAGATAAAAAAAAAAAAAAAAGTACATATCTGCTGTATGTACCTATCAAACTTTAATAGCAACATGGCAACCTACTTGAAAATTTGTAATGTGCATTTCAAATTTCAGGTCACCAAGCACTAATAATTTGGTTGCCTTAGACACTGAAAGCAGAAATCAACAGAGCAGACAATTAATGATAGAAGACAACAAAATGTAAAGGTTTTAGTTTGGCAAATTAATGAGAAATTATTTTTAAAAAGCTTAACGTTATTTTTAATACTATATCTAGATCTGACGGAACTTGTCAACTGTCATCATCTGCTCTCTACATCTTACCTTGTCTAAAATTCACTGATAAAGACAGAACTTGTCAACTGTCATCATCTGCTCTCTACATCTTACCTTGTCTCAAATTCACTGATAAAGACGGAACTTGTCAACTGTCATCATCTGCTCTCTACATATTACCTCGTCTCAAATTCACTGATAAAGACGGAACTTGTCAACTGTCATCATCTGCTCTCTACATATTACCTTGTCTCAAATTCACTGATAAAGACCCTTAAGCTTCATTTTCAGATGAGTTTATTTTAATAAAGCATTAGCCATATCTGGATTCATGGTAGTTTGACTATTATACTGCAGACTAAATTTTCTGTATTTGTCTCCATGTCCGCATTTTTCTGGATCCGTATCATTAGCTGAGGTAGTCTGAATAATATCATGTAATAGATCTGTCACTTATAGGCTGTCAAAAAAACTAGACACATGTGAAGATGGCAACCTAACATAGGAACCAGCAGTCTCACAATTGAAAAGGGATTATGCTGTAAATTAAATTGCATCTGCTGAAGGTTTTTAGTGTCAAATGTGGTATATACAGCAAAACCCCTCAAAACCGAACCTTCAGTATACCAGAAAAGAATTTTTTTTTCACATCTGGAAAACCATCAGTAAAGTGAAAACCTCTCAAAACCAAAAATTTGGTCCAAAGGGTTTTTGGTTTTGAGGAGTTTCACTTGTAATTAGAAAGTGTGGATGTCATTTTCTAGGAATTTCCATTTTCTATTTGCTGCATTAGGATTCTGAATTTTTTGTCACAACTTCAAGCAATGGGTAAAGAATTTAAAATTCTTTAAAAGTTAAGTAAAATAAAAGATAAAGGGAAAGGAAAAAATGTACAAAATTATGTCATTAAAATAAAGGGTCAAAATCTAATATATAAAGTGTATTCAAATAAAAAGTCCAAGATTTTCTCTGATGATGCATCCTCAAAAAGCTTCTTAATTGAGTTCACATAAAAAAAAACAAATTCTGTCTCACAGGGTGGAAGTCAATGCATTCAACAAGAATGTGTTCCATTGTTAGTGGACACTGGCAAGGTATACACTCTGGCTGAAGTTCACCCTTCAGGAGGTATGCATGGGTCAGGTATTCGTGTCCTATACACCAGAGTACAGTGCTACCTCGTCTCTTCAATTGTTCTCTATGAGGAATGCCACTCTCCAATAATGGATTTGATATTCCGAAGCTGGCTTGTTGAGTTTTCATCCAATATATTTTGCCAAGTATACAGAACATGCTGATTTATATAACATTTGAAGTCACTATATGGAAATCTTCCATTCAGAAATGGGTGACTGCAGGGCAGCTTTGGCTGCTTTATCTGCCCTTTCTTTACCCTTATTACTAACGTGTCTAGGCAGCTAACAGTATATAATCCATATTCTACGAGTAGTAAATCGCGTTTCTGTAAAATTTGGAATATTAATGGGTTTGTCAAATTAAAGGTTTTGCAAGGGTTTTAGTGTGGAAAAGAAACCCGAAAAGATAATGAAATTTGCTTTTTAATGATTGGTCGCAAGAAACCATTTCATTTGCTGTTTTCTATTTCTGGAGCCACAGAAACTTAGTGGTCAATGTGCCAGCCATTGACCAGAAGGGTGCAAATTTTATGGAGCCACAGAAATTTAGTGGTCAATGTGCCAGCCCTTGACCAGAAGGGTGCAAATTTGAATCCTTCCCAGCGCAGACGGGGTCTGCCATCTTGGTGCATCTCTGGGTAAGACATTTTACTCCAATTGCCATGGCAAGATATAATCATTCATGTGTTGATGCGCCACTAAACACCAATCACTGAATCTTTTCTATTTTCAATCATCTCAGAGAAACTTCATGTCTCAAAACTGATTATATTTACATTATTTTATGACATTTTTCAAGTAAGTAGGAAAAGGAGAATGCTATTTTTTAATCTACATCATTTGTTTACACAAGGAAGCTACCATGTGCTCTGATTTTGGTTTTGTGGGATTTAATGCGATTTTTTTTCAGCATATGATAGGCTATAAATTGGCAGCCAGTTTATTTGGTGGAGGAAGAACCACCGACCCATGGGAAGTCACTAGCAAGCTTTCTCACATACCCACATTAGTCAAGCCACGACTTGGGCCCACACGGACAGAGGTGAGATGTGAGTGATCTATAAAGGCAAATGCCTTAGATTTATTGGTCACCCAAGGTCCCCACCATGTTATCAGAGAATTTGTTTAGTTCTAAAATGAAATAAACCAATCAAGCTGAAAAAACATAAAAAATGCCAAGGGAAAAGATCAATTTTATGACTAAATATTAATGCCACATGCATAGATAGGCACTGGCATGTTCTGTATGTTTAGTTAAGACTTCATGTTGAATTACTCCTAAGACAATATTCCTGTAACTATACTCCCCAGCATGAAATTTTCCATTTACTGCTGCAATCATAACAATATATCACAGCACTAATAAGGCCAGTATAAACAGCTCTCATTTCCCTATTAGATGATTCCATTGGAAAATCCGGTCCATATCATTCAAAATTAACTCTAATCCTACACCAGCGTAATTTTGAAATACTAAGCACAGATTTTATTTGTATAATTTTGCCATTAATTGAAATAATCTTTTTACTATCAATATTCCGAATACAGTTTGTTTTTGGAGTCATCAATAATATGTATCTCAAAGATTTAATTTCCTTCCCTTTTAAAACTATGCACCATTTGAATTTTACATTATGGCATAACAATATTTACTAAGAATTCCAATTATAACAAAGAAATAATTAAAAAGTATTTTATAAACAGTAATCCAGATATAACAGTTGCATCATGGATCCCAAATTTTTTGTCTCAGATGCCCCTTATTCTGCGACACTACTTAAAACAACAGCCAGTCTGGAAAACAGGTAAAAATAATTGTTAGGTTTCAGAAAACTTTAGCTAACAGGTCATAATTAATGTTATTACAGAGCAATGATTAATCTTCATCTGGCATAAGTCTATCTTAATCCATATTGTTATATAAATTGACAGGCAGCAAAAGATGCTGTGTGCAGTGAACTGTACATATCTATATGCTTTACATGTGCAGATGCCAATGACACTGACACTGGGGGTAGTACAATAGCTCTCCTCTGATTTGTGGAGGTCAGCAATGACCATGACCTCTGCCCTTTGGACCCCAGAATCTATAAGTTTCTTTACAACTCGAAATGCAAGTCATCCACCAAAGTATGGTCAAGAAACATGCTCCTGAATAAAAGTTATTCTGCAAAACACGTTTTTCTTTTAGCCATGATGATCCTGACCTTTGACCTTTTGATCCCAAAATCTATAGCCTGTTCCATACATTAAGTCGAAACCCTCCAAAAATTTTGGTCAGTTATTATGCAAAAACCATAATTCTTCTATCAGACCTTTGACATACTGACCCAAAATCGACAAGTTTCTTTCTTACCCAACATGAAAGTCATCCACAAACATCAATCCACAAAGTTTGGTCCAGGTCTGTGATGCAGAACTAATGTTATTGTGCAGAAAGCAATTTTCTTCTTTCAGTCAGTGACCTTGACCTTTGACCTTTCGATACCAAAATCAATAGGTTTCATCCTTACCCCAAGTGCAAGACATCCACAAAGTTTAATAACTGCAGATGGTGGAGAACTCAAGTTCAAGTTACTGTCTGGAAATGAAGTAGCCATGAGACAGATGGACAGACATCACAACATAACAGGCTCTGCCTTACTGTGGAATGATACAAAAATTTAAAATTGCCATTATGACTTTAAATTATAATGAGGTCATTTAAATATGCATACAAATATGTTTATTTTTTTTTACTTATCTACATTTAGTGATTTTTTGCACAATCTTGCTATTTTCCAACTTATATATCATTTCTGAAACTTCCTATTAATTACAGTTTGAGACTCACCTTCGATGGGTAGATGGGTTCCATATTACTGACCAGTTGCAAGGTCCTGTTCTGCAGGAAAGACAGAAGATGAACCAGGGAGTGTATGTTTTCCAATGGCCGCAATCTCTTCTTTGTCCACTTGGCTGGACTCAAAGCACCTGAAAAAGAATTGACAATGTACGACTCCTGTCAAATCTGTATACAGTAAACCTACTTTAATTCCACAATTTTCCATGTCAACTATTTGACAGCCATTTAATTCCACAATTTCCATGTCAAAAAATATTTCACAGCCATTTAGTTCCATGATTTGCCTTGTCAAAAATATTCAAGAACCATTTAATTCCACAATTTCCCATATCAAAATATTTTACAGCCATTTAATTCCACTATTTCCCATTTCAAAATATTTTGCAGCTATTAAATTTAACAACTTCTACTTGTCATATCTAAACATTTTAAAGAAAACTAGGAATGTGATGCTATTTAATTTCACATATGCACTCCCTTAAAAACATCAGTGCAAATAAATAGCAAAAAAATAAAGGCAGGGGAACAGATGCTATTTAATTTCACATATGCACTCCTTTAAAAAACACCAGTGCAAATAAATAGCATAAAAATAAAGGCAGGGGAACAGATACTATTTAATTTCACATATGCACTCCTTTAAAAAACATCAGTGCAAATATATAGCATAAAAATAAAGGCAGGGGAACAGATGCTATTTAATTTCACATATGCACTCCTTTAAAAAACATCAGTGCAAATAAATAGCAAAAAAATAAAGGCAGGGGAACAGATGCTATTTAATTTCACATATGCACTCCCTTAAAAAAACATCAGTACAAATAAATAGCATAAAAATAAAGGCAGGGAAACAGATGCTATTTAATTTCACATATGCACTCCTTTAAAAAACATCAGTGCAAATAAATAGCAAAAAAATAAAGGCAGGGGAACAGATGCTATTTAATTTCACATATGCACTCCCTTAAAAAACATCAGTGCAAATAAACAGCATAAAAATAAAGGCAGCGAAACAGATGCTATTTAATTTCACATATGCACTCCCTTAAAAACATCAGTGCAAATAAATAACAAAAATATAGGCAGGGGTGCAGAGCTATTTAATTTCACATATGCACTCCCTTAAAAACATCAGTGCAAATAGATAACATACAAACAAATAAAGGCAGGGGTACAGATGCTATTTAATTTCACATATGCACTCCCTTTAAAAACATCAACACAAATAAATAGCATACAAATAAAGGCAGGGGTACAGTATGTGACAGAAAAAGAAGGAAACAATTTCTAACAACAAGAAAACCAGCAATGACAGTATGGGCAGATTGCAAACCATGAATACAGTTAATTAATTTTTATTCATGAAGTATGGATCTTTGTAGCTTTTTTGCTTCCTTTGAATCACAGACTGATACATCTAAATATTAACTTGTGTGACTTTGCGAACAATAGCATCCGAGAAAATTATCTAACCCAGACCCTAACAAAGCTCAATGCGAAAGTAAGCACAAATCACTTAACCGTAAAATATAGATCAAAGTGACCTAATTTTCACTGATGGCTGTAGTGTCCTCATGGCGCAATTTATACAAATATCTGAGGGGTATTTAAAACGTTCTGAATATTAGTGCACTGTACAAGAAAATTTAATAGTGAACAGTACATCAATCCAACCTAAGTACTCCCATGCACCTGTACACATTTTCTCAGTCTGAATATCCAATTATTGAATGCCATTTTGTATTCCTCCTTTGGTATGTTGTTAAAAAAATAGAAAAGTGCACTTCAACAACATGGCAGCTTTCAAATCTTCTGTCTCCCAGAATCTTTCATAATGGGTGGTTTGGTAGTGTTCCACAACTTTTGGTAATACTTTGGAAACATAAAAATGTCCAGTGACACTAGCAAACTCAGGTACCTGGATGCATCGAAAAATAATGTGCATACAACTCTCCCGACAGTCTGACTATGTTAAGCGACTTGTGGTCTCTGCTTGCTTACTTGAATCCAAATTTTATTATTTTCTCTCAAGTCAAGTTCAAAAAAGTAAATCCATGTTTTATCACCTATGACAATCTCATTCAAACATATCTGGTCAATCTTTTCATATTTGGTGTTTTCAACCAAGTCTGTTTTTGATCAGCCATCAACAAATACAGGACCCATCTTGCACAAACCTTTCTGAGCTCCAAATGATTCTTCAATATATCAAAAACAGCTGATGAATTAATGCCAGTGACAACAGAAATATCTTCCACTTTGTATCAAGCAGCTTCATCAATTGTTCTCAACACAGCAGTCACTCGTCACTCAACAATCGTAGAAAAGTCTTCCAAAATGTGGGTGATCTTCCATGGATTCACAACCACCTTTAGTATGATGAAACCACCTCAAAATCATTGGATACGACAGAGAATTATATTAGTAAAGTTTATCCAGGTCATCCTTGATATCACTCAGAGAGTAACAAGGAACGACTGAATTTTACGGTATGCTATTTGCTCAGATTTGATCTCCAACATTTTTACATCACTGTAATTACCTATGTTACATCACATGCATAGATCTGCAGTTGTTCAGCATGTTGCATGTGCAGCTGCAGATCATTTTACAGAATGTTATTTTGTCTATCGATCGGCATTAAATTTATTTATAGGTTCAAAGAGAAAACATTTTTAACAAAATATTCAGAACTTTTTAAATACCCCTCGTATGAGTCTCCATAGCAAACCAGCTTACCCAGACAGATATCTATTAGTAGCTTCGTAAAGTCCAAGTGCAATTTTAACCATCTGTCTATAGGTTGCCATACCAACACAGACAGCTGGTGTAATATCAACAGTTTTGAAGAAACTCCATCATCAGTGACCTAATTTTTTTAATGAAAGGTGTAGTACATGACACTGATATGCCTAAATACCAGCTTGTATGACTCTACAATGGTGTCTAAGAAAATGACCCAAACACAAACCCTAACCTACAGAAACTGAGCAAAAAGCAAAGGTTTACCAAATTCACTGTTCCGTGAAATATAAATCTCAGTGACCTATTTTTCACTCATGGCTGTAATACTCCTTGTGACACAACTATATACAAAATCATGTGACTCTACAAGCAATAGAAGGCATGCACAAGAAAAAAGCTGGAAAAATCCCAAGTCTAGCAGCCCAGATTGGACTTGCATTTTGTTGGGAGTAAACATTGTTACGGATTTATGTATCATTTCTTTTAAAAAATGGTATAGTTTTATTAGTTTATGACTTCTGTATAATAGTCTAATTGGTGTCGTTTTGCAGAGTGCACACATACAGTATTTCAATGTGACTCAGTACATTGGTCTTGGGAAAACATTGTCGGTTAAAGCACGAGTCATATCACGTGATTCAGCACACGAGATTTGTCCGTTTGACCTGCATTCAATGTTCTGATCTGGATTTCGTAGTTCAGTGAGTGATTCATTTTTTGTTGACTAGAAGTTAGAATAAGATCGTAGTAACTAGATGTTGATTTAAGACGTAGAATAATTGGGTTTTTATTTGATTTGCGCAGTCAGAGACTATAAATAAGATGTAATCGCAGTGTTCATCATTCTTACATAGTTTGTCAGCTTGAGAGGTCATAAACGAGATTGGTTCATTTTGTGTGGTATTCTGCTCAGAGATATACAGAACATTTTCGATTTAGTACTACTTTCAACTTTAAGAATTATTCAGCTCTGTGGGAATTAGCAGAAACATTTCTAGAACATGTGTGATATTCCATATTCACAAGGATTACTTGGAATTAATTACACTTGGATATAACTGATTCTTGTTGGCAGTCCAACACATTGGAGGTTTCATTCAGTATAATTTTCATTCGGAATAATTTTTATTAACTTCCGGATCAGTGAACTTTAGAACAATTTAGTACTTTTAAGGATATTCTATACTGTAAGTTATTTTTTATTCTTTCACTTTGATTGTTTGTTGAAATATTTTAATATTTTAGGAAATAAAATATTTTTGTTTTAAATCTTGAAAGCTTGTTTGAGTCTTTCTTTTGTTACATTACCCCTAGTCGTAACAACATATTGATTATTTGTGCACAATTATATGTAAAATATGCTGTAAAACATTATATTTGTGTGCAATTTAATGACAACCACAATGCCAGGCAAATGGAAAAATTTTCCCACTTTCCAGAACTGAAATATGAAAGTCTTCTTTTGTAATATATAATCACTAAATACCTATCAGTTGATCAAAATATCTGTATAAAATCTAACTTAAGAAATTCAAATGATTAATATTTCATTGTATATACAACTCTGACTCACCAAGATTAAATGTGGACTGTGTACCAAGGGATGAGAAGTCAATGCTGCCAACAATCACCACACAGAACTGTACCAATACCTCAGTCTGTGACCCATCCTAGAAAAATGTTCAAGTCAAAAAGATATATTAAAAATTTCATTGAATAATCAATGGCTTTGCACAATACTGCTAAAAGTGATGACATATTTTATGACTAAAAAACTTGGACACAAAGTCTTAATATTGTTGCAACCACCACAAATATGTCTACCAATATGGTAATGTATGTGTAACAAAAACTCTTATCTGATATAGTACAGCATGATCTTTATTCATAAAAATTTATAAGCAAGAAATTTAAGCTAAAAGCACAAATTTGCTCAGAATATGGCTGGAAGAAAATAAACTAAATTTTCTTAGCACTGTTTCAGCTCCTTGAAGGCTAAATTTCACAGACACTAATTATAGTTCGAGTATGAAAATGTAGTTTTTTGGAGATACAACTATTTTTAATTAAGTAAAGATACCACGATTTGCTCTGCTCTGAAGAACGAACTTTCTGTTGTTATGTATACAAAGTTTATAATATGTGTCCATGAGGTAAGTTGTACTTTAGTGGTCATTAATTTGTAAATAACATTTACTGCATTGGAGTTTGACTCGTTTACATTGCCTTTAGTACTTAGATTAGAATTGTCCATGTCTTATGTGAGAAAAGTCAGGTATGCACTGGAAATTTCCATTACAGTTACTCATATTCTAGAATATTCTGGCAGGTGACTTATTCTTATATTTATACAGGTTTGGTAAACAAGCTTTCATTCCTATACTAAACTTCATATTATTAAAATCAGTCTATTAAGAAATTTATTTTAGTAATCAGA
Organism: Margaritifera margaritifera; assembly: GCA_029931535.1. Classification (NCBI taxonomy): domain Eukaryota; kingdom Metazoa; phylum Mollusca; class Bivalvia; order Unionida; family Margaritiferidae; genus Margaritifera; species Margaritifera margaritifera. Next base: position 221,103 of record JAQPZY010000938.1, read on the forward strand.
TGATACAGTTGTGAAAATTCTGAGCAAATTCAGAGAGAGGAATTATTTATTTGAAATATTCATTGGAATTACCAAAAGTGCTCATTCTCATTTTGGATTAATACTTGACTCTGGGAGTTATGTGAATTCATTCAAAAGATATTCTGTATTTCATCATTCAGGCATATCAGAAGATTCAATTCTAGCACATTAGGACATTCAAGGCTACTGGAATTCATTTGGAACATTCTATATTTTGGGCTTGCGAGTATGACAATTAGGATTATTGGATTATTTGGACTTCAATTCACGTTATTGTAAGTGTCTTTTTGAATTTTCATTTTAATTGTTTAGAAATAAATTGCTTGTTTATTTTACTTTCATTGTTGGTTTCACTTTCTTTCTGTTACATTATTTTAAGACCTAGAGTCGTAACACTGTTTTGATCTCACATATCCCTCTGCCATTATGCATAGGAAGCTTGTGTGATTGCTGGGAAGATTTATGAATGTTTTTAAGCCCATCAATGAATGAAGTATCCCACACATTTTTGTTTTTCTCAGAATACTCCGTGCAGAAATGCATAACATCACAGCCTTTCCTGGGTCAGACTTCTACCATTCATATTCATTTGCCCAGCATTTCTGGTACTTTCTAAGTCTCTTCTCTTGATCATATTTGAGATCGCGCTCTCCCATCATCGAATTTCTGCAATTTCGGTGGCAGCTGCACACCTTGCAAATACTTCCACACAACTACAAAGGTCACCGCATAATGCATTGAATATTTATCAACAACGATATAAATATTAAATTACATTGTTCAGTATAATTCTGGATTATTTGTAGAGTCAGCAAACACAACTTTTTCAGATTAGTGAATAGTAGCCTGATACCCTATACCTTTTATTATCATCAGTAATGAAATCAGTGCTTGCTGCCAGTACACCAGGCTAGTTTCATATGCGTGAAGACTGTTTTGACAATAATCAAGTGTAGGCTGTTTGTATGTACTAAAATATCACAATAAACAGATCAATTAATCATTAAAGGGAATGCCAACTCACGTTTTATTTGATAAACCCGACACAAGACTTGTTGTCTGTTATGATAGCAATGGGTCTTAATTTTTACTGCTCCAAAAGATCAGTGATGACTGGCTTTTATTGATCTCTTGGCAAAGTCACTAACCATGGGTTAGCAGATTAGCATTCAAAACTAGATCAGAAATACAGATTCCAGAGTGGAAACAAGCTCAGCTAATCAGATTCCAGAGTGGAAACAAGCTCAGCTAATCAGATTCCAGAGTGGAAACAAGCTCAGCTAATCAAATTCAAGATTACCCTAATATGCCAGGCTCTAGCTCACTACTGAAGCCATCCAAATCTTGTTGATATATGCCCATATTGCAAGTCTGATGAAAACTGGATAAGAAATATGGCTTCCAGAGGGTAGACAAGCTCAGCCCATCAGAAACAAGATTACCTCATTACTATGCATGGAACTTGCTCATTATCAAACTCATCAAAGATCTTAGTTATATAAGCATATATTCAAAGATTGATCAAAATTGTAGCAGAAATAAGTCTGGTAACAAGCTAGCCAATCAGATGCAGGATTACCTCATTAGTATGCAAGGTGCTTGCTCATTATCAAACTCATCTGAGGTCTTACTGATATATGCATTGATCTAAATCAGATCAGAAATATGGCCTAGAGAGTGGAAGCAAGGTTAGCCAATCAGGTGCAAGATCACTTCATCAATATCCATGGACCTTGCTCATTATCAAACTCCTCTGAGATTTTGATGATATAAACCCATATTCCAATTCTGACTGAAATCAAGATCAGAAATACCGACTCCCGAGTGATAAGCAATTTTTGATGGACGGATGCACAATGAACTCAGGGCCATACCGTTAAGCTCACTTGACCTTATGGCCAGGTGAGGTAAAAACCTTCAAAATAAACAAAAGGATCAACATCCAACAAACACTAGGCCATATCAAAAGATAGTTTGGCTTTACAGCCAGGAGTTAAAAACCTACAAAATAAACACAAAGGGGCACCGATAAACGTAAAACACACAAGGACTGGGGAGAAAAGGTCAAATGCAACTCAGAAATAGATAGGAGTTACAGCAAATAAACAGCAAAAATCTTCGAGCACCCAGAGAAATGATATATGCACGAAGTCCAAGGGGAAAAAAAATATGATATTCTGAATGATGGAAGTGACAAATGCATCTGACTGGGACAAAGTTTTTTTTTATTTTTGGCCGCCTATTGAGAAATGAAGGAGGGAATTCACCTTGGACTGGGGACTAGTGCCAGGAAAAGTGAAAGCAATGTAATGATAACAGGTATTGTATTACTGCTTATTAAAAGCACAGTTCCTTCCCATGAACCATAATCTAAACTTTAAATGTAAACTCATCTACTGTCTACATCTGCAGACACCGATAACAACGACGCACAAGACACAGAATAAGCTCTCCTGTTCTTCATATGGGCAAGCTAAAAAATGTGCAAGCAAACAGAAGTCAAAGCAATTTTTTTTTTATTCCTACCTCTTTTTCTTCCTTTCTGCAAGTTTCCACAAGTCTATGACACAGGTCCTCACACACAATATTGGCCTCAGCATTGGTCACAAGGGCAGAGAGACGGGCAAAGGTCTTGTACAAGTCTGACCAGGTCTTTGTCAATGTCTTCACAGTGGGCTGCATTCCAAGTTTTACATGTTTTAATGTTATTGACCCTATGCAATTGGTATAGCATGTACCTAAAAGTATGTACTCACTTATCGGTCATGTCCAATTGCAAGCATAGACATTGATCTGCTGTTACATAATGCACCATCAGACCAGAGTCAATGCTGTCTGTTCTACTGATTAGTCCTAACTGCATAGACCCAGATCTGCCAGAGCATTATGCAACAGCAGCTCTAGGTCTGTGCAGTTTGCAGTTGGACTCGTTGTACACAAGTATATATGGTAGTGAAAGGACTTTCCACCACAGCTCAGATGTTGGGATAGGGTGGTCTCTCAAGTGGAGGAAACTCAAGACAAGTGTTCCACAGAATCTGGTATCTCGGTGGTTAGCATGCCAGACTCGGGAACAGAAAGGTATAGGTTCAAATCATACCACTGGACCAGCTCTGGTGTGTCCCGGGGCAAGGCACCTAACTCCAATTACCTCAGCACAACATACTGTGGTTTTACTATTTTTCATTAAACACCAATTTTTGTGTATTTCGTGGCTGCTCCGAACCACAAAATTAAAGACCCAATGAAAATGGACCACACATGATTCAGAAAGCCCTCCCCCCCACCCCCAAACCATTAATACTTATAAATTCTTAGCATTCAAAAAATGCTCAGCTATTTGAGAATTCAATTTTGTTACTGTAATAAAATATTATCTTGCACGGGTGTTTAATTTTAACCAATTTTTACTAAAAAAACATTAAATTTATCAAGCAGTTTATATTGTTTCAATGCACATGCATACAGTATCTGCCATGTTTTCCACTCACTTCCTTAAATTGACATGTCTTGTGAGATCAGTAAGGATCGAGAGAAAAGAGAAAGAACGTCAAGTATTTAAGTACTAGTATTACTGAAAATAAAAGAAAGAATAATGAAATGTACACCAATTTGATAATTATTAACATTCAGCCTTCATTCAAGTGAAACTGTTGTCAAAAATACTTGTAGGAGAAAACTGCAATTCCTTTCTTCTCTGCAGTTCTCTGTGATTTAAGATTTAACCAGAGTTGTGATCAATCAATGAATAATCTACATAAAGCATAGATACAAGGGATATTTGAAAAGTTCTGAATATTTTGTTGCGACATTTTGTTTCTTTGCACCTGTCAATAAATTTAATGCAGATCAATAGACAAAACAACATTCTATACGATTATCTGCAAGTGCAGTACACAGGACATGTGCAGATATACACATGTGATGTAAAAAGAGTTACAATGACGTAGAAATGTCAGACATGGAGAACAATTGTACTGATGTGCAAAAATCATACATTAAAATCCAGGCACTCTTAAGGTATTCTCCAACTGATATCAAGGCCAACTTAGATGAAGTGTATCGATATAATTCTCTGTCATGTCCTACAATTCTGAGGTGGTTTCATTGTTTTAAAGTTGGCTGTGAATCCATGCAAGATGACCAATGCCCTTAAAGAATGTTGTCTGCGATTGGTGAGTGGTAAGTGGCCGTCATGAAGGAAGCAATTGATAAAGATGCTCAATACACAGTGGAAGATATTTCAATTATCACAGGCATTAATTAGTTAACTATTTTTAATATACCGAGGAATTATTTGAAGCTCAGAAAGGTTTGTGCAAGATGAGTCCTGCATTTGTTGACAGCTGATCAAAAACAGACTCATGTTGAAATCACCTAACAGCTCACCAAATATGAAAATAGTGACCATAGACGCTTGAATGAGATTGTCACAGGTGACAAGACATGGATTTACTTTTCTGAACCCAACTCAAAAGAAAATAATCAAGTTTGAAATGGAGACAACGAGCAGATACCACATATCACTAGACAAAGTCGGACTGTCAAGAGAGTTTTATACGCATTATTTTTCTATCCAGGTACCTGTGCCTGACTTTGCTTGTGTCATTGAATATTTGTATGCCTCCAACGTCTTGCTAAAAGTTGTGGAACACTACTGAACCACCCATTCATGCACAGGTACCTGAGGTATCCATCTACTCCACGACAATTCACAGGTGCATAAATCCACCATCGGGACAGATTTCCTGAATGACAACAGCATCAAAACTTTGCCACATCCTCTATACAGCTCATATTTAACTCCAAGTGATTTATGACCTAATCCTATTATCAAAGATTCACTGAGGGGCAGACAATTTGAAAGCCGCCATGCATTTGGAAGTGCAGTTTTCCAGTGTATGACCACCATACAAAAAAGCATTTTATAATTGTAGAGGTGCATGGGAGTACTTTGAGGGTATGCACTGATGTACTGTTCATTAATAAAGAACTCTGTTCTAAAACGCATTATTATTCAGAACTTTTTAAATATCCCTCATAAATACACATATACTTCTAATTACAGGTAGCAAACTTTCCTATTAAAATTTAAATCGTCCTAAAAGCAGATCTCATTTTATCCATGCATTTTTAAAGAAAAACTAGACTTTAAGCTAACACTTCCCTGATTTTCAGACAAAACCACTAAATAAATATTGTGTCAATAATGTCTCCTGGCACACAAACATGTTACATAAATAATCTCAAATTTGCAAAATTATGAAAGTCCAGCTTTCTCAAAGCAACAGATAATTAGGACAGACTTCTTAGACATTTTACCATGAACTGCTTTCCTTCACATCAAAGGTTGCCACAGTCTGCTTGTTTGTTTCACACATGGAATGATGACAATATCCACACAAAATGATTGCCAGACTGATGATATGACATTATGGGCAGCGGTTCAAGTAAAAGATCATATAGATATGTTTCAAGAACAGCTTGGCTTGGTGTTATGGGTTCTCTCAGCTCCATTTTATGCTGAGCTCTCTGATGAAAGGGATTAATCCTGACAGGTATTTGTGCTTATACTGGCGGTAGTATTGTTTTAACCATCCAAGCAACCGCCATTAATTGCAGCATATTTTTGTTCTTGTGTATTCTTTAATTTGTGTATTTGTAGAGGTTAATCCACAAAATAAAATACATATAAATATGCAAACTCTTGACACAGGCAAATCCACAAATTTAAGTGCCTACAAAAATGTCCCTCTTTTTAAGAATTTTTTTTTTTTAAACAAAACCACGAAAATAAATGTAACCACAGCAGACCTTAAAGTATTCTGGTGCAATAACACACCAAACCGGACCAAACCTGGCATCTTGCCTGTGTCGATGTGTTGATGTATCACCCCTTCATCTTCCTTGCAAATACTTTAACATAAAGCATTAATGTAAAACTTTAACAGTGTTCATGATGACATACGCTGTCACCGACACCATCACAATAAAAATAATACCTGTGTCTCATCATACTAATGCAGGCGAGACAAAAACCACAAACCATGGATGAACAACCACCATGCCTTGCATGTTTTCAGACAAGGATTGAACCTGAAACTGCAGAGATGCAAAGCAAAGTAATAGCCCTGTGCTATCCTAACCTTTACATATTTGAGCAACTTAAAGTTATGTCTTCAAGTTTTTGGCTGACTAATACCATAGCAATTTTACTAATGTTAAGGTTCAACAAAAACATTCCTCGGTGACCCAAGCCACAAAAAGTTTTACAACCACATTTTAACACCAATCCTCCCCTCAAAAATTAACATTCCAAAGAAATTACTTTCAATACTTTTCTGACCAGCCTGTTGAAAATGTCAAAGTATTTCAATTGACAAAATTATTACATACATCTACAAGACTTCACCCTATTTTCATAAAACAATGAAGTCGTCATATTCCATAAACTAAATATACTGTGTGTGTATAGGCTTGCATGCAAGTGAGATAAATACCTGTGGCACTCTTTCAGGAAGTTTGTGTGTGATAGGGAACATCAAGGACTGATACAAGCAATCAAACTTGTGCTCCAGTGCATCACCCTGGTTGACTTCATTTGTCTGAAGAACAAAATTTACCATCATGGTGAAGAACTGTGCAAAGGAGTCAAGACTTTTTAGCCTTGCATCCTTATTATTTTAGTATGCAACTCAGAACAGTATATTGAGACATTCCCCTCTATTCCCCCATTCTGATATAATTTGTGCATCCGGTTTGGACCCACAAAATCCTTGAAACCAGAGTCCCTAGAAGGGACTGATGCTCTACAGGCTGAAAAGAATTTCCAGGAATTCAAGACCATTTCTTCCTTTAAACTGCCAAGTGTTGAAACCATCTGATATTCTTCAGTGATAACAAGATTTTTGAATTATCTGCTGTGGTGGACATACTGGATGTCAACTTGGCACCATTTTCATTTAGGACCAACTGGCATCATAAAAATTCTGGTGCAAACCCAATGTTGATGTGACTGTCGTTTTGGTGGAGCAACGATAACAAGATTTTCAAGATGTATGTCAACGTGGCCATATTCGATATCGGATTGGCACCATTTCCACCTGGCATCAACCAGACATCCAAAAGAAGTCTTCTGGTGAAAGCACAATGTCAATATGACCAGCCATCTAGAAGAAGTAGCGATAACAAGATTTTCAAGATGGCCATTGTGGCAGTCATATTAGAAGTCAGATCGACACCATTTTCATTTAAGACCAACTAGACATTATAAAAAGTCTTTTAGTGAAATCCCCATGCTGAAATGATCATCATTCAGGAGAAATAGTGACAAGAAGATTTTCAAGACAGCCACTGTGGCAGGCATATTGAATGTCTGAATGGCACCATTAGAACTAACCAGAGATCACAAGTTATTTAGTAAAAAAACAATGCTGACACATCCATCCATTCAAGAGTAGTAGTGATAACAATATTTTCATGATGGCCACTGTGGTACCCATATTAGACATCAGATCAGCACCATTTTCATTTAGGACCATCTAGACATCATATAAAGTCTTTTAGTGGAAATCCTATGTTGATGTGACCATCTATTCAGAAGTAGCGAAAACAAGATTTTCAAGACGACTGATGTCGTGGTGATATTGGGTATCAGACTGGCACCGTTTTCATTTAGGACCAACAAGACATCATAAGATGTATTCTAGCGAAAACCCCATGTCAATATGACTTTTCATTCAGGAGGAGTAGCGATAAGATTCTCAAGATGATCGCTGTGGTGGCCATAATATACATCAGATCAATAATATTTTTAAGATGTCCACTGTGGTGGCCATATTGGACATCAGATCAACACCATTTTCATTTTGGACCAACATTACATCATAAGAGTTCTGGTGAAAACCCCATGGCAATATTACTTTTCATTCAGGAGGATTGCCAATAACAAGATTTTGAAGATGGCCAAAGGAAGATTAGCAATAGCAAGATTTTCAAGATGGCCACTGTGGCAGCCATATTAGACATCAGATTTGCACCATTTTCATTCAGGACCAACTAGACATCATAAGAAGTCTTCTGGTAATAACCCCATGGCAATATTACTTTTTATTCAGTAGAAGTAGCAATAACAAGATTTTCAGAATAGACATTGTGGTAGCCATATTGGATATCAAATTGGTACCATTTTCATTTAAGACCAACTAGACACCATACAAATTCTGGTTAAAAATCCCATGTCAATATGACTTTCCATTCAAGAGCAGAAGCAATAACAAGTTTTTCAAGCTGGCCACTGTTTCGGCCATACTGGTCATGAGATTGGCCCCATTTTCGTTTAAGATCAGCTAGACATCATAAGAAGTCTGTCAGTGAAAACCCCATATTGATGTGACCATCCATTCAGGAGGAATAGTGATAACATGATTTTCAAGATAGCCCTTGTGGTGGCAATATTGGATGTCTGAACAGCACAATTTTCATTTAGGACCAACTAGACCATGGATGAATGTGTTGGTAAAGTTTCATGGCAATTCTCCTAGTAGTTTAGGAGAAGTAGCGATAACAAACTTGTGCTAACGGACAGACAGACAACAGACCATCCCATAAGCTCTTCTGGTCTATAACCAGTAGAACTAAAAACCTACCTATATATTTTGAAACTATGTCAATACAAAATGTATATATGGTGATAATATTTCCAGGGAGACCCTTGATGATTGCAAAGGTCAGCATTTGCACAGATACAACAATACCTTAAAAAATGCAAGGGTCAGCATTTGCACATCATCTTTCAAGGTGAATCTATTTCATTATGAAATGCTGTCAAGTTTGTGAGCCACAGTAATTGAGCAATCTCAACTTAGTGGTTTTAACTAACTAGCACTTGAACTGCTTTATCATTCCCTTTTTATTTGTCCAAAGTATTCATCCACTGATTGCAAACTATAGTCAAGTGTATTTACCATTTTCACTATTATTATACAGCACACAATGAATAACAATTAGTGAGTACTGAATGACTAATCCCCACCCCCCTCCCCAGATGTAGTGATCATACAGGAGTATTAACTTGTATCTATATAAATATATTGTATCTATATAAATATAGTGACTACTCCTAATGTACCGAAATTCCCCCTATTGCAAGTTGGCAACTATGGTTTCCATCTACACCCCGGCAACTTGTACCCCCCTACTGATTTTAAGAACAAAAAGCATCAAAGATATAAAAAAAATGTGCAAAAAATACTAATTTCATTCCTTGATTTATTATTTTTAACTTGACTGCCACAATTTCTTGCTTTGACCTCAGTTCTACTGTGCCGAGGTTAAATATTAGAAGTGATGTGATCATATGTTTGTGTAAATCATATGTTTGTGCAAATCTCCACTGACATACTGTCCTGATTTTGTGGAATGTAGATATAGCATTCCTCAAGGTAAAGTGGGCTAATTAGCTATTCATACTTCTCCCAAGAGATGCACACTAACTATTACCATTATAGATTATCTTCATCCATACTTCAATCATTCCCCAAACTTCAGAACCTGTATCTAATAGTAAAGGAAAAAGGTGCATTATTTTACAAATATATATCTGTGCTTATAAGCACTGACTCAGGGAAAGCACAGATTCAGTAATATGATTACCTTGGTGATATGTTCATGAAGAGGGTTAACAACACTGCTCCAGAAGCGCCAGACTAGTTCAGGGTTCTCAATAAACTGAGAGTTTTGGTCCATCAGTTGTAGCACAGACTGCAGGAATCCCAGAGTTCCTGTGGAGTTCCCTAACCCACAGGATATCAATGTCCCCATTAAGCTGATGTAGCTAGGAAGAGAACATCAAATTATCAAATCTTTTCTTGTAATAAGAAACTGCAATGATAAAGCCTCTCTTTACAAAAAGAAAAGAAAATAGCAAGAGAAAATGTCATCAGAAAAACAACTAATTACCACAAACAATCATAGCTATTACAAATGTAAAATCTCATCTCCAGTGACCTTGACCTCTGATCTACTTAATGCAGACTCAATAGGGAGATGCCCTTCCTCAAGTGTAATGTAAAATCTGGGTGTGGGAAACTTTAGGAAAGTGAATTATTTTGTATGGAACCTAAATAATAGTATTATCTCTAGTGACCTTGACCTTTGGGACCATGAATCAAGAGGAAGGTGCCTCTGCACAAGTGTAGACTATGTGAAGCTTGATGAAAATTAGATCCAGGAAACTTGACTTATCCAGCAGAAACAAAAGAAAATTACAAAGTCTACTCCAGTGACCTTGACCTCATAACAATAGGGAGATGCCTTCAGTCCAAGTGTTGTATACCTATGAAGTTTGATGAACATTAGGACAAGGAAACATATGCTGACAGCAAAAATCAAATTTTCAGCTCTATTGCTATCTTCTCCTCTCCAACTTTCAGACATGGAGGATAAAAATGATTGTAGATTGAGAGATTTTTGTTTAATGGCCAATCAACACTGAAAAAAAGTTATATTGTGCCAAGACAATCAATCAGGATTGTATACTTTAACTCTACAAAGCTTTTAAAACTTAATTATCAACATGCAGAAAAAAAAATTAAGACTAAAATGATCTTGACCTACAAATTGTTGGCCATGCTGACAAGATACAAAAGACCTACAAAAAACTTGAAAAGAATATTCATTTCTATGATATCAAAGTCGAGGTACTATACCGAGTTTATCAAAACACCGAGACAGATGGGGTTTTATTGTTTTTTTTCTTCCCCCAATCACTGTTTATAAAATCTGTTTCTGAAGCTGTTACAACTGTCCACCTCTAGCAACCAGATTGTAATGGGTGGAAGTCACAGACTTTATGTAACCTTGGAGTGACAGCCAGTATGACTGCTATTATCAGTTCATGCATCAGTAATTACCTTGATTAGCCACTACAGCTGAAGCCTCACATGCAAAGCATGCAGTCCACTCTACTAATACCTAGTCATTCACATGTACAATACACATGTAACCTGTTGAGAGTAACCAGTTACATTATATAATGTTTAGTCATTAATATGAAAAGTTTACCACTGAATAAACATATTTATTCCTACTTAAAAGCACTGGTCAGTAAAGGCTTACCATCTAGGGTAGGATAAATACAGTATGGAAAACTGTGAGGTCATAAGCTAAACACAATTACTTAAACTATGATGGTAAAACAAAATGTACATCACAGTCAATTTCTTTAGTTGTTGGGAAAGGTACTTAGCTCCCATTTTCCTTGGCATGATATAGTTAATATTGTGTTAAACGTGCCATCATAACAGTTTTTAATAAAAAAAAAATAATAAAAAAAAAGGTCGTGTGCTAACAATGAGGCTATGCTAAGCTTTATTTGTTTTAAGGGTCTGGTACAAACAGATGCATATCGTCATTTCCTGATGAGGCACAGTGACTCAGTGGTTAGCATGCCAGACCCACAAATCCTACCATCGGATCAGTCTTGGGTGGCTACCATGGTGTGTCCTTGGGCAAGGCACTTTATTCCAATTGCCTCAGCACTAAATTACCTGTGTTGCTGTGCCATAAAACACCAAATCAATCAAATTTCATGATTCTAGCAAGAACAGTGCCCAAAATGTGAACACAAAATTAAACCCAAGTCAGTGGAGCATAAAATATTGGGTTATACTGACCAACTTTTGCAATAAAGGTGAAGTCCTCATCAAATGCAATCCATCACCACATTTCACGATTCTTGATAGGAATGTGTGTATATAGCATTAAAAAAACTTGTGTTCATGAGCTAAACACAAAAACTTTCTTTTTGACATTCTTTTCTCATAGGGTGTGGTAATAACAGAGATGCAAGTAATCATTTAGTTGAATGATACCAGCACGAACAGTAATTAATTAAAATGCAAAATTTAACCAGTCATTGAAGCATAAAATAAGGTTCAAAGTTACATATTTTGTGATGAGGGTGTACTACTGATCAAGATGCATCCCCTCACCAAGTTTCACAATTCCAGGTATAACCTTACGAATATACAGGTTGCAAATAAACGTATCTGATAAACATAAAAACTTACTTAAGCCACTAAAATGTAGGTCTGTGGCCTTTTGTTGTACGAGTGTGGTTGAGAAATAAACTTGAAACACAAAATATACTCAGTCAGTGAAGCATAAAATATGGGTCACAGTGACCTACTTTTGTGATTAGGGTGGAGTTCTCATAAAGATGCATCCCATCCCCTCACTAGGTTCCAGATTCCAGTACGTATACAGTGTGTCAAAGAATAAAAACCCTATGTGGTCATGAGCCAAATGCAAAAACTTAACCAAGAATGTACAAACGATATACATGTACTAAGTCTGCCCCCTTTTCAGGGGGTAGGTGCTATAAAACCCCATCCTAAATGATGCCTAGGACCTAGAAAGTAAGAATGGTTGAGATACATTGAGGCTCTACACATGTATATGCTCTTATATGTGTGGACACCAACATCGATACCAGAGGCAGTACAACAAGGGACAATAGCTTTCTTCTCCTTCAAAGAAGTGAACTAAAAATTGATTATTTTAAAGTTGCAAACATTTAATGATGCTAACATTTTATGATTTATAATAATTGGACGTCTGTTCATCCAGCTGTGGCATTTATATGACATCACAATTTATTGCACATACGTACTGGATTTCAACAATAAAACTAAAGTATGGACTTGAACTTAATACTAGATTCCAGTGATCTGACTGACTGAAATTTAAATCAGACTTAAAATTGACCAATCAAATGACTGAAGTCTAGGCTTAACATTAAAGATGTGTTGCTAACATTTGGACAAACACACACTTCTCATTAGAATGTGGAGAAAACATAAGACACTTCATAACAATGGGGGGATAAAAAGAATATTGTAAATAATGTTCTCTAATGTAACGAGTTTCTGAACTTAAATGCTTTTAATATGACTGACGTTATATATTGCCACTGTAATGATAATTAGTGCCCCTTTTCAATACTTGCCTCTCAGATGTGGAACTGACTTGAAGTAATGTTGGGGTCAATAAAAGTTCTGTAAGGAAGAGAGCTGGGGTCCCCTACAAGAAGAAAAATTCAACTGAAACTTATTAGTTATTCGTAAGGGCTGTTCCAGTAAAACATATTTGGGACCCAGGGAAGACATTTTCAACATGGAGTAATCACCCATTGATGTAATTTAGACATCTGTATCATTTTTATATGAAGTCTTTCTGTAACCAGAGTATATTTAAATAATAATTCCTTCCCTGGGTACCATGTTTGTTTAAATGAAACAGTCCTAAGATGGAATTCACTAATCATGCTTTGTAGAATAAATAAGGATACAGTATAGTAGGCCACAGGGTATATCAGGCATGTGCAACTTCCTCCTGGCCGCGGGCTGGATAAGCAATTGTAAAAGCCACACCATATGATATAAATAAGTGGATAAAATTAGGTCGCAGGCCAAATCCGTCCCGCTGGCCGTAGGTTGCACATGCCTGGTGTACATAAAGTATGCAGTGTTTATCCTAAGATGTATTCATAATACAACTTTGGTGGCAACAGGTGAAATCAAAGTACTGAGATGGCTTGGCAGGTTCTGCTAATACTGGATTAAATTGGACCAAAGGAATTAACGTAACTTGGAGATATTTATAATCATGTTCCTTATTCTATGATCATAAGCAAATACCACTATATCCCTCTAAATACAATGAAATCTTAATTACAAATGTTTTAAATCTTTTCTACTCTTTATCACTTAAAAAAGAACAGATTAAAAAATTCAATAAATATTAGAGAAAAATACTCGAGAAATTACTTCTGATGAGCATTTTTCTATTAAATTGATTTTGTATTGTTTGAAGTGCTACACAGAAGCTGTGAAATATTGGCTGCAACGTTTATATGTGTAAACGGCATAGTTTAGTTTACTGCCTGTAAACATTTACAAAATCAATAAACATGTAAATGAACATGCATTTGGCTGTCAATGATGCAGGAGCTACCAGTTCCAATTAAATGATATATTTTCACGTCTCTGCTTAAGAGGACTGTTTAATAGGATTTTTCTGTTAATTCTGTTCCTAAAGTATGGCTGATTTTCACATCGAATGTGGCAATGCTATGAAAAATTCGAAGTTGACAAGAATTGGTTGCAAGAGAATCATTAGACCGTAAGACCCCCACAGCCAACTGAAAACACTGAAATTTTATTATTTATATCAATTACACAAGCTCTGCAAGTTTTATTACCTACCCATTTAATCTTGCATGGCTTATCTGGTATTCTATACTGATGTTCAATTCGTATTTCCATATCACACACCTAGATTGGAACTACTTAGGTGTCTTCTCTGACATCCATACATCTGTATTTTTTTTGATGCAGTGAATCAAACTTTTACCAATCCCAATTCATTTTGAATTTCATTCACACTCTATAGCTAAAACAAAAATATTTAGAAAGCACATAAGGAGATATGTAATAAATACAAGACTGCATTTGTGTTTTGTTCCGAGTCGGGGGGAAAGAACTCGTTTGATATGGCTTATTAAAACGTTTCAGCCCGACAACCTTGACAAATCCCTATGCCAAATCAAACTCATTCTTTCCACAAACTCAGAACAAAACGTGAGTAGTTTTGTGTGTATAACAACTCAGATGTTGCCACATGCAGTGTTCTCCCCACGAGATGTGCAAATTACGGCTAACTCGAATGAATCCCCCTTCAAAATAAGCAAATACATGATAATTGTGCACCGATGATTTGCAGTGAGCCCATCAAAACTTGTAACTGTTATTAATATCAAACAGCTCATACTGATCATGTCAGCGCATGATTTCTAGATCATATGACAAAATCAGGCACTTACTAAATGACATTTTGCATTCGAGCAAAGAGACACTTTCACTGATTACCTATTTATTAAAGTGTTTTACCAACTGCACTTGTTGAGCCTGTAATATGGTGGCAATCAAGTTTTCACTATTCAAAACTAATGTCTATGTTATTTCATGCTGTTCGAATTCATACGACAGTGCCTTCGTCATATCACATGATCACTGCTACTGTGCCAGTAATTGGGATAAACTGTTTTATCTTTATTCCTCAATTCATATATCATGCACGCAGTGTTTGAAACAAATCGTCTAATCATATACACTGTTCTCGAAATTAACAAAACTGCCAACAAATCCCCTTTAGAAAGTGCCTGAGTGGGAATTTCCACTCTGTGTGAAAATGTTATCTAAGAGGAAACCAAAACCTTGGATGGCAACAGTTGCCCTCACACATGCTGAAACTGTGGATTAAACCAGGGATGGAAAAGGTGCAATGCAAGTACTTTACTGCTGAACGATCAAGAACCCTTGGTTAATAGATTCAAAAAAATCAACTTGATTAAACTTTTCAACATGGCTTACTTACATTGATCATTTCTCCATTACTTATGTTGTATGCTGTGGAACACAATGCCTTTCTTGGTAAACAACAAACTGCCTGGAACATTTTCTGTGAACAAAAGAAAACAAAATGTATGTACCAGAGCTTTGCTCTATGTATCTATATTTAAAATCTTGAAATGAAACAGTCATATGCAAAGGCAATGGCACATAACCAAGCTCTTGTGGAGCACCCCTTACTGCTGAAAACTGATCAACTACAGAGTGCTACAGACCCTGAAACAGGTAATTTTAACAAATTTGCATTTTGTTTCCATTTCATTTATGTTCCATTTGCATTCCATCCAAGTTTTACATTTCATCATCTTATCGTTTCTCATTATGGTCTCAGAAATGCATTCAGATTTTGTGTTTATGGCTTCCATCATTGTTTCCTTTCCTTTCCGCTTCTTAGGAATGAAATGGAAATGCATTGGATAAAGTCACATTTTCTGCGTTCAAGTGGTAAAGGGAAAGAACTACAGCTTTCACATCTTGTCTTATTAGAAGTCTGCTTTAATGCATAAAATGCAAAAGAACACACTTAATAACCACAACTGCAACAAGTGTAAAAATTAGTTGTAGATTATTTGTCTGCAAATTGTATTTATTCTGTTTTGCTCAAATAAAGATTGTACAGATACAATCACCAGTGATGATGTCACAACAATAATGGCATTTGTATTTTTATGCCTGCCTTGACAAAAACAATGTCATAGCTTGCAATGGGTTAAAAATTGTCTATCAATGCAAAGAAAGATTCGGATACTAGATTATCATGCGAAAGAGCTTTCAAACTGTGAAAAGGCTTTCAAACTGCTAACATCTTTCAACCTACAAAAGGGCTTACAGCTGTGAAAGGCTCTCAACCTGCAAAAGGGCTTTCAAACTGCAAACAGATTTCAACCTGGGAAAGACTTTCAAACTGCAAAAGGGCTTTCACACTGCAAAAAGGCCTTTCAACCACGGAAATTTAGTTGCAGATTGAAATCCATTCTTTAAATGCATTCACTTTTCGTTTCATTTTCGTTTATCATGCACTATTTTGCATTCTGCTTTCAATGATTCTGCATTTCATTTGTGCTCATTCTGCAATTCATTTCCAGTTCACTGGTAAAATTAGAGTCAAAATAAGTTAAAGGCCAGCTGCCCTAATTGTTATAAAAATACACAGGTAAGAGCAACCTGCTGACCCAGATTTAATACTCTTGTTCACAAATCTAACAATGTAACATGATGATAAAATTCTCAGCTTTGCAAGGACAAGTTTCTTGCAATAACTTGCATAAAGGGCCAATCATAAAATCCTTAGCAAACATTTACTAGAATGTTGATTATGTATTCAGCCGCAACAATTCGAAATTATAAATAATTTTAAATCACTATTTTTTCATGGGATATCCATTTCTGTTCATTCTTGGTTGCAATAAACCATGAATTTTAAAACCCAAAGAACAGTGATTCTTCTGTGGAAACAATAGGAAACCTTTCCCAAATCAAGTACCAACAAAAGTGTATAAAAATAGCTGACCATACTTCACCGAGGTGAACTCAAGAATTGCTCAGCTGATAAAAAGGCACGAGCAAATTTGGTCTTTTTTTAGGCGTTGAGAAACGGCATACTACCCAGTTGAAAAACCAACTGACGGGATTTGGTGCCAATCCCTCTATCCAGACATGCTGCCAGAATTTTTCTTAAAGAGGTGGCCGTCCCCCACACTTATCTTTTGTTTCAACATGACACAATGCTATTGTGCTTTAGATACTTCCCCAATTTCTGATTGATGAATCAATTAACTATAATCCCCACCCAGAAACAATCCAATCAGAATACATCCATAGTTTCTGCAGTACTCCAACAGATCTCCATCATAAAGGTGCTTGTATTCAAACAATATTCTCCATAGATATAGGATTAATTGAGATCGTGGAGAAAAGGCAAAAAAGATGATGATCTGATCATCCTAATTAAAAAACAAATAATTAAATCGCATATTGGGTACGAGAAATCGCGGGAACCACAGGTAACTTGCGCGATATTTCCCCATTGAGTTTAAAAAGTTGTGCGACACTCAATAATTTTTGCAAGACATCCACGATCCCACGGCCTAGCAGCCTCTCTGTCTAACCATGGGGAGAAAATTCAAACTTCCACCTTGTCAAGCATCCAACTTTTCTGCACTTCTATTGCAAAAGCAAGCCAAAAAAATGTAGCAAACATCTTTGTTAGCTTGGGAGAACTGGATTTGTGATGCAGTGAATGTACTCCTAACATCGTAAGATTGGATAACATATTTGAAGAAATAAATTAATTCACTCTAGTTTGCTTCCCAAAATTGTCGTAACCAGGGTATCTCTGATCTGGCACCTGCTCAATTGACCAATTTTGTAATTGCCAAAGTTTTTACTAACTTAAAAGAAAATCCTACTCGCCCAGCTATTGTGTGTGTGTGTGTGTGTATGTGTGTGTGCAGGGCATTTTTAGATTTATTTCTGTTTGCTTGATTTAGATGATTATGAAGGACTTTAGTAACTTCTTTATTCAATTTAAAAAATTAACAAAAACATTGCCATCTTTTTATGGCACTATTTTGAAATTCTCAGAATGCATTCTTGAAACGTTCGTTTTAAATCATTACATTCTAAAATAAACCTATTCACTCACTAAATTAGCAAGGCTGATGATGTTACATTTATTTTGAGTGATAATAAATCAAATTTAGTCTAATCTACCTCTAGTATATCAGTATTGAAGAATGAAAAAGATTTAATTGCTGAAGCTGAATCAAAATGAACAAATGAAAACTTATGTTGAATGAACAGACTTTTGTTAAACAAAATCAAAATATTTTTGTCAGAAAATCTTTTCATGAGGTAATAAATATTTGTCATCCCTGAATTAGCATTTGCCCTTTGAATCAAGTCATCAGAAAATTCACTCAACTGCCAAAAATGTTAACTCACCATTTTGAGTAAAGAGTATGTTTTCGGACGCTAAGCATAAAGTTTAAATTGTCCACATTTGTGACAATTGTAAAATATTAACTTTTCCAACGAGTTAATAGGAAAAATTGTCACAAATATGCCAAACTCGATTCACCAAATTTGATGCCTTTAAAATATTGTTTTATAATGTTCAATATTCAAATAAGAAATGAATGCAAAAAATTACCATTATCTTCGTCGCTGGCAAGACCCGACTGAGAATGATGACCTGAAACTGGGTGAGGAACATGGTCACAGCGTCTCGCATGTCTGAATTGGCTGAAGAGTTTTCAATAGCATTCTTCATGTGGGCCACAAGGGAGAACCAGATATGATAGAGGAGTCCATCTGATGAAAAGCCATGGAAGTTTCACAAGATTTACTCATATCGAGAACATTTGTAATTGTGAGAACAAATCTCTTTCCACTAAAAAAACCAACAAAAAACAAGAACTTACAGCAAAGCATCATTATCCCCACACTTTCTCACTTATCACCATCCTTTCCATTACACATAAATGCTTAAGTGTCTCTCCCCACTCCACCCGCAGACTCCGCAAACACAGGATGGAGCCAAATTCCAAAAACAGTTTTAGTGATATTACGCACACAAGTACATCCATATAGGCAGGATAACATAATCCCCATACTTTTCATCAAAATGTGTGGAGATAAAAAACAAATTTGAACAAGAGAACTGCAAACAGCACATGATATGCCTGTAGCATTATCTTTTCCCTACTAATGATCTTGTTCTTTGAGCTTTGATATGATAAGGTGTGGACCTGGGTACAGCTTCTTCAAAATATCTATAGGGGCTAAAAAGTGACAGGGTGTAAAGGGAAACAGGCCAGTGACTTCCATTATCACTTGTTGCGACCTGGACCTTGAGGCAATTGCTATGACTGTGAATACACGAGACTATGTCATATCAAGATAACAGACTAAGGTGTCGTTAAAATACCTTCACTGGTTCAAACATTATACCTGTACATGGACAGAGGTCAGAGATTTATTTTCCCTTGCTGTGACCTTGACTTTGAGGCAAGATTTGGCTATGGTGTGACACACCGTCTAGTCATGATATATAACTGGTTATGGTTTCATTCAAATATCTTCAATTGTTCGAAAGTTATGCTCTGGACAAAGACACAAGTCAGAGTTATTTTCCCTAGCCATGACATGCACCTTGAGGAAAGTCATTTAGTCACGATTTATACTTTGGGTAAAGTTTCATTATAACATCTTCAGTGGTACAAAAATTATACTCCAGACATGAATACAAGTCAAAAAGTAACATTTTTGCTCGCCATGACCTTGACCTTGTGGCAGTGGGCAAGCCAATGGTGGCAGTGGGCAAGCCAATGTTACATGATACACTGTCTCCCATCTTGTCATGATATATACTTGGACCAAGTTTCATTAAAATACCCTTAATGGTTTAAAAGTTATACTCTGATTAAGGATACAAGTCACAGAATTATATTTTCCCCTGCCATGACCTTGAGGCAGGGGTCTTGGCATGGTACGAGACACACCGTCCAGTTATAGCATATACTTGGGCAAAGTTTTATGAAAATCTCTCCAGCCATTACAAAAGTTATGGGCCTGACAAGCAAACATTAAAAGATGGACATATGGACAGACAGACAACACCAGAACTAAAAACCCAACTTGAGATGGGAGTATAAAAATTAAAACTATATGCACAACGGATTTATAAATAATCTAAGTCTATATTAACACAGTTACCCAGCTAGCACCAAATAAACTGATATTATTATTATTAATCTGAAGAAACTTTCAAATTTATGTTTCTAAAATGTTTTAAGTTATATTTCTTGAACCTCCAACCCCCTATTCAGTTAGACATACATGTATGCCTAAGGTCTGCATTCTCTTAGTCAGCTAACCTGCGACAAAATCGACAAAACTGATCCTTTGCCATATGTATATTAGCATGGGAAAACCTACATGTATTTGCCAAGATTTTAAATACGCAAGAAAAGGCAATTTCTGCATGTTCTATGTAGAACAATATCTACAATACATATTATGTCAATATTCTTCATTCACACCTGGAATGTCTGCACCAATGCTTATGATCAGTTCCGTGGCAGAAGAGATAAACAGCGATGCTTGTTTGAGGAAAAAAGCTGGCCCTGAGATAACATCATGCTGCAAGGTATCTGCAAGGGAAAGATAAATAATAATGAAAGGAGTGCTGAGGGATTGTAAATAACCAAATCCCATGTCATCCCTCTGTCATCAAATGCAAACAAGAGACCTGTATTTTATGGAGCCAGAAGATAAAAAACTTTTAACACTGAGCTTAATCTACAAAAACTTCCAAATTTACTTTAACCTAGTGTATGGATGGACTGATGGACATGCACATGGATGCCAATGTGATTGCTATATTGAGTTTCTGTCCAGGCGAGCTCAACAAAGATGAATGCTGTCATGTCTGCAACACATAGAAAGAGTAGTGGCAGGATCTTTTAAAGAAATCAATGATAAGGGGGGAAATGTCCACCCCCACCCTCCATTTATGAAAAAGAGGTACAAATTTTCTAAATAATAGGATTTCACTAAGTAAACAAGGTAGGGGTTTGCAAAAATGATGCTAAATTTTTGTGTGCATTTGGTTGATTTTTGGCATTATATTTAAGAAATTAGTGTGAATTCCACAATCGCATATCTTGGAATAGACCCTGGTAGCAGTTCAAATTCACTATGCAACTCCAACATCCAAAGTTAAATTCATGGTTCTGGCAGTGTGCAAGTAAAGAGGTTACGTATATGAGGTTGGCAGATCTCTCTTGCCTCCATCTAACAAACGCCTAAACCAACATCTAAGCCATTGAGAGTCAATGTGTTTCTATTGTAAGATCAATAGATTACAATGCTTATGTACTAAATCACTTACTATTAGGTACTCAAGAAATCATGACAAGAAAATCAGCTTACTTGATGCAAGTATGCAAACCTGCTTAAATCAACATGAACCTTCTGTAAAGAACACATTAAAAACCTGCTTAAATCAACATGAACCTTCTGTAAAGAACACATTAACTCCAAAATCTGAACTTGTCTGTTGAAATATATGAATGCAAGAAATTATCAATCTGCTACTATCTTTTTTTATACATGTACTTTTTGACATAAATTACAAGTGCATAATTTGTAAATCACACAATTTTAGAAAGCATTAAATATTTTACAATTTTGTGAGAAAACTTTTGTGAAAATATTTTTTTATGGTAAACCTTGACATTTGTGAAAATTTTACGAGGCAAATATACAACATTAACTTAATGTGCACAAACTGAATTACAAAATCCGATTTACAGTGAAAAGCCCCGAATAAATGTCATTTAAGCTGACAGACACAAGCATAAATACAAAGAACTTTTGACAAAATCTCGGTACACACACAGGATTCAATTTACCCACCTAATGAAAACTTGTGCTGTGGAATGTCCACATCTGTTGGAAGAGACCCAAGAAAATGAGCAAGCACCTCACAGCCCCTTAACTGAAGGGCTGGGAACACAGGCCACTGGGAGCATGTACTACTCAGGTTGAGTTGTGGAGTCACTGGGCTTTTGGTGCTGTGTATGACTCTTCCTACAAGATATTACATACGACTGTTAAAAGAAAAATCCTAGACAATAGGACAACAGTAGTTGTCCAATTATCTGGGACAACTTTAATTTTACAAGTAAAATTTGTATCCCTCCTGTATGAATGTGCACAAGGCTTGAAGACTGAGCTATCTCTACATTTATTCGACAATTTCTTGATGGTAAAAAAAAAAAATGATAACCAGTTACCCTCCACCCCCAACGACTCCTGAAATGAAAAGGTGATCTTATAAAAGTGGTGGCCTCTCATGAAGGGGACAGAACAGTAAAACTATACTATTTTGGTGTTTGGCAAATTCTGACCAAGATGTGGTCTCTCTTGACAAAAAGCCTCTTAAAGAGAGGGACAACAAAACTGTTAGCAATAAAGAAATAATTATTGACAGTTTCTTCCGATTGACTACTAGTTTTAGGCATGTACATTTTACAACCCAATTGTGCAAAAGAACAAGTAATTGCAAAAGTTAATGTCCAACCCTGAACTAAAAATGCAATTGTTTTAAAATTTACAGTTGAATCCGATATCGTCCAATGGCCAGCTGTCGTTCGCCTCCTTCAATCGTGTGCCATGTTTCTCGCGATCTAACGCGCTTGTTTTGAGATAATAATGTCATCAGCTGTTACCAGCGTTCTTAAAGAGTGACCGGAATGAAAAAGTAAAGTAAAATCAGACAAAATGAGCTTTAAAAAGGTAATTTAATGTAATTTTCAAAAATCATAATGAAAATCTCTCTTTTCACTAATGCCTTTTTTTATGTCAGACATTTTGGCCTTGAATTTTCTATTGTATACTAAAGATAGTG
Source organism: Margaritifera margaritifera (assembly GCA_029931535.1). Taxonomy (NCBI): domain Eukaryota; kingdom Metazoa; phylum Mollusca; class Bivalvia; order Unionida; family Margaritiferidae; genus Margaritifera; species Margaritifera margaritifera. The sequence continues at coordinate 244,011 of JAQPZY010000938.1, forward strand.
CTGCCGATCACATGTTGGCTTTGTTTACATATTTTGAACAGGATAATCCACTTTGGGAATTTCTTCAACTGGATAGCCAATGTAAATATTTGGTTTTAACCATGTTGAGTTCTTATACAGCATAAGAAATTTTTTCACTCTAAATGTATATTCACTATGGACTTTTTCGTTTCAGTATTATTTCATAATAAACATATATTCTACATCGAAAGACATTGAATCTATAATAATAAAATGTGTATCCATTCACCAGTGTATATTTTTCAATTTCTCTCTCCCTCTGTCTCTCTGTATGTCTGTCTGTCTCTCTCAGTCTATTGAGTCATGAATCTATATGGTAAAGAACAAGCAAGCAGTAATGTAAGTGCACAAACTGCATATAGAATTAACGGAAAAAAATTATTCATTTTTTAATTTAATTTTTGTTAATTTCAAAAACACAGAGACGCTATGAACTAATAATATCCATACTTTGGTCTCATTGGCACAGTCCGGTTATATTCCACGTGAATTATTAGTGAGTGTCATGAACCATGGACGTCATGGAAATAAGTAAACAGACACACGCTCGGAAAAACGGTAATTATGAACTAACATACATGAATGCCAACATTATTTTCACGCTGATTAAATGAAGTAGATATAGTCAAACACTTTTTATAGTTTATTTAAATAGATCATCATAATATTATAACAAACGAGTTAAAATTCACATTAAATGAACGAAAGGTGGTTACTCAAGGCTACTGAAAACCTGTTTGTAACTACAAAATGTTCACTATTAAAACATTTCTCTAAATGTTTACAACTCTTTCTGGATGACCAATTCAGGAAGCGGCAAGTACAGTGTAATGATAATACTATGCGTGTTTTTGCCTCTTCCTGTATCTAATACTCGACAAAACATTTGGCACATTATCATGTCAGGTAAAGATAAACAAAAGCCAACATTACTAAAAGTGACCTGCTTTTGTCTATATCCACACAAAGGTATCAAATGTAGCATAAAACATTAAAGAATTTACAAGGATGTATACTATATACATGTGGCAATATTTTCCAACACAAAAGGAACAAGAGTCCCTCTAAGGGACTGATAATCTACTGGCCGAAAAGAATTTCCAGGAATCTCAAAATAAGACCATTTCTTCTTTTTAACTGCTAAGTGTTGAAACCATCTCTGATATTCTTCAGCAATAACAAGATTTTCAAGTTGGCCATTCTGGTGGTCATACTGGATGTAAGATCGGCACCATTTTCATTATGGAGCAACAAGATAAGACAAGTATTTTGGTGAAACCCCCATGTCAATGTGACCATCCATTCGGGAGGAGTAGAAATAAGATTTTAAAGATGGCCATCATGATGGCCATATTGGATGCAAGATCGGCACCATTTTCATTTAGGACCAACTAGATATCATAAGAAGTCTTTTGTTGAAATCCCGTGTTGATTTAGGAGCAACTAGACATCATAATAAGTCTTTCGGTGAAACCCCTATGTTGATATGACCATCCATTCAGGCGTAGTAGCAATAACAAGATTTTCAAGATAGCCACCATGGTGGCTATATTGGATGTCAGATCAACATTAATTTCATTTAGGACCAACTAGACACCATAAGAAGACTTCTGGTGAAAACCCCCATGTCAATATGACTTTCCATTTAGAAGGAGAAGCGATAACAAGATTTTCAAGATGGCTGCCACGACATATTGGATGTCAGATTGGCACCATGTTCATTTAGGACAAACTAGACATCATAAGTAGTCTTTTAGTGAAAACACCATGTCGTTATGACTATCCATGCAGGAAAAGTAGCAATACAAAATTTTTCAAGTGGGCCATAATGGTGGCCATATCGGACGTCATTTTCATTTAGTACCAACTAGACATCATAAGAAGTCTTTTAGTGAAAACACCATCTTGATATGACAAGCCATTCAGGAGGGGTAGCAATAACAAGATTTCCAGATGGCCACTGTGGGGGCCATATTGGATGTCCAATTAGAACTGTTTTCATTTAGGACCAACTAGATCATGATGATCATGTGTGTAAAGTTTCGTGGCAATCCTCAAATTAGTTTAGGAGTAGCAATAACAAACTAGTGCTAATGGATGGATATATGATGGACAACAGACCCACCCCAAAAACTCTTCTGGTCTATGATGAATTGAGCTAAAAATTCAAGTGCTAACCAAACAAAGACTTCTAACATCTGCAGCAGTTGAAAAGCACTCACAGACTTCAAACTCCTATAGAAATATGGTACTTACTTGGCGTTGTTGGGGCACTATATGATCCTAACTTTGAACCACCAACACAAAATTGGATTAATGGGGCTGCAACCTGCAAAACAGATTAAGGGCTTAATTTTTCTTAAAAACAAGTTCTAAGCAATAAATTCACCACCAAAGTTTGGATTAAAGTACAAAATATAAAAACTCTGGATTTAATTACAAAATTTCAGAACCTACTCAGGCATGAATTGAAGTTTTCATCATAATTATGACATTCTGAAATTGGTACATGACGGAACTTGTAGCAATGATAACATAGTTAAAATTCATGTAGAAAACCATTTCAAATATTTTTTAGTATGAAATTCTTGTTTCTCAAAATTAACTGTCATTACAATAAACATCACTTTAAATGGTAAAACAAACGGTTATTCTATAAAAGACTGGAGTTTGGGTAAAGAGTACATTTACTGCAAACGCATCATATCAATTTTCATCGTTCTGCAAACAATTTACATTTTTGTCAGTATTTTGTTGATTGGGGAAGAGTCCTATTCTTGCCTAACAAGGATCACCGTTTGTTGGGAATTTAAATTTATGGTTTGTAGCAATTATGAAATCCATGCAAACTAATGGTCACAGCCTGCATGTCGAGCCTGCCTTCAGGCTTTCGGTAAATTAGTGTTGCACACATAAAGATGTATTCACATACCAAGTAACACAACTCTGTGCCCAACTGTACTTGAGAAATGAACCACATCAAAATATGTAATATTGAGGCATGGATGGCATACATACAAATGTACAGACATATGGACAAACACGCAGAAGGATGCCAAAGTGATAGCTATGTTAAGCTTCTGCCAAGACAGGCTGGACAAAAACACTAAATAAATACTAAATTCACAGTAATGTTTGTGGGGCAGGCTGCTGTTGGTAGAACGATAAATCAGTTGTCACAACAGTAAATCAGAAAGGTAGAGAATCAATTCTAAAGTCTATATACCAAGTATCAGATGTAACTCTTTTTGTTGGTCCCCCTTTCCCCCAATTCCTAACTGTGAACACGTCCCAATTTATACTCAAACATGTTCTAAAAACATGAAGAAAAAAAACCTGTAGTTTATTAATGCTTTTTTATGCCATAAAATGATTCTTTGCGTCATTAATATACTGTATGTCTGTGGTCCAACAGACAGCTCAACTTTTAGTTATACTTTAATCCTTCAAATACTTCTTGTGTACTGTTGGGCAGTATAATGTACCAATATAAAGACAAAATGTAGCATTCTGGATAAATGTGGAAAATTCTCATAACTGTCTAAAATGAATAAAATTCCAAAGTAGGTAACTTTATTTCTGTGAACCATCTACATCCAACTTCTTTTAAATGTGATATCTGTATGTGGTGGAGCCAATTTCACTAATAGTAACTTCGTTTTAACTGCTCAACAAGTGATTAACTTCCACAGTCATGGCTTGGTTTTATTGTTCCTGAGACATTACTATGTAAAGATAAAAACAAAATTATCCCAACAGTGAAATTTCATGTAACTTTTGAGTTAACCTGTGCTAAACATGTTTGCTTTTTCAAATTTTAATGTACAAAACTGTACTTACCTGATCAAAGTTTGCTGAAAGCTTGTTGCCAAGCAACCAAACAAAATGCCACCACACCTTCAGTTTCTCCATGGCAATTATCTCCATCTTGGCATTGTTTATTTTGAAGACTTGCATAATCAATTTAATTCTTTTGGGGTCAGTTAAAATTTCTGAATTGAAAAGAAGCAAATGCAAAAGAAAAAAATAAGGATGACAAAATCATATTCTTATTTCTATAAATAACAAATGAGAATGAATAAGGATTACACAATCATACTAGAGATACTTCCATGACTTACTATAGCAAGTTCACACTTTTTATTGCATAACCCCCAACCAGGACTCAGGGGGTCTTGCCTAATATCTGTTACATAACCCCCAACCATGCCCCAGAGGTCTTGCCTTAAATCTGTTACATATATTGCATAACCTCCGACTATGACTCGGACGTCATTGCCTACAATCTGTTACAGATATTACAAAAAACCCCAACCATGACCCAAAGTTCTCTGCCTACAATCTGTTACATATATTACACAACCCCCAACCATGACTCTGAGGGCTAAAGTCTGTTACATAACCCCCACCACGACTCTGAGGTCTTTGCCCAAAATCTGTTACATATATTACATAATCCCCAACCATGACCCAGATGTCTTGCCTAAAATCTGTTATATATCAGAGGTGGACCAATCGGTATTGCGCACACCAGGGTATACCAAATGTTGCTTTCAGACTTCTTAACCGTAAGGTTCTAAAGCCTGAAGGACTAACGGCCACATCTGATGTGGTTTCCTTTATTTTTTATTAGGCAACCCCCCCACCGACTCCCCCTGGCAGTTTGGACCTCCATTAGTGAATTTCGTTAATTTATAATTTCTAACCTGATTATTAGCAGGAGGTCCAAACAATGCCATCTCCTCTGCGTTTCAAACCAAAGGGAAGTTTCTAATTTAAATGACGAGCATGCACACAGTCATTCTGTTTCAGTTCCAGGAAAAGTCCATTTTCAGTGAAGGGTGGGGTCTTTGGACTACGCACATAGAAGGTAAACACTGCATTGTCTGCATCCAGAATTTTTAATTTCTAGTTCTAATTATTTCTCAAAAAATTAAAAAAATAGAAATGGAAAAAATATGCCCTCAAATTTGAAAACATGCACAGTAAATAGTTTGAAGAAATTGTAAATTTATTGTTTAAATAAACAAAATAGACTCACCCACGTAAATATAGATGCAGTGTTAGCATACAAACTCCCATTTGCTTTGAAACGCGAAGATGACAATACTAGGGACCCCCTGGCGACAATTGGGTTGAAATTATAAATTAATGAATGAACTAAGGTTTGTGCAGTTTTTTTATATCCAGGCTTTTCGTTTTAAAATCGGAAGGGGGATACAAACTACCAGGGGTGTTGCCGAATACTAGAGTACAGCAATAAGTATAAACTGCAGTCCAGCATTGTGATATAAAGACCTGCTTTGGCCTTTTATCCACATGTAAATTTTATTTGCATTTATTTATAATTTAAGCTAGTTTATTTATTTTATTCATTTTACAAAAGCTAAACACGGATTTCTAAAGTTTCAAGCATGTATACTTTTCGTAGCCATAGGGCAAATCCAGTTTCACTCGACTGTTTGACAAGTTTGTAAATTACAGATATTTGAGTACTGAATGTTACTTTTTTATTTTTTTAAACGACATAATTACATGAACTATTTTAGGTACTTGGTGTGTTTGTCCATTACTTATTTTTCTGAACCTTTTACCGCCTTAAAAATTTTTCTGTCTACATGTTTTTAATGGCATGTTAAACGGAAATGTTTATCCACTTAAAAATGTGGGCTACCAAAATATCTTGTGGGCTACCACACATATTTAGAGATTTGTGCACCCTGACCATGACCCAGAGGTCTTTGCATAAAATCTATTACATGTTACACAACCCTCAACCATGATGCAAAGGTCTTTGCCTAAAATCTGTTACATGTTACATAACCCCAACCATGATCCAGAGGTCTTTGCCTAAAATCTGCTACATATATTACATAACCCCTGACCATGACCCTGAGGTCTTTGTCTAAAATCTGTTACAGATGTTACATAACCTGCAACCAAGATTCAGGAATCTTTGTCTAAAATCTGTTGCATATAGTACTTAACTCTGACAATGACTCCAAGGTCTTTGAATAATATCTGCTACATATCTTACATAACCTTTAACCATGACCCAGATGTATTTGCCTAAATGTGTTACATGTTACATAATCCCCAACCATGACCCAGAGGTCTTTGCCTAAATCTGTTACATGTTACATAATCTCCAACATTGACCCAGGTCTTTGTCTAAAGCTGTTACATGTTACATAATCCCCAACCATGATGCAGGTCTTTGCCTGAAGCTGTTACATGTTACATAATCCCCAACTATGACCCAGAGGTCTTTGCCTAAAGCTGTTACATGTTACATAATCCCCAACTATGACCCAGAGGTCTTTGCCTTAAGCTGTTACATGTTACATAATCTCCAACCATGACCCAGAGGTCTTTGCCTAAAGCTGTTACATGTTACATAATCCCCAACCATGACCCAGTTTCGTGCCATTTGGTAAACAACTAAATACCAGTGAAATGTTGTTTCTCATTTCCCAAAGTCCTTGTTGTCAGTTTTGTCTCCAAATGGGTGTACAGTAGAATTTAATTGGCATATATAAAACATTAGAGCTTCGTCTATAAATGTGTGCCTGATCAAAATCATTCTCCTGCCTCTCATTTATAACAACTCTGAAGAACCATCCACTTTTTCGTGAACATCAACAGGCAATTTCTGGGCTATGTGCATGTGTTGTCCAAGTGCAAGTGTTTGACTGTTAGCCTTGGCAGTAGAAACGGCCTTCAATCTAATGGCATTTATAGTCACCGCAAGCACATTTTGACACTGCACCAGAACCCACTCATTCAAACTACACTCCCATTTTGCACAAGGGTCTTCCATTACTTGAAATTTCTTCAAATGCCTGGGACTTTCACCAACAGCTGACTTATTCTTGTGCCAGTCACGCACCTGTTTCTCTGACACACAAATGTAACTCCTTCAGTGCAGTTGATATGTTTCTTTGCAAAGTCTATAACTTTTAACTTGAATCCTCAGTCGTAAGAATTACATTTCCCCCACCCCCCAACTTTGTTCATAGTCTGTGTAATCTCATTAAAGGTTCTATGCAACTGAACAGGTGTCAATTGTTTGGCATGATCAAAGGGAGTTAAAGTAAACTTCAACAGTTAACTGAACACAGGACTCTACTTGGCACTGAACAAGTATCAAATTCGCAGCTCGATCAAAGGACTGTCAACTGAGAAAACAAATCGGATGCTGCCTTGACAAGCTAAGGGATTATGGGTCAGATTTATTAAATCTTTGTATGTCGCTCTTATAAGATGACCTGAACTCTGCATGAATTGAATTTTCAGTTTTTAAAAAACCTCAACTTATAAGCAAGTATATATGGTATAAAATTTGTAAAAGAAAATATTCAAAAAAGTCATCTGCTTATGTAAAGACTCATAATGAAAGTAGCTTATGGCCGATCACTTAATTTGTATACTAATTATGGTAGTACCATGTGCTGCACTCAATTTATATACTATATATGCTACACTTTCTTTCCATTGTAACAAAAAAAATATTGAAAATGTCAAGTTCCAAGACATCACTATGCAACTGCTTGACATGTGTACCAAATTTGGTTGAAACATCTAAAAAAATTGGAGATTTGAGCTGGGAAAATTAAAATGTTTATCAACAGACAGAAAGATGGACAACAAAAGGACTTGTTAGAAATTTTTTATACAGGAAGTTCGTATTTACAAGTATGCAGGGAAATGATAGGTATCACAAGTTTTGTTCCAGAAATGAAAGTATGAATGGTCGATGGATGATGAACAAATGGACAAAATATTAAAAGTGAAGAATTGTGAACAGCAAAAGGCACATTCTACATCACTAGTCTAATACGTGTACCAAATTTCAGATATATTTAGATGGTTCTGGAGTTTTTCCCAGGGGAAAAAAGTGGATTATGGATATATCAATTAAGAGACAAATCGACGAAACAATAATAATACTGAAACAGAAGAACAGTCAAAAGCAAAAGGCACATCTGGACCACTTGTCTAATATGTGTACCAAGATTCAAAGAGATATCTTGAAAGATTTGAAAGTTATAATCCAGAAGTGAAAGTGTGAATGATCGATGGGTGGATGAACAGACAAATGGATTAAAATGTTAAAAATATTGGAACTGAAGAGTTGTGAATAGCACATGGCATATCTACATCACTTGTGCAATGTGTGTACCAATTTTCATAAAGATATCTTGAATGGTTTGAGGTTTGAGAGTTGCATTCTGGAAATGAAAATGTTTATGGACAGGATGGATTAATATACAAGCAAGCAAACTGAAATTTTCTGAATAGCAAAAGACACATCTGGACCACTAGTCCAATATGTGCACCAAGTTTCATAGAGATACCTTGAATGGGTTGAGAGTTATGCACTGGAAATGAAAATGTTTATGGACTTGATCGATCAATAGACACACAAACTACTAAATAATTCTGAATAGCAAAAGGCACAGCCGGACCACTAGTCCAATCTGTTAACCAAGTTTCATAGCGATACCTTGAATGGTTTGAGAGTAATCATATGGAAACAAACATGTTTATGGATATACAGATGGAACTAGTGATAGCTATATAATTCAGCGGGATTAAAAAAACAGTCCATGTAATTGCAATTTTAGTATATCTGACTGTTAACCACATGCCATGGACAACAGGGAAGGGACCAAAAAATCTATACACATCTTGCAAATGGTTACCATAACATATATCTTCTCCTGAAAACAGCCCCTTAAAGATCTGCCATCTTAGCCCCTCTTTTTTTCCTGAAAGAGTCCCTTAAAGAATTGTATTTTTACACCTTCTTTTTTTCCCCTGAAATAGTCCTTTATAGAAGTTTATTATATACACCATGAAAAAGTAAAGTAGAACTTGAAAAGATTCTTAGAGATATCATATTAGACTTACTTGGGTTGGTTGAAAAGTTGTTAATCAACTGCTGCCAAGCTTGGAAAGCCGCCTGTTTTATCTCAGCAATGGAACTTTTAAAACCTAGTTCAACAATGGGCAGGATGTGGTTAATGGCACTTCCATGATGCAATTCCTAGAAAATAGTGTATCATTTGGATTAAGTGACAAAAAAATACAAATTTAAAACTAGGCAACTGAACTAACTTGCCATTAAAAATCTACAAGCTGTTACTGCATATTCCAACTACATCCCACCCCCACCCCAAAACAGTAACCCAGGGGTCATAATGCAAAATCCATCCCAATATGATGCATCTTTCGCTATGACTCCATAGTTTGGTAAAAATTTGAAAATACTGTAACTGCAATTTTTGTACATCTGACCTTTGACCCCATCCTAGGGACTCCAGAGATGTCAGTCAAGAATAACACCTCTTTTGAGATAGTGTCATGGGAAACATAACCAGAAAGTTTCGTGAATTTCCACCCAGCGGTTTAGGAGGGAAAAACAGACAGATCAAAGGACAGACAGGCAGACTTAAAACACAGGATAACAATTCATTCCTGTTTTTTACTGACTTGATCAGATGTAAGATTATCTCATAAATATGCATAGGTCTCGGTAATATTAAAAATCATCCAATATATTGACGATATTAGCCTAGTTACCAACTCTATTAGAAATTAGGTCAGAAATGGCCTCTGAAATGGCAAGAAGCTCCGCCAATCATATGCATAATCACTTCAATAATATGCATCGATCTTGCTCATAAATAAATCACGTTATATAGTTTTGTTGGGTCTGGTTTGGTGTTTTTACAGTACAGCAATACAAGTAGGTTATTTAGTGCCAAGGCACTTGGACTAAAGTGCCTTGCCCTAGGTCAAACCACAGAAGCTGATCGAGGTGATACAATAGTAGGATTCGAACCTGCACCCATTCAGTCACGAGTCTGGAAAACTAACCACTGAGCCACTGTGGCTCCTATATATACATTTATGATATCTGTCTATTTGCCAAGTATGATAAAAATATCATTAGAAATAGAGTCGCTAAAGTGTCAACAAGTTCAGCAAGTCAGATGCAAAATGACCTCATTCATATGCAAGGATTCTGCTCATAATTGTACTCATCCAAGAACATGATGATTTAAGCCTATTTACCAAATAGGATCAAAATTGGATCAGCAATAGTCTCTAGAGTGGTAACAAGCCAACCTAATCACATGCAAGATGACTTCAGTAATATGCATGGATCCCATGATTTATCAAACTCGCGCAAGATCTTGATCATACAAGCCCATATTCCATTGATGACATAAGCATATATTCCAGGACTGATCGAAACTGGATCAGAAATATGGCTTCCAGAGTGACAACAAACTCAGTCAATCTGATACAAGATCATCTCTTTAATATGCATACATCTCACGCAAGATCACCTCCTTAATATTTGTGCATCTCACTCATTATCCAACTTGTCCAAGAACTTGATGATATAAGCATATATTCCAAGCCTGATCAAAATCAGATCAAAAATACAGCCTCCCGAGACGTAACCTGCTCAGTCAACTAGATGCAAGATTACCTCAATAATATGTGTGAATCTTGCTCATGATCAAGCTTTTCCAAGATCTTAATGATACAAGCATATTTTCCAAGTCTGATCAAAACTGACTCAGAAATGTGACTTCCAGAGTGGTAACAGCCCAATCAGATGTGACACCACCTCATCAGTATCAAGGATCACACACATTATCAAACTCAACCAAGATTTTACTGATATTAGCCCATATTTCAAGCTTGATCAAAATAGGATCAGAAATATGGTCTCCAGAGTGGCAGCAAACAATTAAGAGACAAGTGATCTAAAAATGAAATCTTGTGTTTCATCCGTCATTCGGAAGCCAACCATTCTAATCTGGATCATCAGCACTATCATTTAATATTTTTTTGCATATTTTATGCTTGATTGGTCAAACTATCACTTCTGGTACTAGTTACAGATGCCGAGCAATGACTCCACTGTCACCATCATTAGTTTCAATTCACTCATTTCCTATGGACTCAAAATACATAGTACTTGCTTTTGTATTGGACCATCACTCATTATCATCTTCACTGACTCGAGTATTCCGTGTGAAAAAGTCTGATAGGCTTAAAATCCATACAGTTCTCTCAAGCTTGCTATAATCTTGATCAAAGAAAAGTCATATGAGCTGAGTTGATAAAATCGAGCATCTTGATGGCTGCTTAGTGGACTTGCCTAATAGTTGGAACTCCAAGCACAAGGTTTCAAATGATAGACGTTTTTTGTGTGGACCTTTTAAGATGCACTGATGTTCGAGTGCATCCTTTTGAATTATACCGTGCTAAAAGATGCAAAAGGTACAGCATGGAGAAAACACTTGTAACAATGATATAACAACATTTTTAATGGGATTCATGACCATACCCATGTTGTAAGAGGGGAGATTGGGATCCATGACCATACCCGTGTTATAAGAGGGGAGAATGGGATCCATGACCATATCCATGTTGTAAGAGTGGAGAATGGGATCCATGACCATATCCATGTTGTAAGAGGGGAGAATGGGATCCATGACCATATCCATGTTGTAAGAGGGGAGAATGGGATCCATGACCATACCCATGTTGCAAGAGGGGTGAATGGGACTCATGACCATACCCATGTGGTAAGAGGGGAGAATGGGATCAATGACCATAACCATGTTGTAAAAGGGGAGAATGGAAATCACCATACCCATGTCATATGAGAGGAGAATGGGATCCATGACCATACCCACATCATAAGAGGGGAAAGTACACTGAGGGGATTTATAGTGAGGAACCACTGAAAAAATTAATGGATCTTTGCTTTTAAATCTTGAAATCAAAATTGCAAATGAAAACATACCTGCACAGAAATAAAAAAAGTATGCAAAAAATAAAAACCACCACTCCACATCTAAATTTGCAAAAATAAGAATCAATAAATAAAATAAACAAAAATAAACAAGTCAGCACAAAGAAATCTAAACTAATATATCCAGCTTTTCAGTATTTTTGAGCGCATTCAATATAAAAAACATGGAATTCACAGAAACCATGTGGTAATAGCACAGACAACTCGCTTTATACACGCTAGCAAAATTAATCACCATTTTATCAAACTTTACCGGCACAATATCAATAAATAGAATATTTATCTTCTCATGCATAGCAATTAACACATAATTTGTAACTTTGATCAGCTGATATACGAGTCAATTATCTAGTATTTACAAACAATTCTACTCTTCCATGCAGCATTGTTCAGTTACATGATCACCAAATATTGTGGCGTCAGTATTTGATCGCTATCAGCCTTTTCCACACAAAGGTTGTTTTTATCACATGATCCTTTGACCTCTGATGTGAAAAATATCGTCTGCAAGCTTGGATTATGTGACTGTGCAATCTAAGAAATGGCAAAGTATGGTGTCCAGTTTGTACATTTTCCTCGTACATTGGCTTTTTAAAAAGACAAAATAATTTGTACTTGTTATGAATGAGAAGATAAATATTCTAGTTATCAATAGGCTGGAGGGGTTTCGATACAATATCGTTTAATTTTGCTAGCACATTTAAAGTGAGTACCCTATGCCACTACCACATGGTTTCAGTGAAATTGTTTTCAATAGGGAATGCGCTCTGACTTTCAGCCAGACATAACTGTCCAAATATCTAAAATGGGGTGGAAAGGTTAAAGGAAACTTCGACTAGGAATCATAATCTATTTGTCAGTTAAAGGACAAAAAAAAGAAAATACTATCAAACAAGAGTCTCTTGAAGAAACTGACGCACTACGGGCTAAAAAGAATATCGAGGAATTCAAGATAAAACCATTTCTTCTTTGTAACTGCCGAGTGTTGAAACCATCACTAATATTCTTCAGCCATAACGAGATTTTCAAATTAGCTGCTGTAGTGGACATACTGGATGTCAGCTTGGCACTATTTTCATTTTGGACCAAGAAGGCATCATAAGAAGTCTTCTGGTGGAAACTCCATGTTGATATGACTTTCCATGTTAGGAGGAGTAACAATAACAAGAGTTTCAAGATGGGTGCCATGGTGGCCATATTGGATAACAGATTGGCACCATTTCTATTTAGTACCAGCTTGACATCATAAGAAGTCTTTTGGTGAAAGCACAATGCTGATATGACCAGCCATCTAGGAGAAGTAGTTATAACAAGATTTTCAAGATGGCCATTGTGGCAGCCATATCTGAAGTCAGATCAGCACCATTTTCATTTGGAACCAACTAGATATCATAAGAAGTCTTTCAGTGAAAACCCCATGTTGATATGACTATTCATTCAGGAGAAATAGTGATAAGATGTTCAAGATGGTCACTGTGGCAAGCATACTGAATGTTTGAATGGCACCATTTTCATTTAGGACCAACTAGACATCATAAGAAGTTGTTTAATAAAATCTCCATGTTGATATGACAATCCATTCATGAGTAGTGATAATATTTTCAAGATGGCCACTGTGGATATCAGATTGGCACAATTTTCATATAGGACCAACTAGATATAATTTGAAGTCTTCTGGCGAGAACCCCATAGCAATATTACTTTACATTCTGAAGAAGTAGCAATAACAAGATTTTCAATATGGACACCCTGGCAGCCATACTGGACATCAGATCGGCACCATTTTTCTTTAGGACCAACTAGACATCATAAGAAGTCTGTTAGTGAAAACCCCATGTTGATATGACCATCCATTCAGGTGTGGCAATAACAAGATTTTCAAGATAGCTACCGTGGTGGCCATATTAGACATCAGATTAGCACCAATTTTATTTAGGACCAACTAAACATCATAAGAAGTCTTCTCGTGAAAACCCCCCATGTCAATATGACTTTCCATTCAGGTGGAGTGACAATAAGGTTTTCAAGATGGCCATTGTGGTAGCCACATTGGACATCAGATTGGCACTATTTTCATTTAGGATAAACTAGACATCATAAGAAGTCTTTTAGTGAAAACCCGATGTTGATATGACCATCCATTCAGGAGAAGTAGCAATGGTGGCCACATTGGACGTCTGAGAGGCACCATTTTCATTTAGGATCAACTAGACCATGGGATGAATGTGTGTATAAAGTTTCATGGCAATCCTCCAAGTAGTTTAGGAGGAGAAGTGATAACAAACTTGTGCAAAAAGACAGATGGACGATGGAAAAAAAGACCATCCCAAAATCTCTTCTGGTCTATGATAGATAGAGCTAAAAATTTATGAAATGGTACACCATTTCTATACATGACCTTCCCAGTCTTATTACCATTATTCTTGTCGGGTCGGGCAGGTTTTGGCCGTTTTGACATCAATTTTACTCCAACATTGGAAATGTATGTGCTGGTAGAGTACAGGGCAATATCATGTTTAAAATCTTTCTTGTAGGTACATCATTTTATATAAACTGTAATTGTAGGTATCATTTTATATACACTGTAATTGTAGGTATATCATTTTATATACACTGTAATTGAAATTTCATATACACTGTAATTGTAGGTATCATTTTAAATACACTGTAATTGAAATTTTATATACACTGTAATTGAAATTTTATATACACTAATTGTAGGTATATCATTTTATATACACTAATTGTAGGTATATCATTTTATATACACTGTAATTGTAGGTATCATTTTATATACACTGTAATTGAAATTTTATTTACACTATAATTGTAGGTATATCATTTTATATACACTGTAATTGTAGGTATATCATTTTATATACACTGTAATTGTTGGTATATCATTTTATATACACTGTAATTGTAGGTATATCATTTTATATACATTGTAATTGAAATTTTAATAATAATAATAACTGTTTGCTGTGTGCAACCATTTGCCAGAGTACTATGAAAAAGACTTAAAACCCTCGTGTTCGAACTCTTCCCTCGTGCTTCGGCAAACATTTGCACACAGTAAACAGTGTATTATCTCTATAATATAAATTCTAAAGCCTGAAGGCACTGACCTAATGTTCTACATACAACACTCTCCTGTATAACCTTACAGCTATTTAGTTTTATCCCAATAAATGTAAAGATTTTCAATTTTGAAACAGACATAAATATTATGAAAACAAGTGTACAATGAACAGCGCATTTTATGTCTGCCTCGATTAAATAGGCCTCTAAGGACTTATTAGGGTACCATTTGTCTCAACACCATTATTTCCTTATCAGACTTACTTACCGTGAGTGTGACCTTTGACCTTTAGACCCCAAATCTCAAGTTTATTTTTATTACCCTATGTGCAAACCATCCACAATGTTTGCTCAAGGAAGTTTCAAAACAAAAGTTATTGTGCAAAACCTATTTTCCTTCGAGTCACAATGACCTTGACATACATGCCAACCGCTGGAGCGGTATAAGCATAACCTACGTGGCGGAAAAGCATAATCAGATTATAAAAATTTAATCTATATATTACATGTCATGATTACAATAATCTGTATGAAAAATGTACATTTAGTTTTGCTACTAACCTGGATCGGCAGCTGGTTAAAATTCTTATCACAAATTGGCAAAATCTGTGTGGATTAGTACCAGAATACAAATGCAAAACATACTGACAAATTATTTATATACAATACTCACTTTACCTAGTCTACATGTTGAACTTTTGCTGAATGATCGTAAAGTCAAGTCCACAAATTCTGCAATGAGCTGTGGCTTACTCCAAATACAAGCTATTTACAAGTTTGGAAATGGTAGATGATGGAGAACTGAAGTTATTGTGCAGAAACTAAATAGGGAACAGGTGGACGTATGGATGGACAGACATCATAACATATGAAGCTCTGTCTTATGGCAGGCACATGAAAACATGGAACACATGATTTTCAAGTTACATGTCCAATAACTGATGAAAAGGTTGATGAACTGGGATAGGCTACTCATGATATCTTAACCTGCCTCTAATACAATTCAGGCACAAGATATATTAAACACAGAATAATTACAACCATTTCAGTGAAAGTTACGCATGTTAATTAAAGGTTTGTAATATTTTTATTACAACCTGTTCAACTTTTTTGCTTTCCTTTAAAAGTAAATGTAAAATCAACAAGATGGTTATGAATAAAATGCCTTTCAATGAACCCTTTGCTTTTACAGAGTTCTCTTTAGGATTTGGAAAATTGTATTCAAGATCTACATCTTCCAATTTTGAAAGTTGTGAGTCCAGAGCCAAAAACTGGAAGTCCTGGAAGGAAAGTGTCACAAACAAGAACTCATCTTTCACTATGTTTAACATTCAGAGACAAAACTTTCCGAATCTGATAAATTTTTCTTTCATTTTACAACTAAACAGAAAACTTACCTCTCCTGATAGCTGAATCAAGACACCCCAGCATTTTAACACAAATATTTCATGACGACCAACAAAAAGCTTGTTCAACTCTGTAGCAATTTTCTGAAGAAAAAAAGGACAATTTATCAGACCGACTCTTGCAGAGACACATGTTTAGATAACTATCTTGCCAGAAGAACACATTTTCTATTAAAGTTGATGTATGTATGTAATAGTGCTTTATGGCACCTAAGTACAAAAATGGCTATGTAGCACCAACAAAAGGTTATGTTCCAAAAAAGTAAAGATGAACTGCACAAAATTTAAGAAGATGAAGCTTTCCAAACAAATGTATAATTAAAATGTATAATTAAGCACAACAAGATAAAATATAAAACGTCAAGATGTAAACATTCTGTAAAATGTATATAAGCTAACAGATAAAGGTAACACATTTAAAATCCCTAAAACATGATTAAAATTTCATGTATAAACTGCAATCCCATAAAAATTCCAAGATTTTCCCAGGTGTTATGTCCTCGTACATTTTTTTCAAGCAGTTCACATCAAAATACATCTGTCTCACAGCATGGAAATCAACACACTCGACAAGAATGTGCCCCACTGTCAGTGGACACTGGTAGGGTACACACTACGGTCGAGGTTCAACCTTCAGGAGGTATGCACGAGTCAGGTATGTGTGTCCGATACATGATCAGCACAACACTACCTCATCTCTCCAGTTTGTTCTGTACAAGGGATACTAGTCACCTATAGTGGGTTTGATGTTCTTAAGTTTGGGGAGTTTTCATTCCACATATTTTGCCAAGTATGATGAACACGCTGATTTATATAACTCCATTAAAGTTTAATACTTTGAAATCTCCACATTTCATCAAATCTTTAAACTGAATACGAAAATATCCAGGCCCTTGTTGAATGCTTAGAGCAAAAGAATTGGTCACATGTCTATTTGTTGAATTGGATTCTACATTATGGTCCAATAAGCTAGATACAATTTTGATTCTGAACACCAGATGCTGCAATATTTTGCAAGTGGTCACCCGACCACAAATGAAATGTAGCAGAAATGCACAGGCTTTGATTCAGCGTTAACATTTCTTCGGAATTCATATCAAAATTCAATATCTTGAAAATCACATGCAGATTTGACTGGTGTGATGTACAGGCATACTTTTCTTAAGCATAGTGAAATGTTTGAAACCACATATATTTGACATACTGTTTTGAATTCCCCGACAATATGAGCTGATACTTCTTTCTGCTGATTTTGCTGCCTTTGCAGAGCTGGAACAGCTGATTCTAGGACCTCCAATGCTCGCTCTCGGATCTTGATGGCTGAATGGACCACATGGGGAAGCAGCAACACAAACCATCGTAGTGACTGTGGACCCATCTGACTGGGAACCTGCTCTATTAATCTGGAATATAAAGCGTATATACATCTTGGGTATGAAAGAGAGACACCAATTTGTGGGCAGAACAATAAACGGTTATCATCATAATAAATCAGACCGGTGGAGAATTAATTTTTAAGTCTATAAACCAATTATCAAAAGCAACTTTTTTGCTCTCTAACCACCACCACCTCTGTATTCCTATAGCTTGGACCTGTTCCATTATGAATCTTACACCACCTCCAGTCTTTGAAAGTATTTACCTGGCACAGTTACTATCTAGCTGAGGATTATATAATCCCTTTTAAACCTTACAAATTTCAAACCAAACCTTGTTCCATTGACGCAAACGTTTTCAATTTGAAACATAAAGTTATTAATGGCGAGTGAAATGTTAAAGAAATGATATTTATAGTACAAGGACAGCCTAATACACATCATAAGGTGCATGATTGCAATGCTGATACTCGCGAAGGTAAAAATAAATGTCGGTACATTTATACTGTATACAACCTGCAAGATACCAACCACTATAACCAGTGAAATTAAAATAAAGGGTACAAAACTACAGTGACAACATTCTCTAAATCATAATAATGTAATGTAAATAGAATGTAGACTTTATAATATCTTTGTTAATTATATGCAACACATTCCAAAAAAATGCATTCTGTATAAAAATGGCTCAATAGTATTTTTGTAAAAATCATAATTAAGTACATTTAAAATAGCAAGTATTTTAGACATTACTATTATTATAGAAGACAGAAAGAACTACATACATATGCATACAGAATAAGTAATAATTAAAATAATAATTACAACATTCAGATGACAATGCTTTTTCTCTCAGATCAATGATGAATACAAATAAAGATAGAAATCATATTGTATAATAATGGCTGATATTTTTATCATAATTTTAAAATTAAGAAATTTAAACGGATTTTAAAATAAATAATCTGAATAATAATGATTTATATGTTTATCAGACATTTACACTTGTATTTAGAAATAATTTTTTTATTTTCAACAACATCAACAGCAACAATAACAAAAATAATAATAATAATAATAATGTCTACATTGCACATTCTTGTTAAACGTTAATCAAACTGCTGGCATGCTAAATGCTATCTAAATATGAATTAAACATATTTCTATGGTGAAGACAATTTTGTTCATACTGCATTTTTGTGGAATGTTTAACATACAATATAAAAACGATACAAATCTATAAATTATCTGACATATGTATGATTTAAAAAATGACATACTTACGATTTAGAGAATTTGGTTACTGTTGTTTTGTATCCCTTTATTATAGTCAGTCATTAAAGCGGTAGGCATCTTGCATGGCGTATAATGAGGGAATACTGTATCAATTATATATTATAAGAGATTTAGTTGTTAATGTTCTCTCACTCCCCCACCCCCTCTCTCTCTCTTTCACACACACATCCACATAGATAATAATAATTTACATGTTATATATAATATAAAATAATTATCTGGAAAACCCAGTTTTCATTGTTTAATTACTTTTTGCAAAACAAGTCAAAAGATATGTGAAAGAGAAATCATCTGCCATTAGTGAAGAATACACATCAGTATAGAAAGACTCACCTTCCAACCGTGTTGACCACTTCATGGTCAACTGTGATAGACTGACCACTCCACTTTTCAACAGCTTGCTCTGCTGCACTTAAGATAGAATGAAGCTGTGAAGAGAAGAGAGACTGTAAGATGTATAGTCATGGCTTTCAATACAACTACTATAAACTTATTCAGTGGCACCATAACCCTACTTTCACATGCCATGATACTTTTACCATCAAAAATTAAATGTCCAGATTAATCTGTAAAGTATCATTTTCTGGTTTACAAATCTTTTTACTGTCTTCCTAATAAGTATACAGCACAAGTTGTTTTCCTTGCTTTGCGAGACAGAGGACCAGTCAAGCTCGTCTTCCTGACTTGATGTCATTCTTCTGTTGATTCATTTGAAGTTGACTCAAAACAATTAATCTACTGACTGACACTTAATACGCTTCCAACTGTGCAATCTATGTCTTTAAACAAAGTTGTCAAAATAAAGCCTGGGTAATTCCCCATGCGAGTAAAGAACCACTAATGTTGCCAATATAAGGGAACCATGAGAATTGAGCTATCATAATGGATCTAAGTATCTGGAAGCATTAAGCTCTCTAGTTCTCTAGTTCTTGATTTTACCATGCTTACTGCAAGATTTATAAAATATGCGAGTTAGAATTGATTTTCAACCTCTTCTGAACCGAGATCTAAAGTGCCACACTTCCCCACCACCATCTCAGCCACCAAAAGTTCAATTTCCCTTTCATGCGCATAATGTCTGCCAAGTTTCACAGCAGTTCATCAAAAAGCTGTGGGACCAGACAGATCGTTATTTAAAAACTGGACTGGAGACGATTTAAAAAAAAAAAACAGGTCAGGAAGAAAGTGAGAAAAAAAATCATCACCGACATTTACAATTCAGCAGCATGCAGAGCTTATGCTTAACCTTTCAACCAATTAATATTATTGGATATACCAAGTACATGATTATTTCTGGATGATTCCAAGTTTTGCCATATATGGGATTAGGAGAATGGGGGAAAACAGATATAGAGAATAGTGACCAGTGCAATCAGAAAAGATTGCTTGATTGATTTTTTTCATTTTCATAAAAACAATCACTGAGCAATTTGGACATCTAATGATTGGCTGACACATCTTAATCAGATTAAAGTTTTAAAGTGCCACTTTCAGTGCACTAAATCTCTTTTTTGCTGTTGTGGGACTTGATGTCTATATTATGCAAATCCTGCAAGGGTGCAACCTGGCTGAAACACACTGCACAGATATCAATTGATCCACCCAATTTTATCCCATTTTTTGTTGTTGTTGTTTATTAATGATTTTTACAAAATAAGTAAATAACAAATTCTGAACCTAAAATGTAATATATTTTATTTAGTTTTAACTCTTTGTATTCCCTCTGCTAAAGTCAAAAGACTTTTGGGGAAAATTTCAAGGAGTTTTTCAACAAATTCAAGGACTTTTGATGAAGAAAACCAACTTTTGCAAAAATTCTAGGAGTTTTGAAGGCAACCCCTCAAATTCAAGGATTATTCAAGGTTGTACAAACCATGATCTACATAATGCCTGGCCTCAAATTCACTGATACAGGGCCTCAAATTCAGTGATACAGGGCCTCAATCTTCTTTTCTTTTGATGTAATAAAACTCTAAGGTTGTTCCATTTAAACATAGTTGGCATACTGGGAAGGCAATTTTTAAAAAATACATACCAGGGTACTCCGATTACTCACAGAGTTCGAATGAAACAAATACAAAATTTTAAATTGCATCTATCGGCAACTACTCCACACTGAATGTGCCTTCCATGGGTCCCACGGATGTCTTACTAGTATAGCCCACAATCTTATCTGCATTTTCCATATTTGTCTCAATGTCTGCATTTTTCTGGATCTGTACTATTAGCTGAGGTTGACAACACAGGTCATGTATTAGACTTGTCATATATAGGTTGTAAGCAAGACTAGTCACATGTAAAGACTGTTACTTGATGCAGAAACTGCCAGTCTCATGGTCAAAAACAGGATTATGCTGTGAATTAAATTGCACTGTTAAATGTTTTTAGCATAAAATGAGGTATACACTTGTAAGTAGCAAGTGTTGGTGTCGTTTTCTAGTTTACATTTTTTTAGTCACAAATGCAACCATTTTAGTCACAACTTGGAGTGCAGAAATAGTAGTGACTTGTGACAACAAAGTCCAGTTTATCACAAGTCCAGATAGAAATTAACAAAACACTATCCTGATTTCTATTGTAATGCAAAAACCAATGGTGATACAAGATTAATGATGCAGTGTAAAGTACTATATTTCACCTACTAAAGCTGCATACCCTTCTAAAACCAATGTTTAAATTAACATCAAAGAGTATTTTTGTAGCTCAGAACTATTTAAAACAATGATACACATCTCTCCATCGTTATCACATGCTTCGCTATTCTGGATATAACACAACTGAGCTTTACCACCAATATCCACAGATCGTCCAGTTCAGATTCTTAAATATTTGGGAAACCTTCATGCTAAGGACTATAAATGACATTGATGTAGAGATTTTGAAAACAAGACTCACTTCCTCCCAACTGCAAATGTTGACTATGTCCTGATGACTATTTTGGACTTTAACTGGGTTTCTCATACTTTGAGATAGAACAGGTTTTAGACTGGACACAAATTGTTTGATGACAACAATGGGACAGTGAGAACATCTGCTTAACACTCTGCCTTGCCAATCCTCAAGTTTACTAAGGACAGACTGTATAGTTTACACTGCTTACACGTGCATGACCAATAATGTACGAAAAATCACCCTAGCAGATTCCCTTTTGATCTTGTCTGCCCAATGTTATCGTTGCACCATGATCTGATTCCCACTTTTTTTCTATATACTGATGTATATTTTTCAAAAAAAAAATATGTCATTATTCTTCATTGGGAGAGTCACACGCAACTGTCATGCTATTATCTCAATTTACAATTTTTTCAATGAATGCAGTTTTAAATAATTTCCAGACTATCGATGAATGTTCATTTTTAAGATGATTTTATTCACACAAGTAGATTGTATTTGAAAGATGGGTATTTTGCATTCTTTCATTATTTAAGTATTTGCAATTAAAAGGGTAGATTGGCAGATGGGTTAAAAAGGAATCACATTTTTTTAATTTATCACTGATGGTAGGGTTATCAAAACGATTTGTAAGTTAATTTAGCTCTATATATCAAATTTGGTGGTGCTTTATGTTATACAAATGCATCTGAAAAAATAAAATGTGATGTCTTTATGAAAGTGCCACATAATTGTCAAAAATGTACTTGTGTTTCAAAGTAACCATCTCCTCCCCCTACTAAGAAAATTTGTACCAGAAGTATTGGTGTGCATTCTAATTGAAAACTTTGACTGAAAGAAGGGTCTTTCAGAATCAAAAGAGACCGAAATAGAGGATTAGTTCTCAAAAGGCACAATATACCTGTTTCTGAACTACTTCCTCAGGAAGGCTCTGTTTCCCTATACACCATAATGCACGAGTACATGTTGTCTTGTCCTCTGTCTTCTGTACACACTGGCACAGTCCACTGATTACTTCCCCTGCTTCAGGAACACAAAGGTGCCTGTCAGAATAATAAAGAACATGACTGTATGTATATCTGCACAATCCTGGTTATTTGGCACCAATAAGTTTAGGTATCCCAAAAAAGGCACACAAATGAAAGATAAAAGCAAAAAGGATAAAATCCTTTAAACCATAAAATCCTAAAAATACAAAGTCACATTTTTTTATATATAAACCTACTGTATATACACAGTGGTCCCCCTCTTGAACGGCCCTCCTGACCAGCGGCCACCCACTTTATACGCCCACAATCCCTTGGCACCGACGAGTTTGTGTTCAAAAGTACCCCTCAAGGAAGGCCACCTCTCTAACGCGACCAGCATTTTAGTGCAAAAACGGTCAAATTTACCCCTCGCAAGTGGCCACATAATGGTTGTTTACCGATTAAAATCTCACTAATATTTCTTAATTTCTCAACTCAACATATTGACATTTTGTTCCAACATGCCAATAAAGTAACTTTAATCCATACAAAGAGGTAAGTAATCCGATATTCCTTACTGCCATGTGTTCCTTAGATGTAGCCTTTGTCACTTTGATAATTACCATATTTTGGTGTGTATAATGCGCACCGATGTATAAGGCTCACCCCGATTTTCGACCCAAAATGAGTGGAAAAACATAGTTCAGCCATATAGCGCGCATGTGATATAATACATTTTAAAATCGTGACTAACGGTATTTCGCTCCGTTTTCATAGTGCAACAACAGTCGGTCATTTTGGATAGTGAATGAAAAAGTGGCAATATTTAAATTGTATCTTTCCAATTTTATGGTTGGCCCTTAAAAGGTTCGTCTAGTTGATGGAGTTCAATCTATTGCATCAAATCCCTCTTCGTAGTCATCACTCTCGAAAAGTCGCTGTATGTCCCCGTCTGTCATCATTCCTGGTGATGCTGCATAATAGCTTTCATCGTCGTCTTTGTCCTTGCTCTCTGAGTGGTCTTCACACTTGGCATTGTCCTCCAACAAGATGTCATCCTCTGTGCCATCCATTTTATTTGAGATGCAGCACTTTTTGAAGGCATGGATGATGATGCTTGGATCTAGCTCGACCCAGCTCACAGACCCCTTGTAGTCGTCTTTTTTCTTCTGTTCTGCAATCAATATTCCCTGAAAGTGAATCTCTGTCATGGATACTGAGATTCCCCATTTTCTTCTATCCATGACCCATTCAAGGACTCCACTCTCTACATCCGGATACTTTGCACTTGTCCCTGTCTGCCTGTTTTGTTCGCTGCATTTTCTTCAGTCTTTCTTTCATTCTTCTCCACTCCCTAACAGAAGACTCTCCTACATTAAACTCCCTCCCAGCGGCTCTGGTACCATATGCTTCTGTGTAGGCAATGATGGTTAGCTTGTCTTTCGCATTGTACGAATTTCTTATACGACCCATGTTGATACTTTGACTATATTCGTTCAGATTCAAGATCGAACACAATATGCTATGTAATTATGTTTGGCCCATCAATGCTTTAGCCGGCGCTGACTAGCTTTAAAAAACCCATGCTGAGTCAATTAAAAACTGCTCACTGTATTGTAACAAAGAAGTACCGTATCAAATACTGTTGTTTAAAATGAGAAATAAAACAAAGAAACAAGTTTATTTTCTGAAGAAAAGTAAATACATTGCAAATTTACCTAGACAAAACAATGTGACTATGTTTAGCACATCAAAGCTTTAGTCGGTGCCGAGTACCTTGAAAAGACCACACTGAGTCAATGAAGCACTGATCACCGTTAAAAACACCGCGCTGAATCAATTAAATATTGCTCACCGAGACAAAGCATTGTAACTATGTTGAGCGCATCAAAGCTTACCTGGCGCAGATTACCGTGAAAAGACCACACTGAGTCAATGAAGCATTGATCACTGTATAGTTGCAAAGATATCTCAAATAATATGATTTAAGATGAGAAATAAAACTAAGAAACAAGTTTATTTTCCAAAGGAAAAAAAAAAGTTTTCCGACTTCATACATTAACACCGAGTCAGTGTTACCATAACAGGCTAACCGTAGTCATGCAAAAAATGAGAACATTAACACTGCTTGAATTCTAAATATTATATTTCAATTCAGACACGAATAAATGAAGACAAAATTAATTAGATCCACAGTTATCGAATATTGAACATTTGAAAAATATTTTCCGACTTCATACATTAATTGATTACTTTGTTTCACAACGTGTCAGTGTTACCATAACAAAGAAACCACAGTCGCAAAAAATATGTCCCCTAAAGGTGCCTCTGATGAGAACATTAACACTGCTTGAATTCTACACATTTTATATTTCAATTCAACCAAGAATAAATGAAGACAAAATGTATTAGATCAACAGTTTTGGAATACTGAACATTTACAGAACAGGTACGGTAATCCTCACAGTGGTATTTGTTCCGCTGCAATGCGGCACTTTGCACAGCTTTTGAACAAGTTACCAGTCATTTAAAACAAGCATTTAATGATTTTGTATCACTTCTTTGAGAATAAATGTATAAGGTAGCTGCATACCTAATTGTTGCTCAGATGGTAAATATTCTTCTTTGTTTCTTATCACTCCCCTTTAAATATGCCTTTGCAAACTGAAAATAATTTACTGGACCACACACGCATCTGTATAGTCTTCAGTTTATTTATTGTTTCAGATGTTAGCCCACAGGCCTTTGAAACTCTATCACTGTAGTAGGAAAATGTCAGAATATCTTAGAGAAAAAATACGGGAAAAAAAATACTTAATCCGAATTATATATCTGTATACGATTTTATTTTGTTTTGTTCTCAGATATTCTGACATTTTCTTACTACAATGATAGTTTTAAAGGTCTGTGGTTACCCTATTTCGCCGAGTAGTGTGAATTTTGCTTTGAGAACTGAATCACCTT
Source organism: Margaritifera margaritifera (assembly GCA_029931535.1). Lineage (NCBI taxonomy): Eukaryota > Metazoa > Mollusca > Bivalvia > Unionida > Margaritiferidae > Margaritifera > Margaritifera margaritifera. The sequence continues at coordinate 269,857 of JAQPZY010000938.1, forward strand.
TCACAATCAGTTTTTTGTAAAGGCAAGAAATGCTGCAATTATGACCAGTCTCAATAGATTCGTGAACTGGTTTTCAGGTATCCAAAACACAATTTTCTTTGTTCCTTGGATATTTCTGTTGATGTATCAGAATTTCTGCATGGTCTAAACCGTAGTAAACGACACCAGGCCGGTTATTTCTGTATCACAGCTCTCTGCGCTATGTTCAGCTGGCAACAAACCGTCAGATATTTCATCCTCCCTAGTTTCGTCCTTAACAGATGATCTTTCCATCTCGCTGAGTTTCCTTAAGAAATCTGTTATATTTTGTTTCAACATAACACACTACTGTCGCGCTTTAGACATTTTGATCAATGGATCAATTTACTACACTGCCCCAGGAAACAATTCAATCGGAATACCTCCATAGTTTCTGCAATACTCCAACAGATCTCCATCATAAAGGTGCATGTATTCAAACAATAGTCTCCATAGATATAGGATTAATTGAGATCATGAAGAAAAGTAAAAAAAAATGATCTGATCAACCTAATTAAAAAACAAAAAATAAAAAAGTCGCGCATTGGGTACGAGAAATCGTGGGAAGCAGATAACTTGCATAATCTTTCCCCTATTGGCTTTTAAAAGTTGCGCGACTCTCTATCCTTTTTGCGAGAAACCCGCGATCCCGCGGCCTGGCAGCATCTCTGAATTCACCCTCTCGTCAGATCAACCTGGAAAAAATCTTTTTTTTTTTAGTTCTTGTATAAAACGCGCACCCCCGACTTAAGATAATAAAATTAGCCGAAAAAACTGCGCGTTATACACACCAAAATACAGTACTGGCTATTATTACCACCGATAATTATCAAGATGACATAAGCTAACCGCTGAGAAGCACAGCATTGTTCAGCTCAAGTCAGCGTGACATCCAGACGCTAGATAGTAAAATAGTATGTTAGCCTTTCTGGCTTCCCTCTCATAGATTATAAAATGTACATAACTGGGTACCAGACTGGAGAAGAAAAAAAAAAGTCGATCACGTGACAGACTCACTTTTGTTGTAAACACTGTGCCTCCCGTGTGATTGCCCGCAAAGGAATAAGTTGTCGCAAAATATCGTCAGATATTCTCAGTTTAGAACGAAAAGTAAAGCAATTAGATTAAACGAAAAGAGGGAGAGTCTTTTGATCACTACTGAGAAATTTTATGTCAGAAAGATTCAAATAAACATCGTCAATATACAGTCAACAGCATTGAGTGGGAGACGGAATCGACGGACGTACAGGAATAGTTATAACCAAATGTTTGTGCCCAGAATTTACCGACAAAGTGGTTTTGCACCCCGATTCATGATTATTCATTTTTTTAAAATAAAAATAACATTGATATTAGTTTTTTCACATTAAGTCCTTAACCAGATAATATTCCTGTGATTTTTAAATATAAATATATTAAATATATAAAAATTAGTTACATCTTTTATACTTTATATGTAATTATTACTCACAACTGTGTGATCCACCTCTAGAAAGGCCACCCCTCTTATAAGGCCACTTTCTTGCTGCAGAAGGGGTGGCCTTATAGGAGGGGGACCACTGTACCTGCGTATAAGCCAGGTCCAAATGCCAACAACATAGACCCTGATCTGCCGTGAAATAATGCGCCAGCAACTCAGGGTCTATGTTGTTTGTTCGACTGATTAGTCCTTACAAACTTCATAGACCCAGATCTGCCGGCACATTATGTGATGGCAGATCTGAGTCTACGCCGTTTGCAGTTGGTATCAGCTTATACGCGAGTATATATGGCAAGTCCTTTTACGAGTCCAAGACCTTCCAGCATGAATATCACCACAAGACACATCCCAGGTCAAAAGAGTTTCCTCCATTAATCCCATCTAATGATATGCAGAAGGGTGCACCAGGCCTATTCTACATCCCCGAACCCAAAGGGTGGATCATAATTTAACTTACTAAACGAACTCTGAATAAGGGCCAACATAGAGATGCTGTCAGAAATTAATTTTATTATGAGGGGTAGGTCCTCCACATTTACCTCCAGATATATATATTCTTAAGGAATTGTAAATGCTTCCAAAGTCCGAGTCCCTGATTGTGTACTAAATAAAAAATCTGAGAAGATTAGCGAGTTGATCACAATCGAGCCACAGTCAAGTTTTGCCCTTATTTAAGTCCTGTATAACCAGAGTAAGACCTTATCATCGGTTTCTCAATCCGTGTTTCGCATGATTTGTATCAAATCCAAGGCTTTCTGACATTTGTCCATGAGATAACTAATATGTAGAAAGAAGTTTAATATCAAAATCAAGTCCTAAAAACTGGTGACCTCCACAACAGGAATAAGAAAACCATGAAGAGAGTTTTCGGTCCTTAATTTACTGAATTGGCATAAGAACATACTGACAATATTTGATTTCGAGAATTTGAATCCATTTTCTTCTGACCATTTGTAACTCTAAGCATATCTACAGTTGATGTTCAATACAGTACATAAATTGTACTTATAGCAGATCAAAAAGTTGTTGATGTATAATAAGCAGTCACTTTCTGGATTTAGACATTAGACTATGCTGACAAGTTTTATATTGAAAAGGGTGACTGATAATATGCTGCCTTGAGGTAAACCTAAAATTAGTGTTTGAAAAAAAATGTTATATGGTATTCAACAGCAGATTGGCAGCATCTATACAAACTTGAAAACCCTTCATGCCAAGATGCTCTCTGAAAAATTTGATCAAAATGGGTCTAATGGCTTTTGAGCAGTTTAAAACATAAAAAGCTGATGTATGACAAATGGAACATGCCAGCCACATGGCAATACCTTCAGCTCACTTACGGCCAGGTTAGCTAAAAATTATCCTCGTACTCAAGACAACAATTTTTGCGTCAATGTCGCATGCATGGTTTTAAGTTTGAAATACAATTCTTAGCAAAATGTCGGATAAGTACAAAGAATTTTGAAACACCCACTCAAAGTATCTAATTATTATATGGACTCAAAGTATCTAATTATTATATGCACAATGTACCCCTATTGAAACACCCACTCAAAGTATCTAATTATTAAAACACCCACTCAAAGTATCTAATTATTAAACACCCACTCAAAGTATCTAATTATTAAAACACCCACTCAAAGTATCTAATTATTATATGCAGAATGTACACCTCTTGGGTAATTTAAACAACCAAAAAATACAAAAGAAGATCATGTTTTCTTGTTGTTACCATCTACAATAATCTTTGCATCTTTATACTTAACAGGGCTCGAAATTAGCAGTAGCCCAAGGATAGTACATTTCCTGTCAGACAAGTAGTTTTCATAATTTGAATAGTGTGATGGCTAGTAAAGTTTCAATTGTTGCCAGTCAGCATTTGTGGGAAGGACTAATGAAGATTCAGCAGGACTAGTAAATTTCTCAATGTAATAGTCCTTCTGGCTACAAAGATATTTATGTTAAATTCTAGGCCTGTTTAATATGATATATTAAACATAAATTCTGATTCCCCATTGACAAGCTGCTCACTGCTAGATTGGTGCTAAAATTAACCAAGTACTTGCCAAAGTCTGTATTAAACAAGAGTCCCTCAAATGAACTAACGCTCTACTAGCCCAAAATTTCCAAGAGTTCAAGATCAGACAATTTCTCCCTTTTAACTGTCGAGTGTTCAAACCATCTCTCATATTCTTCAGCGATAACAACATTTTCAAATTAGCTGCTGTGGTGCACATACTGGATGTCAGCTTGGCCCCATTTTCATTTAGGACAAAGTAGACATTATTAGAAGTCTTTTGGTAAAAACCCCATGTCATAATGATCATCCATACAAGGGGAGTAGTGGCAACAAGATTTTGAAGACAGTCATCATGGCAGCCATATTGGATGTACGACTGGCACCATTTTCATTTAGGACTTTGTGAAAAACCCGTCATAATGATCATCCATACAAGGGGAGTAGTGACAACAAGATTTTTAAGACAGTCATCGTGACAGCCATATTGGATGTATGACTGGCACCATTTTCATTTTGGACCAACTATGTATCATATGATGTCCATAGGTGAAAACCCCATGTTCATATAGCTATCCATTTGGAGAGAAGTGGCGATAAAAATATTTTCAAGATATGACTTTCCATTCAGGAGTAGCAATAACAAGATTTTCAAGATGGCTGCTGTGGTGGCCATACTGGACATCAGATTGGCACCATTTTCATCTAGGACCAACTAGACATCATAATAAGTCTTAGTGAAAACCCCATGTTGATATGATCATCCATTAAGGAGGGGTAGCGATAAGATTTTCAAGCTGGCCACTGTGGTGGCCATATTGGACGTCAGATTGGCATTATTTTTATTAATGACCAACCAGACCACCATAAAAAAGTCATTTAGTGAAAACCCCATGTTGATATGACCATCCATTCAGGAGTATCGATAACAATATTTTAGGGATGGCCGCTGTTGCGACCATATTGGATGTCCGAGCAGCACCATTTTCATTCATGACGAAGTAGACCATGGGATGAATGTGAGTATGTAAAGTGTCAAGGCAATCATCCAAGTTGTTTCTTCGGAGTAGCGATAACAAACTTGTGCTAACGGACTGATGGACGACAGACAAAATACCATTCCAGAAGTTTTTCTGGTCCATGACCAGTAAAGCTAAAATTAGACACGTTTCATTATCTAGTGCACAAGGGAAGGACTGCACTATGAAATTTTCCATTCCAGAGCTGGTTCCAATATAACTTTAGTCATAACCCATCACTAGTATTTTCTTTTACAATTCCCTACTTTTTCTGAGATTTTTCTTTAAAAACCAACCATATTTTGATTTATTGCTAAATTATGCATTTCTGCTTGTTCTTTTATAACCAAATGTAATCCCTTACCTCATTTATACAACCTCAAAAGTTTGTTAAATCCGCAAATGTAGGCAACTTCAAGGCAAAATTCCAAAAAACAGGTTTCAATAACCAAGTATGATTTTCTGGAATGAATCACCATCTGCAAATTGTATCGCCTTCAGCATTCACTAACCTTAAAACTGTCCTACAACATCCATGATACATTACCAGAGATATAAATAATATGGGGTTATTTTGCTTATAACTTGCAGAAGAGGTTATAAATATGATACTTATCATATGACTAGCTAGATAAAACAATAAAATATTCACTTAACCACATGTTTAAAAAAAATTTTAATTCGCCCACAATTACCTGACAATCTCTTTATCATGTAGACAAATTCCAAGGACCTGCAGAGCTGCCTGGGCAACCTCAGGCGATGATAATAAAATATCACGCCTTATGACAGAACAAAGCTTGTTGATGTTCTTTGTAATATCCAAACTAAACAAGCTGAGTTCATCTTCACGTAGATGGCTGAAATTAAACAAGCTTATGAAATTAAACAAGCAGCACAATAAATAGCTAAATCTGAGTTAAATATGCTTTGACAGCATCAGCGAAACAAAAAGCATGTTAAAATGCATGGCAGAAAAACAGAGCAGTTTCAATGTTCCCAAATGCTAAAGGATCACATACAAAAGCCAAAATTCAATCAAAGACACTTCAAGTCAGGATAATCAACTCAACTGAATTTAAAGGTTTAAAGGTCTAAGTACATCTAAAGCATCCAATGCAACACAAGTAAATTTATAGTATTTAATCCTCTGGTACCGACCCCTACAAGACATTTGCACCAAAAATACAAGCCAGTCTGAAATTTTTACATAAATGACAACATGTACATAAAAAGACAAGTTGAGAAAGAACAGACAGCTGTTGCCTATCATGATGATGTTTGCCTAAACTATGCAACACAGACAAATAAACTATGCAACACAGACAAATAAACTATGCAACACAGACAAATAAACTATGCAACACAGACAAATAAACCATGCAGATGTAAATAAACCTCTTCAATCAACCCATAAAAGTTACAACAAGTGATGTGCACACATGATGAGTGTATAATTTTGAGTAAAACACAAGTACCGCCTCTGATGGACACAAAAGTAAAGATATAAAAAGACAATACAGAGAGGCAATGTTTTTTTTAAAATTAAAAACATCACAATTGTATGTTATACATTAACAATGAGCAAAAAGTATTCAATTTAAGTTGTGAAAATACTGCACTCACATAATTTGTGAAATTGAAGAATTGTAAATTAGTATGATTGACAGTAATGAAAATGAATATCCTTCCACTGGGAGAGAATTCACCTGCAGCAGCTGGTATAAGCGTCTAATTTGTCTCCACTGCTGGATGTCTTAGAGTCCAATGTTGACAGGATAACGGCCAAGTTCACATCTGGTCCTGGCACAGCTACCATTTTCACTCAGTGCTGCTCTGTACTGGTAATCTAAAAACATAAATAAACTAGATGTATGTGCAATGGGTGCATCATAAAAGTCTACACTTGCTGCAATTTACCTAGCAGGGCCTTAAACAGAAGGACTAGCGTCTGAAAACCAAATATGGGAGATGGGCATTCAGGGGCCATTACTCCTCTGAATGAATGCTTGCTGTACAGGGCAACAAGTGGAAGTCCATTAGCAGCCTGAATGGTGAAATCTGAGCATTCAATAAACATTCATTCTTATATGTTTGGAAGTACCTTAACAGAGACCTTGGGAACATCTGTACTGTTCACTACTAATTATCCAGAAATTTCCTGCAGATTTAACTGTCTGAATGGCCATGCAATATAATCATCTGCACATACTGATGCATATATACCGCCATGTCTTTAATAAAAAGTGGGCCTATGTTTCTTAATGGATGCAACATCTCAATCAATAACAAACTCACAAATGTCAATTTGTCCACTGTTTACAGTATGAAAGACATCTTGTCTAAAAGCAATCTCGCTGAAAAGATATTTTCGAGAACCAGTAAAGCTCAGTTTTACATGATGTTTGTAAAGTTTGGTTTTGCTAAACGTGCATTTGCCTAAGAATCTGATTAATTTGCAGGGCTGAGCAAATCCCATAGCCCGACGTCCCGGACTAGTCATTTTTGAAGACGGGCAAGTAAAATTTTCAAAGTCGCTAGTCCGGGACAAGTGCTTTTTAAACAAGTCGGGCAAGTCCTTATTTTCGTGCTTTAATCACTATATCTACCTTTATTTAGCCAATCATGCCCTCCGGGCGTACTGAATACTTGATTCTAACCGTCTTCATGTATACATTTACATTCTGTATAACACATAAATGTGGTCAGTGATAATTTTCTCATATGCGCACGTTCTGTTACCGCTTGACTGCATATTGAGCTAAGCGACGAAATTATCGACAAATCAAAACAAGTCAAACAAAAGAAAGCCAGTATGATCAATTGGCAGTGTTTTAAGCGACTTTGTTGCATTGTGTTTACTCAAGCCAGATCCTCACGAGCGGCTCACTACGATTTTAATCCAGCGAGTCAGTGTAATTAAATTTATGAAAGGTACTTTACCGACATCAGTGTTGGTTTCCTTTATCAGTGATCTCTCCAGACATTTTCGATAGCATCGGGGTACGCGCGTTTTGGGTCATAAAATGTTTTACAAAGCGCGTGTTAACGTCATGAAAATGAAACAAATTAATATCAATGAAATAAAAAGAAGTGCATATATTTACATAGTATTTTTTATTTACCTAGGTTATAACAGTAACAACAGTGCATATCTCATTTATTTCTTAATTTAAATCAATGATATTCGTCTTTTCTTCTTTTCACCATATAAACTGACTGCAACATCACAATTAAAGTCTTTTGAGGGTTGTCCTTCAGTACTGATTGTCATCAGGTGGTTCAGTACCCTCTGTGACAACCTATTCCTTAAAACACTCTTAATTCGATTCATCGATGAGAATGACCTTTCACAATCTGAAAAAAATGGAACATAAAATTTATTAATGGATGTACAAAAAAGAGACAAATATACCTGAATCCTATATATGTAATTACATAGTCTTATTTTCAAGAATTTCATATAGACCGGGTGGAATAAACTTTTGAGGTCATGACTTCACTGAATAATCAGTAAGCATATGGATGAAACTATTTCAGTTATATTTATAAAGTAATACTTTTTATTTATATCTTTTCAAATCAGTAAGCATATGGATTAAACTATTTCAGTTATATTTATAAAGTAATACTTTTTATTTATATCTTTTCAAAAGAGGTAAAACTGGAAGATAAAAATTGTTCCATTTATTACTTGGATAGACAGAAAAGAGAAATGAGAAATTAATAGGAATAGGGCAGCACTCACTTAAGTTAGCAATATGGAAAACTTGCCATCCGATCCAGCAATTTCCACCCAAGGGAATAACGTCTTCCATTCGTTATTAAAACCCGTCCTTCGTTTCTTGATATCATTCTTTTTGGAAATCATGATGCTGCCGCTTTCGGAATCAGAATCACTGCCACTATTCGTGACACCAATTTCTGATTGTCATAACCAGGCCAACATGGGGCTAGCCGGGCGCTGGGTAATTTTCCGTTTCTTGGAAGGTGGTGTGTTCATTTTTCACAATAATTTTGAATTTAATCGGCGTAACTGCTTTGGCTGTTAATAAAAACGACTGACATATATTTAACACACTACCAGTAGACTCCATTTTTGCTGGCCAATCACGTGACTAGGTGCAGACGAAACCCTCACCAAAGGTCGCGCGCCGGTGTGCACGCAAGCCAAGTACAAATGATAATGGTTAAGTGAGTGAGTAATTATCCTGGATTATCTTAATAAAATACCCCAGAAGAGGTAAAAACAGGTGTCATTTGAGTGGGGCTTTGAATTAGGTGACAGGATGTTTAACAGATTAAGTTTATAAGGGTAGTGGGAAACATCAAAGCGTAGTGGCACAAGAGCATAGCGTAGCGGCAAGTTCTAAAGCGTCGGGGTTATCAGATTTTGAAACGATAGCGTAGTGGGCCCGCTACGGTAAAAGGCCCTCGGGAGAACACTGTTTATGAACAGACTAAATGACAGTAATGATTATTTAATTGATTATACAGGTGACCAACTCCACATGCGATATTGCGTTTGAAGCGAAACAATTACGCTAATTAATGAGCTGTCTCTGTTCGCATTTAAAAGAGAAAATGTATGTTATGATCACTTTAGAAGTAGTTGTCAAGCAAGCTGATAGTTACTCTGTGGATAAAATGAGTTTGCTAAATTATTTTCGCAAGGAAGGTAATAAGGGCGATTTGGAGAAGGAAAATGTTTGTGAAAGTGGAGGGATAAAACGTAAGACTGCTGATGAATGTGCGGTAGCTATTTCTCCAAAGAGACGTAAGCAGAACCTTTGAGATGCTTTAGAGCATTTGACTACAGGCACTTTCCTCATGAGAGGGCAGCTCTGTTGAAATATGGGAGGGAAGATTTGCAGGTTCTTCTTAATCATCTTCAGGGCTGAGCAAATCCCATAGCCCGACGTCCCTGACTATTCATTTTTGAAGTCAGGCAAGAACAATTTTCCAAGTCGCTAGTCCGATACTAGTGGATGAAAAATAATTTGCTCAGCCCCAATTTGATACATTTAATTATTTAGTAATAGAGCTCAAAATATTGGATAGTCCGATGAACAGACCCTCCCGTATTCTCAGTGAGCTGCCTGTCAGACCTGTAAAAAAAAAAGTTATCTAATTTGCCTGAAAGAAACCTTGAGCGCCGAAAAATGTGGCATTTTCATTCTGAAGTTCTTAAAAGACACTGGTAAATTATTAATATTAACCCCATTCTGGGGCTCCATTTGTAGGTGCCTCCACCTTATGAAGATTGTTTCTATCGTATCAAAAGCTTGAACTTTGTGTACAAAACGAAGCACGTGAACTATGAATGGGGACCAGTACTATTTCTGTTATCCATATTTCATTGGTTACCTATAACTCACTCTGCACCACTGTCGTTAAGTGCATCTTCTATCTGGCAAGTTACTATCTAATTTTGGATATTATCCCTATGCTGACTAAGCTCTGCAGACACATATACATGTTAAGAATCTAACAAAACAGTTCCAAACACTTAGCTCCTTTGCTGTTTTCTTTTGATGATTTGCTAAGGTCAATCTAATATATGTCTCAATTACAATTTGAACTAAGTAATATTCTTCATAAAAGTGTTAACGTGTTTTGCAAAACATAAAATTGCGCATGCTAATTGGAGTACTTCCATTGTCAAATCTTGTCAGTAAATCTTGCATGTAGTCAGCAATCCCATAATGCCTATGTGGAAGTGATCAGTTTTGAAAGATACCAGAACTTATGAAGTATGACCTATAATTAGCATTCACTTGTCCTGCATGAATATTAATGAGCTGCCCTTGCTCATGCTGACTTGGTAACGCATCACTGGTTAAATGTATCAAGTGATTGTTTCAAAATTACTAGGAGATTAGTCTTATCAAACCCCAAATATAATGTTTTTCAACTTAAAGGAACTGAGATAATTACATTATATTTCAATCCATTTAGTTCTAAGAGTTGGTAACCGCTGATTATTGATACAGAGCGAGTGTTTTCTGTAATTGTGACACTTCCACAATTCCATCACATGAACAAATTACAAAACTTGAAGCAACTGTTTTACTGATAAATATTTACAAAAAGACAAATACTTCAACTTCAAATTTGCTTTTAACTTTGATTGAGAAACATTAAGATTTATGCAGCATTCAGAAAACAAAACTACTCCAAGACCCCTGAATACTCATCCCTACAGATCATGACGAAATACACAGACCATACATCAACCTGAAGACAAACAGTAAGAGATCGCAGAAAAAGAGGTGTATGCCACAATTATTCAGAATTCCACACGTCAGCATGAATCTGAAATTAATGGAAATCATATTAGCTGTGGATACTCAAATGGATGTATCAATTGCAGGAATAAGTAGCTTAATCCACACAGCAGTCTGACATTTTCACATTTTAAATTTAAATTGTCAAAAATTCAGTCTTTTCTTCCATAAAAATATATTCATTTTCACAACTGAGTACCCTTATTGCCAAATTTGCAAGCCATTATCGTTAAAACTGGTACAATGTTACACTCCATCATTTCACAGGTGCTCGTTACAAATGCAATTAAGAGTATCCCCTGGTGGATACTGAAATTTCACAGGAGGGGGGGGGAAGCTGGGGGAAGGAGTGTAAACAAGTAGGTAAGGGGTCTGTGGGACAGAAACCCTAGCAGGGGCCCTGGGGGCAAAGAACCTGGAACCTCTAGGTCTAGGATTACACAGATGACCTGACATGTAAATAATGTATCCAACACTCATTTGTCACAGTGACTCAAAATAAATCTGGCAGCAGGGTATAGCAGAGATTTTCACAGCTCTTCTCCGTCTCTAACGAGTGCAAATTTCATATTGCTCGTGGGAATTACAAAAATCTCATCGAAGCAGTACCTTATGAGGTTCCATCAATGTCTGTGAAGAATAATTTGAGCTACGGGGGTAATATGCGACTGTAATTACTGGACTTTATTTTTCATTCCATGGGAAAATCACCATTGTGCCAAGTCCACTGTTCTCATAGTCCGTTCCCCACCCCAGTCTTCTAAATAGTTTCTGAAAGAAAATCGTGCGATGCTCACATTTGCAACGAAAAAAAGGTCAAACAGTGAAAATACTTTCATTCCATTGTAAGCGAAGCATATATTAACATACGATCAAGCCTTAAATAACACCATTTCGATCTTACCAACATAACACAAGAAAATGCAATAATTTCGCGGGAAATAGGCACACAGCGTTTTGATATGTAACCGTTGATTGGTTCATGTATTTGAGACGCATGCGCAGTTTATGTAAAGGAGTTTTAACACTCAATGTAGAACCGCGATGAAACCGGAATTTTGCTGTCATATTCCTTTTTTTTTTTTTTTTTTTTTTTTTTTTTGTTGATTGCCCGCTTGTTTTTATTTATTTTGTTCTTTTTTCAACTGATCTCATCACCATTTTTAAATGTGTGTAAGATTTGTTCTATGAATTTGAGACACAATAATTGTCTTCCGAATTTCCGGGTCAGGTTGAACTAAGTTATGCCACTTGTCGAGATATATTGCAACTTTCCTTTGATTATCAGTCCCTGATTGGACCAATAATGCGAAAACGGCTTGTTGTATATCGGTGTAGCATAATGTATTTTCGCATATAAAAATGCATTACCACTCATTGTTTCTACGTTAATTGTCTTTCGAATAATAAATAAAAATAATAATAATAAGTAGCAGTAGTATTATTACTACTACTACTATATTTTCTAAATGAAAACGACTGAAGCAAAAAACAGTCAGAAAGGATATGTTCTAAAAAAATAATTTCTTAAAGAATGAGTTTCAGGACAAATTTAAAACTCAGATAGTGTACTACCAGGAAAATAATCTGGTACCACGGCTTAAAGAAGGCAAAAAAGCTTTTAGACCATCTTTTTATATTCATACGTCCCATTAGCAATTATTATTATTTGTGAAGTATTTATATTTGTTTTGAAGAAATAAAAGAAGAAAAAAGAAAAATTAATGAAGTCTAAGCAAACCATTGGGTTACCTGATTTCAATATATGGAAGCCAGAAGCAAGTATTCTGGCAGCCCCTGGGCTCTAGGAACAAGATTTGTCTGGCAGTCCCTGGGCTTCGGGAAGAAGAGTTGTATGACTCTGAGTATGAATTCAATTAACTCAGAAGCAAAGAATGATTTACTTAAGTGTTGCTATAATTGTGATAACATGTGCTATCCTCACTAATCTAGGTGATCCCATCATCTTAATTAACGATAATAGCACATGTTCTCACAATTCTATCATCGTTTGTTATTAATTCAGACACAAAGGAAAAGAGAAACCAGATACATTCAAATTGCAATCAATAAAAAAATTACTTATATACATGTAAGTTTTAAAGTTCATTATATACATTTTTGATGATATAATTATGACAACTCACAATTGATGTGTTTCTTTCATTAAATCATAAAAGTAGTTTCTTGTTTCTTCTTCTTCTGCAGTCTTTGCAGTACCAAGTTCCTGTAGGAGGGCTTTTAATCTTGGCACAAGTGTAATGCACTCACTTAAACATGCAGCTGGCCCCGTCACACTCTACCATGTCATCTCTATCATCCTTATTCCAGGGTTTTTGACAGTAGCAGAAGAGTCCATTGTCTTCTGAAGTACAAGCAGATGCTGCCTGTGATATGGTTTATATCTTCCCTATGTGTCAATAACTCTCGCAGGCAGTTTCGTCTGTTTTTCACCATCTTATCAATGAACTGTTGGTCTTGATTGACCACACTGATAGCAGATGCTTTATTTGTCCACACTACAAAGTGGAAAAATAAGTTCTGGAACACATACATTTGAAGCTGGACTTGTGCATAGTAGTGCTGGTCCTGTTTGGAAACATAGTTTGGTATAAAACAATAATTAGTAGCACTTGAGATTTCATCTACTGTGGCATTCTTTAATGTATATGGGCATTTTATCTCTACAAGAGCATTGCTACAACATAAACATGACAAAGAGCATTTGTAGAAGCACTAATAAACCATTGATCCCTACACGCACCTAATCCTGTCCTTGTAATTTTCACATCGCGATGTTGTGTGGATATGACAGATATATAGTGATGAAGTGCAGCAGCTTCATGCAAACGTCCCCATTGCATTGGCTTAGTTTTCAGTTCTTTGTGAACAGGGTTACACATTTGTTTAATTAACGAAGAGACAGTACAGTCTATATTGGTGTGTAGCACGCTATATGTCACAGATGCTGTTATTATACCTGTTCTTCACACGTGCCATACCAACGAATGCATTTTACTGATTTTTGGTACACTCTGTTAGGTACTCATTTTCACTGGCATTAACAGCTGGAAGTATTTGTTGCCACTTTTCCGCTAATTCTTCTCTTGAATGTTTTAATGCTGTCTGGATCATTTAAAGACATCACAGGCATCGGCAAGCGTCGTACAAACAATTTTTTTTCTTTAGTTGCAAAGTGATCAGCTGTTTCTTTGAATGCACTCAGTTCAATATGCTTGTGTAGGCAATACTTTAAGCTATGAATGAATCCAAGCTGTTCTAAAAGTAGTGGTGGTGGAAGCGGTGGATTTAAAAAAAAAATAAAACAAATAAAATTGAAAACTGTTTCAACTGCCAGGCAGTCACAATGTGATGTAATGACCCTCACTGCATTGCTAACAGTAACCCTGGGATGATGAGATTCAGTTGTCACCCTCCATGATGCCTTAACATCAGCCTTCATTACAAAGTTGGTGCTGTTCTCTGACTGCATATACTATATTGTTTGCACCCACCCTAATAGTAGGAAGCTGTGTGCCTCAAGACTCTTGTAGTTTTTCATTGACTCTTTGGTGTTCACTCCTAACAAAAAACAACGAAACAGATTATTCTAAAAGCGCAGAGAATGGAGGAAAATGTACATAGGCTGAAGAATACATAACAACCATTAGTGCTTATTAATCAAGATTTAATAAGACAGTTAAATAAGGAAAACATTAAAAAAATATATACAATTAATCAGAACTTAATTTTATTTGGTAAAATATTTAATAATAATAATAATAATAATAATTATTATTATTATTATTATTAAATTAAAACTTGTAAACAATAAACTACTACTAATATATTATTGCTATTGATGTTATTATTATTATTATTATTATTATTATTATTATTAAAACATTATATTTTCTCTGTATCAACTTAAATGTTAAAAATCAGATCTAGTTTAATTATTAAAAGAAAAGCAAGTAAAAAAAGGTCTACAATTACTATTAAAAAAAATTGAAAAACTTAAGAGTTGTATCCGTGAGATAGTTTCAAACATCGGGCCACGTCACTTCGGGCTTTTGTTGGATTTTTCATTCCAAATATCTGCTGAAACTTTTATTTCCACAACATTAAGTTTCTGTAAATGGCTTCCATAAGCATCTCCATCCAGTATTTCTTTGTAACCATAAGACAATCCAAGAATAACGAACTGATCTTATGATCCTTGTATTTTTATTGGTCATTTTATCAACGAAACTTGCACAATATACCTGCTTATAAAAACACAGGCTTCAGACTGCCTTGACTCTAATCGGCTGATATTGTAGTGTACACATGTGCGCGGCACACACACACACACACACACACACACACACACACACTACCATCGCCACTTTATCGATCTACAATATAATTAAACAAACACACGTTTGTGGTTCAGTAATCTGCTTGTACAGAGGAATTGCAACAGCTACGAACCGAAATAAAAAAGAAAATGTTAAAACCCAACGGTTTGCAATATCGAACATATAACACTATATAGTACTGTTACAAGGCGATTGTTTTCACCTCGCAATATGGCGGAAAGCAGATCGCTAAGCATGTGACGTCATCCCGACGAAACCAATATCCAGGGTCAACACAGCTTAACAGCCTATGAGAGGTATTACATATTGGAATGGAGGGCCTACAAAATATGAGGACCTAAGGCTATAGCTTTTTTGTTTGTTTTTGACAATGGGTTAATCCGGCCCTGTGGGCCCCGTATTCTTTAAACTTTATCAGCAAGAAACTAAACCTCAAGATCAAACTTTAGAGCACGTATTGCTACAATCTGAAATACCCCTGCGGTCCATATCAGACGCGTCGTTTACATTAACAGCCTTCGCATTGATATTGTGAACGCGTCTGTCTATAAATATCACAGACGGGTAAGAACATAGTGGAAAACATTATACCCAATTTTGGTACTGGCTTAGTCGAGTGGATACTTCGCTCATACTCTCAGCCGTTAACTGAAACAGTAGTTTCATGGGTTCAAATCCCATAAGATCCACTGACGCTGTCCGTGTACCTTTTTTTAACCCCTCTAAACTATTCCCCTCAAATATATATATATATATATATATATATATATATATATATATATATATATAGTTTTGACACGTCAAGTACAACAACAGATAAATCCCCACGGCAGCAGCTATTTAGATTATGAAAATATAATTATAGAGCCTTTAGTTAGAAAAAAAGACAACAACAAAAAAAAAAACCAAAACAAACAAACAAACATATTTTCAATAATAGAGCGAATCCTGTCCAATTGCCACAGCGAAACAAAACAGTTTAAAGTAATGATTGGACAAAAATCTATGGCTGGATCCTACTAGAATTTTTAAAAAAATAAAAATAATAAAAATGCTATACCATAGCTCGACCACGATAAATATGAGCTTTGTAAATATTAAATATTGTTGTAAAAAGACGGTTGGGGACTATGGGTAGTTCCTGCCTTGTATGTGTCGTTCCAAGAGACGATTGCTCTGCACACCTTAAGCTGCATTCCGTCAGAAAAAAAAATATTAAAAAAATCATACATTGAGATGAAGGCATGACATGATTATGTGTCTCTCATAATGAAGAAAAACAAATATTTTGCAAAATCGAACACCAGAGTTACGAGAAAAGGGGGAATTGAGGGGGTCATAAGATTATGTTAATAAGCTAGAACGGCTCGCGTAAACAAACCGATGTAAAGGTCAGCGTGGTTCATGCCACTGTACATGACACCTCGAAGTGTTGTCAAAAGCAAGTGTACAGTACGTGTTGTCACCAACAGACGATTTGTGCGACCTAAAATCTAGTCTTCCCCGAAAACTGTATGAACCCAACCAAAAGTAAAAACGGAGACATCTATCGTACAGACATTCGCAATACCCCCAACTGCCTTTATACTATCACGTGACAGATTTTTTATATGCAAATGAGGATGGCGACAAAGTGTGTGTCCAGGCAAATGCATGATTATGATTACTCGGTGGCTAATGAGTCAGGGATGTAAAAATCTGGTGACTGTATGTACAGTAGTAAACTGGTGATGACGCTTCAGCCTGTTGTTTTAATAGCGACAATTCTTTAGTCACGAGGTTTTATAAGTCACAAATGTGTGATAAGGACGTTTCCACAATAATGTCAAGCCAGTTGATAAAAGTTTTGAAGATACATTCCGCTTCAGTGAGGTTTCATAAAATTTGTTTTCTTGCGTTTGAACGAAAATTTCACAACAAATGTGTTAAGCTTTTATCTGAGTGCGGTGCTGACCATCGGAAATTAAATACATCCGTCCAGTATTTGCTTCTGTAGCATATTAATGGACTTCTCGATGATAAACAAAAGTTTTCCCAACAGTAATCACCGCTTGAACTGGCAGCTTTATCCGAGAATAACCAGACAATTTTATTTTATGTCTGTGAATATATTATTCATTCTCTAAAGTAGAAGTACTTCAAACTTTTGCACTTGGATTATAGTTTTCGCTACAGAGATTTGTAGTTTAACAAATCGTGAAGACAATTAAGCAGCATCGTCTGTACAGGGACTTACACATATATGTACAAGTCCCCGATCTGCACAAATAATACGTCCTTTTGCAGCAGTTATAACTATAAAGTGGTAAAATTTCAAGACCCTTCAGATTTGTTTGCCAGCCTTTGATTTATAAATTGTCCTATTAAGTTATACATCATTAACAATTTAACAGGGTACAGAAACAAATGAAATTTTTGATGAGTTGATGCTGTTGAAGATCACTGAAACCAATAACCTAACAAAATGAAAACATTTATCAATTATTGAGGGGGGGGGGGTCTACAATGAAGTGCTGTTCTGCTCCTTTTTTGGGGGGGTCTATAATTGGGGGGGGGGTCTATAAAATGCTTGGCCACCGGGGGAAAAAAATGATAGTAAAATAATTTTATTTAGAAGTAATTAAACCTGTTTTAAAAAATCAAGAAGTACCTGTGACTTTTAAATGAAATAAACTGGGATTAAAAAGTGTTTTGGGGAATGTGTCTATAAAATTGTATGCATGATTATGCATTTGACGGTTTGTGGCACAAAGGACTAATACATAAATTAAAGGGCTACGGCATCACTATCCATTTTGTTGATTGGATCAAAGACTATTCAACTAGGAGGACTCAAACTGCCTTTGTAAATACAGTCGAATCTACAACCAAATACGCTACTGCAGGAGTCCCGCATGGATCTGTATTAGGCCCGTTATAATTTGTTGTCTACATCAACGTCATACGTGATCTTTTGAGCACGTCAAGACTCCTTGCAGACACAAGCTCATTATCACATGAGTATAAGAATGCATCTGAAATAGAACACATACTAAATACAGATTTACATACAATACGATATCTGGTCAAAACAATGTCTGGCAGACTTCAATCCTACCAAAACGGAAACACTGCTTGTTCCACGGAAATTAGAACCCGCCTTTCCTAAACTAAACTTTAAAAATGAGATCTTAAATTTTGTTGACAATCATAAACACATTGGAGTTACTTTTGGTACCTTAGACAATTGGGTACAACACTAGAAAAACTCTTGAAAGAATATATTTCACTGATATTCGACCTTTACTGGAATATGCCAACATCGTCTGGGATGGCTGGCTGAACGGATGAAGAGGCTCTCAAATTAGAAAATTTTAACTTGAAAGAGGGAGAACTGTGACTGGTCAAAGGTGAAGTGCATATGCTGATGATATATATAAGAGGAAACCAGCTGGTCTATGTTAGCAGACCGGCGTAAATTTCACAAATGTTGCTACTTTCGTAAACTTGTATATGGTGCATCTCAGTAGCATCTTTCTGAACTATTGCCGCCATTGGTTGGTGAATGAAACAGATATAATCTTAAAAATGGTAATAACTTCATGCAAATGAACCCTGGTCTAAAAAATAAGTAGGAGTTCATTTTTAAATTCTACCGTCAATAACTGGAATAATCTCCCCGATTCAATAAAGGAAGAATGAAATTATATAGTATTTAAATGTAAAATTGAGGTTAAGACCACACACGTGCCGTCCTATTATGGACATGGGGATAGAAAGTTAAATATCCTGCATGACCGAATTAGGAATAAATGTCGTGATCGACATTATGACTTGTACATGAACCAATTAACCATGTGAGAGATAATCATATATATATATATATATATATATATATATATATATATATATATACATACATACCTGCTGACTGGACTTTTTTCTGCAATATAGCAACGAATTAACAGATGACGGGGGGGGGGGGGGAAATAGCTAGACTGAATCACAGTTTAATGTCCAATGTAATCTAGATACAAGTATTAGGTACACAAGTTCAAAACATAACATCTGTTAAAAAGACTGATTGTACGGTGTCAGAAACTCTATAAAAAGTTAATGAAGCTTTAACTTTTAGGACAACAAGGTCATGACACAGATGAAAATATTATGGTAAAATTTAAACAGAACATAAAAGATTACAAGTGAAATTAGACTATGCCGTTGATGGTGACGATATATTTTTGTTATCGAGTGACATGGTGATAAAAATCGGTAGTATCGGATACAACAACAATTTACAGAAATCCAGTGACTTGTTTAAACCCCACCATTAATACTGATGTACAATACTACGGATGATAAACAATCTGTGACTGTACCACAAGAAATTGTATAAAACTGAAAGGAAGATAAGGTGCATAAATATTATGCAGAGAAAATGGACCATGATGACGATACTCCCACTGTCAGGATGGTGGGGCCTGTGTAGAGCACGGTTGTACCAACGGTACACGTTGCAGGGCACTCTGTGTCCACCTTTAGTGAGGCTCCGCCGTCCGTGCTTTGCACTTCTGGCACGATGATACATGGCAAATAAGAAAAGTCCAAAAAGAATATTTATCATAAAAAAGCATATTGATACTAATGGTAGACAATGGTAAACAATATTTATCATTAACAAAAAGCATATTGATACTAATGGTAGACAATGGTAAACAATATTTATCATAAAAAGCATATTGATACTAATGGTAGACAATGGTAAACAATATTTATCATAAAATAAGCATATTGATACTAATGGTAGACAATGGTAAACAATATTTATCATAAAAAAGTATATTCATACTAATGGTAGACAATGGTAAACAATATTTATCATAATAAAACATATTCATACTAAAGGTAGACAATGGTAAACAATATTTATCATAAAATAAGTATATTGATACTATTGGTAGACAATGGTAAACAATATTTATCATAAAATAAGCATATTGATACTAATGGTAGACAATGATAAACAATATTTATCATAATAAAGCATATTCATACTAATGGTAGACAATGGTAAAAAATATTTATCATAAAAAAGTATATTGATAGTAATGGTAAACAATGGTAAAGAATAGTTATCATAATAAAAGCATATTGATACTAATGGTAGACAATGGTAAAGAATAGTTATCATAATAAAAAGCATATTGATACTAATGGTAGACAATGGTAAAGAATAGTTATCATAATAAAAAGCATATTGATACTAATGGTAGACAATGGTAAAGAATAGTTATCATAATAAAAAGCATATTGATACTAATGGTAGACAATGGTAAAGAATAGTTATCATAATAAAAAGCATATTGATACTAATGGTAGACAGAGCTGCTATAGTTTACTTCTTGAAGTAGTTTATCAACCTTTAATTCAGCTAGATGCTTTGTTTACACATTCAATCAACAATGCAAATACATCCAATAATGTGAAAACAAGTAAAATGACGTGATCAGAAAAAAAATCTGGGCAGTGCTCAGACACAATCAACTTATCAGATTATCAATAATACCAGTTATTTCTACTGCTACTTTTTCCGTTAATTCAAACAAATAATTGGATAAATTTTCAAGCCATTTTTTATTTTTTATTTTTTTATTTTTTCAAGAAATGATTCGCTTGGAGTAGGATGAGGAGTAGGAGACTAAGGTGGAGCATGGGTGGGAACAACAACACTTTTACCAGGTGGAGCGGGGGTGGGAACAACAACACTTTTACCAGATGGAGCATGGGTGGGAACAACAACACTTTTACCAGGTGAAGTATGGCTGGGAACAACAACACTTTTACCAGTTTGCTATAGACAGGAATTGTTGATATAGTAATTGCCATCGTGGCAATTGTAACACCTTTTTGTTTTAATACTTTTTTCAATCTTTCACCTAACAGCACTTTTTCTATGACCTTTTCATTAGTCCTTTCGATATTTTCTCTAAAATTTCTCTGCATTTTGCTTTGGATACCCAACCACCCGAGCTTTTATGCTTTAAACACTTTCCAACTGTTCTTGAAAATCAGATTTGCTGGAGGGAGGGGGTCTGTTTCTTTGCTGATATACTTTTCTGAACTCTTTAATGTTTTTCCTATATTTCAACATCAGCTTTCATACGTTGTTTTTTTTTTATTTTACAATTTCTATAGCATTTACGTAATCCCTTTTATTCTCTTTATTTTCCTGTTTAGTGATAATCCTTTCACTGCAGGTGGAAGTTCTTTAATTTTATTTTTTTCCCCATGCTATTTGTCGATTATAGTCTCGGCTTTTGTTACCTGTTGATCAAATGCTCGTTTGTGTCAATTGTTCGCATCTCTATTTCCTGTAGTACCGATTTTTGGGTTGCCTTTATACTACAGTGGGTTCCAGCGGATATTTATATACAGTCTCGTCAATAGAATACATCCATTCATTATATAGTTTTATCCGGCATGTTGTAACCAACAACTCCTTTCCAGTTTAGCCTTCTATTGTGCTGCAAGATAGCATTGTTATGATGCCGTTTTTCCTCGAAGTTTCAATTGTCTTACCATCTGGTTTACATCAAAGAGTGTTGTTGTTGGTTTTTTTTTTTGGTTTTTTTTGTTGTTGTTGTTTGTGTGTGTTTTGCGGTTTCCTCAGAAATGTATTGTAATTCATCATTACAAGGCCTTCCTTTTTTATTCTCTATGTACAAGTCAAGAACTTGGCGTGAAAGTATAGAATCTCCAATTGGTGCGAGACCATGTAACGTCCTCTGCAAATTCATTAGCAAGATTAATAGTATCTATTTGAATTGCGTATCTACAAAGAAATTTCAAACGAATAATTAAGGTCACCACCACCGCCCTCAAACATTTTTCAGTTTTTAGCTGTACTGGTCATAGACCAGAAGAACTTCCGGGATGTCCTGTTCTCCGTCCATGAATACAAGTTTGTTATTGATACTCATCCTAAACTACTTCAAGGATTGCCATGAAACTTTACACAAAAAATCATCCCAAGGTCTAGTTGATCCTAAATGAAAATGGTGCCGCTTGGATATCCAATATTTCCGCCACAACGACCATCTTGAAAATACTGTTACCGCTACATACATACATACATACATACATACATACATACATACATACATACATACATACATACATACATACATATATACATACATACATACATACACACACACACACACATATATATATATATATATATATATATATATATATATATATATATATATATATATATATATATATATATATATACACACACACATTGTTTAAATAATATTCTTGATGCAGAAAGAGAACATTCAACCGAATAGAATAGTAATCACATATTATGGAGTTTAACTAATACGTAGAGACAAAAAAGAAGACAGAACAATGAAGTCAGGTGAGAGATGAAATCTATGATAAAAGGGGCATTGGAAAAGGAAGTACGAGTTGAAAGAAAGTAACAGAATAGCAATACTATTTATTTTATATGAGAAAGGAAATAATATATGAAATACAAATTGCAAAATGTGCTAGGGCAGCGTCAGTGGATCTTGTGGGATTCGAACCCACTAACTCTCGACCTATTACGAGAAACAGAACCAAACTGTCAACGAAGTATCCACTTGACTACGCCAGCACAATATTTTGAAGAGATATCTTTCTATATGAACATGGAGCTATTTATACCGCGTAGTAATGTGGTGTAAAAATGTTTCACATGATTGAGCAATGAGTGACATAGATACCATGCAATAACTGTTACATGACGGTTCAACTATAAATACAAGGATCACTGTTTCGCTGAATTTCTGACATTTGTCCCCTCGAGTGTAGATTTTATATTATCTTAAAAACTCTTCTTACAATATAGGTGGGGTTTTTCGTTTGAAGTAACCAGTTTGAACAAACAGTCATATTTCACTCGGACTTCATAGCATGTAGTATATGAAGAAATGAACATAACAATCTTGTGTGACATTGTGGATTAAAAAAATGAGAAAGCAATATTCAATTACAATAGTCAAATACAGCTAAAATAAGCCAAAAATAGAAAAAATACAATAGTCAAATTTATAGCTGAAATGAGACAAAAATAGTAACATACAATAGTAAAATTTATAGCTGAAATGAGACAAAAATAGTAACATACAATTGTCAAATTTATAGCTGAAATGAGACAAAAATAGTAAAATACAATAGTCAAATTTATAGCTGAAATGAGACAAAAATAGAAAAAATACAGTAGTCAAACATACATAAGAAATAAGACAAATGTTTCAGGCGGATTCTAAGTACAACGTGTACATTAGAACACATTTTGAATATAAATCTTTCTAACTAATATCAAAAATATTCAAACGACGAATTTACATATCTTACTGTTGTATTAGATTAGAAGTATTCATCAATTCAAAAGAGTGCATGTGTCTTGCAGGGTTGGTAATAAGATGCCTGTGCATAACACATGCATGAAGAAAAAGGTGATGATGAATATAATGATGATGATGAACTTTGTATCACAATTTTTCACAGGAAATTCATCACTTAGCGTTAGGCCTCTTCTTTTAAATCAACGAAACAAAATGGTACTGGGGTAAACGTTGGTGAATAAAATTGCTTTCGTTTGCAAATAAGGGATTATATTTCGGTTTATTAGGAACACAGTCTAGGGGCGCAACTTTATTTATCACTAAAACGAAACTAGCTTGTTGCTAAAACGAATCGCAAGTCAATCGCAAATCCAATACAGATCCCTACAAGAAAAAAGATTGGCACTTTACAAAAGTAACAAGAGAGGACGCAAGAGAAATGGCATGTAAAAAAGTTGTAACTGAGGTTAATATGCATGAAATGTGTGAAAAGGAAGGAATTTAGTTTGTTTGTTGCATAGAATTTTTTGTTGCATGGTTTGTTTTGATGGGTATTTTTGAACACGTTATTTTGTATATGAAGTAATGGCGCTGTTTGATATAGGACAGAAAAGTCTTCTATTTGGTAGCACATACGAGAAAGTTTTATAATTGCATAAACAAGAGTATGATAACAGCAGAAGTAAAAGGAAAAAAATGTAATTACATAAGGAATAGGTAACTGTTATCTACATTGCCTTGTAAGTGTATACATATTCTATAAGGAATACAGTGATGAAATAAGGCTGAATGGAAGAACTTCACATATGTACATAAGCAAAAATAATAATAGGAGGCGAGGATGAAACAGAAGTATGTTTATTAAGTATGAACAATATAAGTAGAGAGTAGGGCATGTTGGTTCTGACATCAGATTTCACACTTTTAGCATATGGCAACACTAAATGAGTTAAGGATGTTAAATTTTTAAAAGTCATGGTTCAACAACTAAATATAATAGACCTAGATGTTGAAACTCTTCTTTCAACAATGAAAATACTTATTTCAGTAGCATTAATGCCAAAGAAACATTTAAGATGCGTTATGATACTAACTGTGCAACGTGTACTGTTTTTTATTTGATAAATTGTAAAAAGAAATATGGACAAACTCATAAGCAAGTATCTAAACGCATGAACATTGATTTGACATAAATAACTGTATCGATCCATCTTTTTAATCTCATGTCTCCACACACTTTAAACACGGCTTCCATTATTTACAAGATTTTTCATATAAGGCAATTTATAATGCTTATATGGAACTTTTGTTAAAAGAAACATACTGTATTCACGTCTGGATACTATCTACGTCTGGATACTATCTATCCGAAAGGTTTAAATTCTAAGACTATATGTGAACATCATTGATAAATTTATTGTATTTGGTCACATCTGTTGTTATTGGTGTGTGTCAGAAACACATGTTCAAGAACTGGTTTGGTTGGGTTGAGCTCGCTTTAACGTATTTTGTCTACAAAGTTTTTGGTTATTTCTACAATCTTTAAAAACTTCGTGCAATGCTTTATTTGTGGACACCTCTCGAACCTCTAGCTATATAAAGGTAAGAGACATTTAAATGGTTTCCTTACTGCTGTATATATTATGTAAATTGTTTAACTGGTAACAAGTATTGTGCAATTTAAAAATGTGCATTCCTCTTTTCGGTCCTTATCATGAACAATTTATTATCAAATTAATAAATAAAATAATGAACAATATTATTTCTAATTTTCAAATCTGATATTATACACTTTTGCAATCTTAAAAAAAATTCGTAAAATAATTGCACAAAGGGGCATAGTTCAACATTAATTCTAAAATGGAACGTCTTAAAGGAAACATTGGATTCACCATCTGGATGCTGTCAGACATATCTGAAAGTTTTAATTATACGATTATTTGTAATCTTCATTGATAAATTCATAATATTTAATCACTTATACATATTTAAAGGGAAATAAAACTGTTGGTCTATTTCTTTATATATGTTCTACCAATAAATAAGAAGAACGTTTAACTACCGACACCGTTTCCATTGCTGGGTATAGTTTAACTTTCAATGTGAACAAAACACCTCAGCTCGCTAGATGCAGTGTTGCGCATGCACAGCAGTTCACGTTCAGCGATGAAAGCTGAAGGAAATCCGCTTGTTTTGCACCAAGGGAGAGGAGCTATTTTATATCTGTAGGCTACTCTATTCAATTTACGAGGTGTGTGACAGGTGCATTATTCAATTATTGCTTTATATATTTTTATCCACGTATGAGAAAGACAATCCAACAAAAAGTTACTCTTCTACTAAAAGAAATAAAAATAGCTCAAAAACACCCGGATGCAAAAAAAACAAAAACAAAACAAAAAAAAAAACCTCTAATAAAGAGGACGTTCTAGTGTCTAAGAACAATACAGAAAAAAAGCTTTTGCGGATGCAAATCACATGCTTCAAGGTGCGCAACGTATGGAAAACCTAGTCCTTCCCAAAACCGTGAGAAAATCCACAACTTACGGAAAACCTACAGTCGTTCCCACATTCTTTGACAACTTGTCTTTTTTTTTTTTCTTTTTCTTAAAAATCCGAATCTGTTAAAGTAAATCGCTGTGTTGTATTGAACCAAATGTGTGGTAACAACTTCTATCGGAATCGAGTTTTTAATCTTTCCAGCCAGACGTTGAATTTCTTCTATCTTGAAACTGGTGGTATATAATAGATACATTTTGTAACCCTCTAAATGCAACGCTGCTTCCTGTTTTTTTTAAAATTTTTTTTAAATTTTTTTTCAGAGAGTTTGCTTACCGTCTATTCTCGCGTATAAGACGATACCAACTGCAAACTGCATAGACCCAGATCTGCCGTCGCATAATGCGCCGGCAGATCTGGGTCTATGCAGTTTGTAAGGACTAATCAGTAGAACAAACAACATAGACCCTGATCTGCCGGCGCATTATGCGACGGCAGATCAGGGTCTATGTTGTTTGCATTTGGACTTAGATTATCCGGAGTATAGACGGTAAGTTTTTAATAGATTAATTCTTAAAACTTTTTGAAATCTTCGTCACGGTTTGCATAAAGGTTTGTCTGAGGTCTTGAAACACCTTCAAGAATCGAAAGATCTAAAGGTCTCCGTTCAAACTCCACTCGGGACGACACTGTAGGCATAAGAAATACGCATCGCTTTCTGTATGACACATAAACTAGAGAAATATTTCATGGCATTGATTTAGCTAGTAGACAAATTGATGATAAAGAAAAAGTGTAGCGCTAAAGAAGGTGACGACACAATACATGAGACAAAAAGGCAATTAGTTGGAAATACAAAAAAAATATACACTTCCGCATTGAGAGGTAAATCAGATAACAAATGAAAAAATAAACCCTACAACAGAGTGATACCATTGTCAAAGAGCTATACCAGCCTTACAAAAAAAAAATAATACGTCACACATTTATCAAATGAAAATCAAAATCAAAATCGACAACCTCATTAATTTAGAAGAGAACATGCTCATTTACATGAAATGACATTTAAAAAAATACCACACTGTCATGAATATCTCCTTTGTGACACATAATTGAACCTCTCCTTTACATCTTCAAACGTATTCCCCATTTTGCATTAAAAGAACTGACATTCGCTGATTGTTAAGTGATGCATAATAATGTGTGTGATAGTACTTTGGTCCGGTTGAGCGCTAACAAAACCACTGAAACATGATATAGTCTCAACCACCGTCATTTTCCTCCCAAAATCTTTAATACTAAAAGAACGAGCTTCAAATATTTGTGTCACAACTCGAATAGTCAGGTTAGGTGATTACCAATATACAAGCGTTACTTATTCTACGTATATATTTTATTCATAACCTATATCACATCCAATCCCCGCGCTTGCTCGGGTGCTTATCAAGTTACAAAGAGCGGTTGCGTATTGCAGTTATGTGCATGTATTTTCCTTGCATTCTTTCGGTCAAAACAGCATTAAAAGGAGACTATTTCACGTGTTTAAAAACAGCTTAAAGTCTCGCAAACGACATATTGCGATGTGTACCAATGCCGGATCAAAGAAATTCAAGCGAAGGTTTCAAGAAAGGGTTCAGATTATTACGCTTCTTAAGACAGTATTCAATCATTCTTACCTCTGCGAGCACCAAAACTATGCAGTCTATTCAGCCTCAAAAGGAAAGGATACTTTCCTCGATGTTTTCAAATTTTCTTTCTTCCGTTATAGTGCGAATATTCGAAACACAAGACTTATCGTGGTTCTTGAGCTTTCGTTTCAATCGTTTGCTTTGATTAATTGAAATGTTTACCTTCTTTGTGCTCATCCCTCACTCATTCATGAAATAATAAACAAAATAAATAAATTGTGTTTTAGACATTTCTTGGAGAATATTTCCATGCGACACTGGCTCGTGACTCTTTGTCAAGACTCAAAAACTGTACACGGGAGCCGCGGTGGCTTAATGATTGGCGTGTTCAAAACCTACTCAGATCAGAACAGGTCGACTGCCGCCGTGCGTCTCTGGGCAAAGTATTTTGCATCGATTTCCTCGGCACTAAGGGACCGAACATTACATTTTCCAGAGGCGGTGGGAATGCTCAGGGGAATTTTTAGACAAAATATATCAGGCTCCCGAATAGCTTGAGGAAAAAAAAAAAAAAAAAATCTTGCTCTGATTTGTGGGACAAAAGGAACTAATGATATCCCTTATAATAGTTTTTAAAATATTACCGTCAGATAAAAGAAATTTCCTGTTTGGAAGACCCCTACCCCCTCCCCCGATTAAATGGTCAGTCCTAAATGGCTCATGGTACCTCCTGATAATAAGGTGTGGAAGAAGTAGCAACAATAGGTATACTTCAAGCACAATGTAAAGGAAATAATACATATACCTGTAAATGAGGAGTGTGTGTGTGTGTGTGGGGGGGGGGGGGGGATGGTTCATTAAAATTCAAACTTAATGTATTTTTAGATTACCTATAAAGTCTGATAAAAACTGGATCCAGGAAAACTGCAGCATTGAGCGCAAACCAACAAAAATTACAATGTCGGCTCCAGTGACAATGGCCTTTCATCTTTCGGCCTCAGAATCAACAGGGATCTGCCCCTGTACCCAAGTGTATTCTACCTATAAATTTTGATTAAAATTAGGCCAAGAAAACTGGGCTGATCGATCATAGTTCAAGTGACAGTGAACTTTGACCTAGCAGCCCCCAAATCAATAGGCTTTCGTCTTTACCCATGGATAGGACACTTATTAGGTTTGATAAATAAGTGGCTGACCATTTAATTTTCTGTGGGGTTAGGGACTGTGGGTGGAGGCCTTGGATTTATTTGAAAAAAGTTCTGACCCCAAAATAGCTTGAAAAAAAATATTCTTGCTCTCATTTGAAGTAAGATATATATATATATATATATATATATATATATATATATATATATATATATATATATATATATATATATATTAGTTGGAAAAAAGATTTTCTTGAGGTAAATTTAAAAAAAACATCCTGGCTCGAAAGAAATTCCCAAGGTCCCCCCTCCCCCCAAATAAAGCAATTGAATCGTCACTCCATATATATATATATATATATATATATATATATATATATATATATATATATATATATATATATATATATATATATATAAATCCGCAGCGAACTAAATTTGTTGTTGAATACACCTCGTCAAAGTGTTATATCCCCCGTACTTTCGGTCCAGGGGGATACCAAAAAAAAGTATCAAAAGGTGCATGGACAGCGTCAGTGGATATTATGGGATTCGAACCCACATCGTTTCGTTTTGCAGACAAAATTTGGAACCAACCAAGTGCGAAGTATCCACTCGACTACGCCAACAACAAATAAGTCAGCTTATCTATTTAAACCGTGTAGACGTATTAATAGTAACAATGTATATGAGTTATTAATAGTAACAATGTGTATGGGTTATTAATAGTAACAATGTATATGGTTGTTGGAAAATCAATCGCCATGCTGACAGGCGAATACGCAGGCTGTTTAAAAATAATCAAGAAAGGTAACACACCAGTTTTATTTGTTGGTTTAAACCTATTTTTATTGCAAACAATGCACTTAGGCTTAGGACTGACTAGAAAGTTTTTAATACTTATAATTCTTTTTCCCATACAAAAATAATATAAAATATAAAAAATTAAGATGGCTGACATATGTACAAAAATAAACACATACATGAAGTTGACAATAAAACTATTGAAAGGAAATGAGGAAAGATGAGGTTAAGAAATGATGAAAGAAGAGGAAAAGAAATGCGGTAGAAAAGAGAAGATGTTAGTTGGTAAGCCAGAGCTACATGTATTGGTTTCAAGCGTGTTAATATATTTTTGCACTGGCAATCGTATAAATTAATATTTGCTCTTTCGTTCGGGACTTCCTCTTAAATATAGTATATCCATATAGTAGTGTTTTACTGCACATCAGAACAAAAGTGGCTATGTAGTTCTTAACAATAAATCAAAATTTAAATTTCACTGATTTCTGTTCTGGAAATAGTATGCGTCTTAGGTTAATATACCTGCTACATGAAAATAATAATGTAAATAAATAATATTAATTATTTTCGTAACTGTCACCACAAACACAGATAGGCGTGACACTTGAATCTATCTGTAGAGATGCTCTCTATCGATGACGATTGTCAGAGAGTGATTACACATACGAAACAAACTGACAACACATCTTGCTGTCACCATAAACATCGTATTCTTAACATCACGTACAGCCAGGCACTGAGAAAACGCGAGATATGTTCTGACGACGAAACATTAAAAGAATCTCGAAAAAACCGTCTCAACACCGAAGAAAGCTAGGTTATGACAAAGATCTGCAATACCAAAAGCTAGAGAGAAAAATCGCACTGAAATACAACGAAAAAGAAAACGTTGAACGAATACACTTCATCCCCACATCCCATCCAAATTTACCTTAGGTACGTCGCATCATTCATAAACACTTACCCACAATGGACTCATAAGAATCTCAAAAGATGGTCTTCCCCAATTATAGCCTACCGCGGACCAAAACATCTAGGAGACATCATTGTCAGAAGAAAACTTAAGTCATCCATAAACCAAACACCTGCTCGTATATCCAAATCCTATATAGACAAAAGGTGCGAAACTTACGAACACATGATGAAAACTATCGTAGGTACTCGCGTATAATGCCCATCAAAATGCAAACAACATATACCCTGATCGCATTATGCGACGGCAGATCTGGGTCTATGCAGTTTGTAGTTGGTATCGATTTATGCGCGAGTATATACGGTAGTATAGTTTCCAGGGCGGTTAAGGGCAAGAAGTTGAATATTGATAGCCCTAATTATACATGCAAAACAGAAAATGCGATCTATCTCATCACAAGCAGGGTATGTGTCCTCCAACATGTTGGAGAGATGGGGAAACTTAATGAAAGAATTAACCTCAATATATCTGACTGGATGACGAGTCGACGTAAATGGCCGAATGGCCGCACACGTCGTTAATCCAACTAACGAACGATGACTGGATGACCAAAACATTTGGAAAAAAGCCCTGTGGTTGAATAGTTTTCATCCCCATTCCAGACTTTCAGTTACATTGCTTTGACTGGAATAGCCCACAATCACAGCTGGAGTCCAGAAACTGAAAAAGAAAAAGAAACATAAGGGATCCGCCGCCGAAGGACTCTCATACCCAACGGTTTGAACCAGGAGAAATAAAAATGGGCATCTTCATCTTCCCACATATTCATCTTTTTTATTGTTACTTGTTTATTATTATTATTATTATTATTATTATTATTATTATTATTATTATTATTCAAATGAGATTACACAGAAAAATGAATTTTAAGACAATAACACATTCGGGATAAAACGCACAAAAGAACTAATTCATGCTCGTCATAGATGGAGCAACAGTGGGATTATTCTTGGAATGCTTTCCTTTGTTCGATGTCGTTTCTTGTAGTTCTATCAATTTATCAGCACGTATGGGGTGTTTTACACAAGAATTTTAGCCCTTTCATAAATATAGGAATTTATTCTTGTATATAATTCAACAAACAAGCAGTAACATGCAGAGTTCGTATTTTTACACATTTTGTGTTAATTGCTGTGTTTGTGCTTTTCGTGGGCGTTTGCCTTTAACAAAGGGACCCATGTTTGTATTTGTTTGTCATTAAGTGTATTTGTCTGTCTCATCATTATGTAACATTCCCATAAAGGACCATACCGTCCAAACGTAATGTTAAAATTCCCATAACCCTCAAACCGGCCCAAAAGTATAGTTAAATTCCCATATAAACCCATACTGGGGACCCCAGATGGCCAAGTGGTCTAAGGCGCTCGCCCTTACAGATCACTTACATCTCACCTCTGTCCGCGTGGGTTAGAGTCTCGGCTCGACCAACGTAGGTATGTGAGCAAGGTTTCCAGTAGCTTCCCATGGGTAGGTGGTTCTTCCCACGTTCTTCTTCCACAAAATATATAGACCGCCATGTAAAGCCTATCATGTGCAGAAAAATGGCGTTAAACCCGACAAAACCAACCAAACCATATTGACAGCCGTAATGTTAAATTCCTATAACCGCCATAGTGACTGCCTATACTAATAGCAGACATTACCTCGCCTTAAAACGTGTGCAGCAGTGATTTCTCAGAACAACAAAAAGCACCTAGGTACATTGAAAATAGTCACTGATGGCTATAAATTTAAAATAAAAAACAACATGACAATTGGTGAGACGAAATAAGGGAAAACTGAGCATTTCAATGCGTTAGTGACATCTCTCGTTTTTCAGGCTATATTTTCTAACCTACATATTAGTCACAAAGTGAAAACAAGTACATAAAATACTTAATTTTAGTATAAAATTATCTACAGCAACTTTTTGAGAATAAACTGCATTTATCTGAGATTGTAATGCGAGAAATCCCCTTTGAACGTAAATCAAAGACCTTAATATCTGAATCCGCCTCAGTAAGTAGGGTGGACTCATGTATTGAGGATTTTGAATCAAACTGAGAACATGTATCGGACTTTGCCCAATCAAACCAAGTGTTGACCGTGCATCCGATAAGATGCACACCATTAAACCTAGCTACAATAATCTTTCATTAGGTTTTACTTAACAGTTGCTGCTTTATTTTCTCCTTCTTTAATTGGTAGAATATAAAATATTGTTTGTCTTGTGAAGATGGACGACTTATTTTTCAATATCTCTCTCGAAACTAAGAAAAGTCAATATCTACCAAAACTGCGTGATTTTTCTGGTTTTATATCGTTTAAAAACTTAAATAAAGGAATTAAAATGATTCCGTCAGGGCATGTCGAATCGCACATAGAAAGCTATTTTGCTATCTCCAACACTGCTATAAATGCAGATTTTAAACTTTCAGATATGATTGGATCATGTAGATGCATACAAGTCTGTGCGTGGTGCGGATGAAGGTTGGGGGGGGGGGGTGCAGGTGCAGGATGTAAGGCATCGGGAGCAGTGTGAAAAAAAGAAGGCGGGTACCGAAGGTCCTCAGCGGCTGAATTCCAGCTACAACATGAATTGTCAATAAAAAAAGCGAAATAAAGGAAAAAAAAAAAAACAAATAGTGTATGCAAAGCGTCAGTGAATCTTATTGGATTCGAACCCATAACTATTTGTAACAGTTTTTCTTTCTTTCTTTCTTTCTTTCTTTCTTTCTTTCTTTCTTTCTTTCTTTCTTCAAAATAAAAGCAGAGCGAAGTATCCACTTGATTACGCTTGCACCGGATACAGGTTTTAAAACTTTCTCTATGTGATTCTTATTCAGTAGTGACCTAATATAAATTTCCCAGGTTCTATAAATATGTCTTCATGTATAGTCCTACAGAGATCTGATGGCACACAGTTTTTATCCGTGGGGGCACAGGTTATAGAAAAAATGTAAACAAAAAATCACAGTCACGAACTACACAGTTGCATT
Source organism: Margaritifera margaritifera (assembly GCA_029931535.1). Taxonomy (NCBI): domain Eukaryota; kingdom Metazoa; phylum Mollusca; class Bivalvia; order Unionida; family Margaritiferidae; genus Margaritifera; species Margaritifera margaritifera. The sequence continues at coordinate 303,447 of JAQPZY010000938.1, forward strand.
GCGAGTTATTCATGCACTGTGAAGTTGCTTAATCGGTCTGGGCGCAGTAAAAAGTGCATAGTGCAAGTTAAGAATTCACACATAGGGTAGGCCCATTCAACTGTAAACAGGAAATTGGGGAATCTGATTGAAAATTCGAAGAAATCTCTTCTTAAATCCCTGGAAAATCAACGAAATTTGTCAGTATAAAAAGTTAATTTTCAGAATATATATATATATATATATATATATATATATATATATATATATATATATATATATATATATATATATATCTTAGTGATAGGCCGGAATCGCAGTACTTTTTCCCCCATGAGGTACCGCGCCCATTTGTCTGGTTCCTTGCTTCGTACGCTTGCCTGCTACGCATACCACTATACGACTAGCTAATCGGGAGACACGGATTTAACTAGTTACTGGCCCATGATATTTACTTGTCAGTGTAGGACCGGCACCAGCAAAGTTAATAAGACTCAGTCTACACTGGAAAGAAAAACTTGGTATAACATGTGCGCTTAGTGTCTATGCGCCAATTCTTGATGTGAAGAAGATACTTTTTCCATGCCAAGCAAGCAAGATATATGGACTGCAATACTAGTACCTTTTTGTCAGTGGACTAGGACCTTGAGACCTATCCATTGAGTGGTCATACTGTTAACTCATTTTGGTCTTACCATTAGCCATTATGAAGGACGCAGGAGAATACCAATCGTACTCTAGAAAAATTTCCTTCATTGAAGGCATAATTTCTGTAACAAAAAGAACAATATATAAAGCAAATGACGTTACCTATTCTGTATATTCTTTCTTTGGCGTTGTACAAAAGTTTAAAACCGGTAAAAGTTTCCAGCTGGAAGAAATGGCAATTAGTTGCGAAGGCGAGGAACATGTTTTTTGTGAGCTACAGCCTACAGGGTGGGTTTTTTTTTTTTTTTTTTTTTTTTTTTCTTTTTCCGAATGCTTGAAATAAGTGTCATTCACGTACAGGCAGAAACATTCCAAATGGAATAAGAATGCGAAACATCCCTAGACAGGCCCCTCTGTCACCCCGCAGAGTGGTCACATATTTTCGTCCATATAAATCAGTTCCAGTAGAAATGAAATATCGTTTTACTGACCAACTGTATAAAACTGCCAAAATTTTACCACAAGTAGTGACAGGTTTATGGAGTAAGCTCAATGTCTGAATATAGCTTAAAGAACTATGTGTGCAATTTTAATTTTTTTTTCTCGAAAAAAGGATAGAATTTCTTATGCAAATGAATGTTGTTGGGGCTCACAACGAACGGGGGAACTATCCATTGAATTATTTCTTCAAGATACTTTCGCGCCAAGCTTGCGGAGAAATAATCTTTGGAAATACTGTATGAAATGTGCACAAGATTGCTTTCTTAAAATTTCATCCAACAATTTCCAACACGTTCCTGTTACACTTTCTTTAGGACAATCATTGGATAGAAGGCATTCCAGTCCTTTCAATATTTTAATATGGATTAACGTCAACAAAATATTCTTTGATGAATATTAACTACTTGAAATATGTTTGAAAAGAAGCAACGATGCAAAAATCAGCGTTAGTGAATATTGTGGGTTCGGCAAGATTTCGTTTCTTTTTACGAAAGACAGCGGGATACAAACGAGAGAGAGAGAGAGAGAGAGAGAGAGAGAGAGAGAGAGAGAGAGAGAGAGAGAGAGAGAGAGAGAGATCTAATTGACTAAGCAGGCACCAATTGTGAAAACTGAGAAATACTTTCTGAACAGAGTAAAGATCCATAACAAAAATTATGTTGGATTAACTGTCGCTAGCAGCACAAAAATAGTCAATATTTGTCGGCACTCAAAAATGTATGGTAATTTTTTTTTTAAAAAAGGTGGTTCAAGTGTACATTTCAGGACATGATATGAGTATGATTTGCATTGGAAGAAGGCTGGAAGAGAGGTCTAAGCATAGCCAGTGTGATAAAGGTCTAAAACAAAACCTTTAATTTCACTATAAAATATGTGTATTCACTCAATGAAACTTTAACTAAACACCAATTTGCTTAAAAGGGACACCAAATATGAATGGCTGACTATGTCAAAAGCTATTCCTTGCTCAATTTTTAAAATATATCCCTATAGCTTGTCCCTCTCAACCATATCTATAATATCTCTTACAATGACTACAGTATCAGCAATAATTCTTCCGATTGTACAACATGTCTGAGCTTGAGCTATCATTTTTGCTGATATCTGTTTCAAACGATTAGTCAAAATCCTTGCCAAAATTTTGCAATCTACATTAAGTAGACTTATAGGACGGCACTTTTTCAAGCTTCTTTTGTCAGCCTTGTTTTTATAAATAAATTATATAACACCAACTCTCACTGACCTCGACATAATTCATTCATAACACTCTGAAAATGTGTAACAAAATATCATATATGCAATAAAAAAAAGATATACAATACAACTCTATTGTCAATCCGTCCAGACCGGGACTTATATTTTAAGACATCCAGTTTTATAGCTGTATGTATTTCATCAACAGCTATTGTACCATCATACATCTGTATCATCATCAGGAACAGAAGAATTTACAAAATTTAAAAGCGATTCTTTACAATTTTCGTCAATAGTGACTGTTGAAAACAAATTATTATAAAAGGTATATATTTATCTGAAGTTTGATCTGTCTTTGAAATAATTATGCCATCATCACCAGTCAATTTATTAATCACATTTTTCTTTTGTCGATAATTTTCAGTATTAAGTACTCATTATTTATTTCGCTTTCAATCGCCAATCTCGCTTTAGATCTTAATATAGTACCTTGACAAAATTATGTTTCATTGTCCCTTAATTGTTGTTTGAGTTCCTCGTATTATTAATATCATATGACCTTTCTTTGGCAACTTTTTCAGAAAATAACTTCAATTTGTTTTGCAATCTATAAAATTCTTGTAATCTTTCGTTATTTCTCTGTACCGGTATTTAGTGTTATGAAGAAACTAGACCTTTCATGCACAACGTTTGGGTCATAAATATTTATCAAATCAATCACTCTGTCATCAGTTTCTAATTTAACATGTATACATTTTTCAACAAATTTCCGTTTCACCTGATTTTTCACCTTTATCTCCACTACAACGGCAACACCAGATCTCCTATTGTCACTAATACTATAAAAAAAACTATACCATTCCAAATATAATTGTCTCTAATACTCTAGCAAACTCATCATTCCAAAAACTTTCTAGAAGTAATGAAATATGTCCTTTTTTCTTTAAATATTTCCAAAACTGACTTTAGTTGATTCAGATCTCGCAAACCATTTACATTTAGAGAGTCCATATTTAAAGCCATAATAATAATGAATGTGATGAAAGTATTAGATAACCCAGCCATTGTGAAATTATTTGTCATTTACATATTTTCTGTTGTATTTATTTACAAGAATAGTAACACTTATTGCATGGGGTTTCGTCTTATACTCTTCATTTTCAAGTTAGACACAGAATTAAACCGTCTTCGCAGCCTCTGTATGACTTTGAACATGTCAATATCAGTACTGTGTTTTGATTGTTTAGTTCCATTCGTACAAATATTATTTTTAAAACGATTTGTATCAATTGCTGCCTCGGCAGTGGCCTCAACTAACATCCCATTCTAATCACCTTCTGGATCAGTCACAGATTTATCAATAATGGAAAGATTGTTGCCTAGCTCTTCCTACAATTCTGCTTCTTCGTCAGTTCGAGCAAATCCCCCTTCTTCAGTATCATCTCCTCTTTCTCCACCATCATCATCCTGTATTGCATTATCAACATCCCCTTCATCATCGTCGACACTATGCATCTCAAATCTGTCTTCCTCTTTTGCAACATCATTCATTTAGGTATTATCTTCAGTGTCATCTTTGTAGCATGTACATGTTTGGACAGCTTTGTGGCAGAAGTCATATATTCCACAGGAACACATAAGCGGAAAATTTCCACAGTTTTCACATCTTTGCCTGTTGCACATCTTAGCAACATGCTCCTGCTCACCACACTTGTAGCGTACGAAATCGGGGCAATTTTTCATCACATGACCTGGATCAAGGCAAATGGAACAGACCTTGATTTGGTTATCATGCAGTTCTCGAAAGTACTGCTGGCCACTTATAGTCTGAAACTTTAGACTGTAGGGCAAGGATTTTATCTGTTATGGAAACCTGCATTTCACATAACGCGTCCCGTCAGCCATGTGTATTCCAGGGTACGCTCTTTGTTGAACAGGAGATAGAAGTTTCACTCCGTTTCTTCTTAACTTTATATTTATTTCTTCGACGGAAATGTACGCAGGTAAATGAATTACGGGCACTATAATTGTGTCAGAGTATATGACGTTACAGTCATAGTGATGATTACCAAAATCAATTCCACTCAAGATGCTAGATGCTATTTCTTTTAAGGTCACCGCATAAAAATTTGCACCTTTTGACACGATTGCATAAACGAACATTTCCCCATTCATTTCTTCCACACGTCTGATAACATCACCTGCTTTGATCTTTTTTGCATCTTTTACATCAACTACAATTGTACATTCTTTTGTAAAACTACGAGGAATGACTGAACTACCATCCGCTCTTCGACCTATTGCTAGCTGACCTACTGGTGGCATTGGAATTGGGGTCAACTATCCGCTCTGTATGTGAAGCACAGCTGGACACATTGTCATAAGTTGTTTTTTCGTGTGGTGAAATGAAAATTGGAACCATACCAAGCGAAGTAACAACATGACTATGCCAGCACCAATTGTCACAAACCAAAGCAATAAAATATTTTTTTTTGCTGGTTATGTAAATAAGCCACTATTGTACTTTCAAATGTCATAACGTAATGTTGTGTTTCCAGGTCCAGTAAGCCCAGCAATTATACAAGTCGAAGGGCTTTCAAACTTTACTAAAGCTTCAGATTCATCAGATGATAGATACTACATTTTTGACAAATATTGATGCTTATCCAGATGCAGTGTCAGTATTTTTGTTACGGATGTGTGTAATAAATACAAAAAATGTTGTTTTTCTTTATACAAAAAACAAACAAAAAAAAACCACACAAAAATACAAAAGTAATACAAAGATTTTATTAATTTTTCTTTTTCACTAAAGAAGTACATGACTGATTACACTCTTCAGCCAAATTGCTTCCGCAATAAACGTTGTCAAACTTTACTAATTCTGGGTCACTGAGCACAAAAATGATGCTTAAAATTGTTGATTGGCTCTAGTTTTAAAGATATGATACTGGGTCAGTATATACGACCCTTGACTCGGGAATGGCGGACGATAAGTGAGTTATAAAGGGAAGGAATCTCAATTTAAACCAGAAATGACTAAAATACATCTTTGACTGGATCTGTGAATAAATCTATGACTGGGTTTGGACAGTACTTGCTTTTTAGGCAAAACAATGAATGGTGCAATCTGAAGCTCGTATTGCGTCATACATGATATGAATGTATCATGTTATTCCTAGAAGTCATGGATGATGTAATCATAACTAAGCTTACATCACTCTGCTGAAGAAATTGCCCTATATCAGCTGTGCAAATCATGCAATGTCGTGCTCTCTTATTTGTCAGTGTTTGATTTTGCAAAGGGACACATTTCTGTTTAGCCAAAGTGAGCAGAGATGCCTCGTACTTGTGTGATCAATGCAGATAACTTCTGCAATGTTCGTGGTGAAGTGACTTTTGTATCACAAAAGCGCAGTAATAACCACTATGGTTAAGAAAGCCTATCACCTTTATTTTGGCAGCAAAATTGGAGATCAGGACAAGAGGTGGGCCCCACACATATGCTGCAACACTTGTGCAGCAAATCTTCGCCAGTGGTTGAACAGGAAAAGGAAATCTATGCCTTTTGCAGTGCCAATGATTTGGAGAGAGCCAACAGATCATATCAGCAATTGTTACTTCTGCATGGTGCCTCCAGTTGGGAAAGGTGTGTCAAAGAAGAAAAAGTGGACTGTGCATTATCCAAACATTCCATCAGCTATACGCCCAGTACCCCACGGAGAAGGACTGCCGGTTTCTGAAGCACCAGAATCATTCTCACTTGAGTCAGACGAGGAAGAGGAAGAGGATGAAACTTCTACTCCTGAACCATCAATGTCACATGACCCATATTTTCTCCATCCTCCTCCTCTGAACCAAACCTCATAACACAAGGTGAACTGAATGACCTTGTCAGGGATTTGGAACTACCCAAGAGTAAGGCAGAGCTGTTGGGCTCCAGACTACAGCAATGGAATCTCCTGGCAAGTGATGTTAGGGTTTCCATGTTCCGTGACGGTCAAAAGGATCTTGTCCCATTCTACTTCAAGGAAGGTGATCTTGTAGCCTGCAAAATCATCGATGGTGTGATGGCAGCCCTCAACATCGTTCATGATCCAGATTAGTGGAGACTGTTCATTGATTCATCGAAGACGAGTCTTAAAGCTATTTTGCTGCATAATGGCAGTGTTTTGCCATCAATTCCAGTTGGTCATGCAGTCCATATGAAGGAAACCTATGAAAACATGAAACAACTTTTGAGGTGCATAAACTATGACCAACATCAGTGGCAGCTTTGTGGCGATTTCAAGGTTCTTGCTCTCTTGCTTGGTCTGCAGACTGGATACACAACGTACTGCTGTTTTCTCTGCGAATGGGATAGTCGTGCGAGAGATTCCCACTACATCAAGAGAGACTGGCCACTCCGACAGTCATTGGAGCCTGGGATGAAAGGTTTTCAGCATCCACCACTTGTTGAATCAAGGAAAATTTTGTTACCACCCTTGCACATCAAGCTGGGTCTGATGAAGAACTTTGTCAAGGCCATGGACAAAACACAAGCAGCTTTCAAGTACCTCCGTGGAAAATTTCCAAGATTAAGTGAAGCTAAGATAAAGGAAGGTGTCTTTGTTGGTCCTCAGATTTGTGAACTTCTTCGAGATGATGCATTTCACCGTGCACTGCGTGCCAAGGAAAAGACGGCATGGAAAGCCTTCCAGTTAGTAGCAACAAATTTTCTCGAATACAACAAGGCAGACAACTACAGGGTATGGTGCAAAACCTCCTCAAGGCATACAAAAGCCTTGGTTGCAACATGTCACTAAACATACATTTTTTGCACTTTCATCTAGATTTTTTTCCACCGAACTGCGGAGCAGTGAGCGACGAGCACGGCGAGCGATTTCACCAGGACATTGCAACAATAGAGAAACGCTATCAGGGCCAATGGAGCCCATCAATGCTTGCAGACTATTGCTGGACAGTGACAAGAGATGCTCCATTTAATGAATACAAGAGACAAGCCAAGAAGCGCTGAGTAGACACTGAATACGGACTAAACTATGTACTTATATATACATAATAGTTTTTTCACTTTTGTTTCAATATATTTTTTATTTATATAACCCTTTTGCTGTTTTTTAAAGTGTTACATAAACAGGACAGGTGAAATATTATCATGTAAAGCAACCATAACACATGAAAAGACCTAGGTTTACAATTTATAATTAAAAGTCTACTATGTACACAATATACATAGACGTAAAATGTAAAAACTTAAATATCTTGGAAACAGTATCCAATCAGTTGTTTTAATTGTCATATTTGAATTCAGACCAACAAAATCACTAATAAATAGCACATTTTATCTCTGAAGCAGACGACTTCTAAAAAATTGTAGACCAGTGTTATATTTGTAATCATCTTTTAAACAGTGTGGATAATCAACACTCATGAAATTATATACAAACAAGTCATTTTGATGTGGCATAGAACTAAACATCTTTATGTTATCAGTCATCAATATTTTCGAAAGTCTTTAATCAAAGATAAAGAAAACAGTACAATCAACACACTTTAGTATGCATGCCTACCGTTCCGGTGCCTCCGTGTTTGTTGCGGAAAATCCGAAATATTTTGCGTACGTTCCGGAAATACGGAAAAATATCCGAAAATCCGGAAAACGAAAACATGGAAAAAAATTTAGTAGGAGGAATGAAAGTACCTCAGTCGAAACCAGTCAAAACCACGTGATCGTTTTTTCTCGCCTTTTAATCCGGGCTTGTGTGTAGGTACGCGCCATTTCTCGTTTGCAAAGCGGTTCGTGAAAGACTACTACAAACATCGAGCGATTTTTGTATCTAGACTATCTAGCCTAGGATTTCATTTGAGTTAATAGTCGTTTCACTTGTTCAAGATGTCGAAGAGGAAAGCTGATGATGCAGGAAGTGATGCGCCATCAACAAAAAGAGCACGCTTACAGACATTTCGTACGCAGTATTCGGAGGAATGGAGTTCCCTTCAACAAGGGAAGAAAGGAGAATATTTTGCTTTTTGTGCCATTTGTCAAGAGGATTTTCCATCAAATTCGGAGACAGTGACTATTGACGGCGTCATATTATCGGCAAGATACATTCGGTGTATCAGAAACTCATCACCAGTCAAAAAAATTTAACATTTTTTTTTTCAAATTTCACTGCCAGCTCAAGCAAGTCAACTGATGTTACCCAAGCAGAAAAAATGTTAGATGACTTTGTCACTGAATTAAATCTGCCATTTACTGCTCTTGACAAATTTACCAAAAGCGTTTAAATTAATGTACAAGGACAGCGATATTACGAAGCAATTCCAATGCTTCCGGAGCAAAGGAGCAGCCATGATTAATGAGATTGCTGCAAAAACTACAGGACCTGAAGTCTGCATACTGCAAGCAGCTTCAGCAGTTTAAATAACAATTGTCAACAGCAAACAACTTTCCTTTAGATAGTGTGCATAGTGTAAATAGGTGAGTTTCAGCTGAATATCTTTAAATTGTTTTAATTCTGCTGCTGTTTTTAATGTTAGTTGATTTCAATACAAACATTATAACCCAGAAAAAGTTTCGTCCGCGTACTGTTCCGGACAATTGTCCTTTGTTCCTGATGTTTCACATTTCTCTTCCTGGATTCCAAAATGAGTGGTAGGCATGTATGCTTTAGAATAATCGCTTTATAATTGCTTCCTATTTTGTTATAAAGAGGAGTAATGTCATTTCAAAAACTCTGAAAAGTGCTTTTTATAGAATAAAGGACTTTTTCCATAACTGTAAAAAAAACCCAGCTTATCCTGGCCGCTCGAAATAAAAGGCAATCCAATGAGTTTCTTCCTGTGAAAAATTGTCTCTGTTTGCAATAAAGCCACATGGAAACTTCGCTAATGTATTTGGTAAGCGATCTGCAGGAAAAACTCCTTCAACATGCTTGTTCAAACTCGGATCGCAGCGAATACAACACTGTAGCTCGGGAGTATTCATTCTGTTATGATTGTACATCTAGTCTCACATTCCCCGTTTTCATCAAGGACGGGTATTCTCCATACTGAGAGCAGTAAGGCTAGAGTTTAAACGTAAACAAGGTAGTTCCCGTCACGAAACCTTCTCTTGTAATATCCTTTTCTAATTTCACTTTCCTGTAGCTTGAAATAGTTCGGAATATGCACGCATTACTGTGTTACCATGTGTTTTATTAAAATCTAGTTTTAAAGGATTGCCTCCAACCGGTAGCCGTTTGGCATATAAGCTAATGAATTATATTTACAATCTCCCGAAACTGCCAACGACTTTACAAATCCAATCACGACTCGACAGGGTTTCTGCCCTTGAAATAAACTTTCCCAGTGATAGGAAGTGCTGCCAGTTGCAATACTCTGCGTTCGACATTCTGATAGAGTAAATGGATATTTAGCATTGGTACTTTTCAAAATTTCAGAATGACCATATATGACTGCAGGATTGACTCTAAATTTTCTAGCCAGCAAAGAGATGTTGCTTACGTCGATTCTATAATCAGGGCTAGCTTCTCCGGAACAAAGACAAAAGGATGGAGAACTTCTGTCAAGATTCCATTTTACATACACTTGGTTCAATAAATATCTAGGTAAAGAAAACAAATCATGGAAGATAGGGCCCTGAAGATCTACCGTATATACTCGCGTATGAACCGGGTCCAAATGCAAACAACATATACCTTGATCTGCCGTCGCATAATGCGCCGGCAGATCAGGGTCTATGTTGTTTGTTCTACTGATTAGTCCTTACAAACTGCATAGACCCAGATCTGCCGGCGCATTACGCGACGGCAGATCTGGGTCTATACAGTTTGCAGTTGGTATCAGTTTAAACGCGAGTATAAACGGTAAACTAATGGAACCTTTAATATGTTGTGATTGCACGAAAAGGGCATTGTTACCCCCACTTGGATTGGGGTCTTCTAGGTGATCGCTATCATCTTTAATAAACGGTTGTGTGGCTAACTGAGTAGATTTAGCATCTTGTCCAAAGTTCTATAAAGTTTGAACCATGGCTCTGAAGGGATTGTTGTTACACATGATAGTTGTCTTATTTTGTAGGTTCACTTCTGCAGAGGAAAACAGAGCTTGTAAAAATAGATTTACAGGTCCGACTTTTTCAGTGGCAGTCAAATTTGTTCCATCTGCTTTTCTTACCTTCAGTTTTACATAAAGCTGTGATACCTTCACATCCAAGTAGTCCATCGAATTTTGACCACTAATACGAAATTCAATAGGACTATCTCCAGAAAGTTGGGACAAAGGATGAACCTCTTGATCATAAATGTCAGCTACAGCTGGTAGATCAAAAAGAGCTAGTTGGGGATGCCTTCGTAACATTTTCCAAGTTGAAGACAGAAATTGTTAAAAGTCCAAAATATCTTTTTATAACTCTATAGGACAACTGTTTTCTTCTGCCTCTAATTTTTTTAAATAGTCTTTTCTATTTTCTTTTTCTTTGCAGAGTTAACCTTCTTCGAAGATATGAGAGATCTGAACTCTCCTATGTCTTTTTCTGTTATGGCTCCTGTTAGAAGGAATCACTGTTTTTAAGGCATTTTAATAACATTTTAATTCACATTTTGCCTGTTCAACAACTTACTTGGCAGGTGCAACCAAATTGACGGGCACTTGCTGGCTTGATGTTGAGCTTTCTCCAGATGACTTGGTATAATTATCAATAGGAGTGATATAAGATTGATTATATTTAGCTCCACCTGTTTGATTTAATGTATTTAATTTCACTTTACCATCTGCAACTTTTTGGAAAAAATGAACCCACTTTTGTGGATTTGGCACATATAATCTGGAGGGATTCATAATCTAAATAGAAGGTAGTGTTAGTGTCAGTGGTGAGTCTAACAATGAAACAAATTTGCCATTCTTGATTTTATACACAATTCCAATTCAACTAATTCTTTTCTTTTCACAGGTAAATATATGGTTGAAAGAATTATATAACTCCATCCATCACTAGAATTTGTTTGTAATCTTCTTAAAACAGGCCTCTCTTCTCCATTGACAATGCTCTCTTTACAAATGTTGGTAAAAACAAGGAGTCGCTTGCAATGTTGCATGAAATTCCAATAATCCGTCTAGTACAAGTGGAGATATTTAATGTACTTTGAATTACAATCTTGATTGTCTGGGAAATAATTATTGCTTTCATCGCTTTTTATGTACACAGACCGATCAATGTTTATGTGGGGTTTGTAATGTTATCTTTCACTTGATCGACGTCTATCTAGCTATTAAATAATTTTGGAAAACCTTCCCAATGAACAAAGTATTGAAGTTTTCCATTTCTTTTCCCTTTTTTCAATATTATTTTCTATAAACCATAGACTATCTTCCACTTTCTCGACTTTTTGTTGTTCTGAATTATAAAATAAGACTTTCATATCTTCATCTTTCAGATCTTGAACTTTATACATGGGAATATCTTTTTTTAAAAGTCTATTGGCTACTTTAAACACTTATGATGTGTACTGTTGCTGATATCCTCGGCGAAAGGGATGTTTTACAAAAGTGATTCGTAATAAGTCGCCATTTTAAAATTTATATGTTTTTTTTTTTTTTTTTTGCTTGATTTTTTGGGGGGTGGGGGTGGGGGTGGCTTCCAATGCATAAAAGCCCGCACATCCGCCTCATTCTCCTTCTTAACGTCTTTGGTGCTAAATTATTTAAACTACTGTGGGGTGACGAGTTATAATTTTCAATTAATTTGTTCAAGTCATCAGCATATCTATAACTGCGATTGTATTTCATTAACATGTAAAGAGCTGTTTTTATGGTTCCTTGCACTCTCTCGACATAATTAGCATTTGCAGGGTTGTGAGTTTTACAAAAGTAAACACTGTAGTCCTTCATACATTTTTTGAACCACAGAGTTACAAATTCAGATCCCCTGTCTGACCGAAGTTTGGTGGGCTTCGGCTCTTTAGAGATCTCTTTCATTGAACTTAATATTGATTTGGCTGATTTATTTTTCAGAGGTTTAACCCACAAATCTCTGGAAAATATATCGATAACAAAAAATAAATACTGAATTCTGTCATTTTCCTTTGTTAGGGTTACCATCGACACGAGATCTGCATCAAAATGTTCATCGATGGAGGAACAATATCTGCATGAGTATTGACTTTTATACTCAATTTATTGAGTATAATGCAATCATTGAAAATATATAACCTTGTAGTTGACAGCATTTTATTTTACCTGAATAGAGTAAAGTTAAGGAAGGATATATAGGCTTAAAGTAAAAATCAACCATCAGCAACCAAACAAACAAAAAATAATAGGAATAACAAAAATCTCAGAAAAAGATCGGGAAATCACAAAAACAATTTTAAATAAAATAATTAAAAAGTGTTAGAGATTAAACATTTTTATTAACTAGATATGGCATGCTAAAAATTTTCAAATCTAAGTACAATAAAGTTCTTTCAATGACATTTACATTTTAAGAACTGTAATACATACTAAGAGAATACCAATCTTTAAAAGAAAATAATTGCAGTGTGTATACTAGTAAATCGTTTTTCAAGAAAATCATTCTTAATACGGTATCAAAAAGTGTATCTTCCCACTGACTAGTTTTTAATTCTACTCCTCCTCCATTCATCTGCGAACAGTTTATTTTTATATGTAAAGCAGTTGATCTGAAGGTACATCGAGCTTTCTGCTGGCCTCTTCCCACTGTTGAAGTACATTCTAATCATCCACTGCCTTTAAAATATCACTAAAAATGTTATGAACTTATCACTGGTGTAATACATAACGCACTCCTGTTGTTTTTGAGAAGGGTGAGCCACTATCCATCACTAACAGTTTTTGTAAGTTACCATTTCAATTTTATCAATCATGGTCTTGGTATAAAGACTGTTGAATTCATCCTCCAATACACGAACAGTTTTATTATCCAAATGAACACTATATTCTGATGAATTATTTTCCATGTTCTTTTCTCCAAGTCTTGCTTGATTAGAATAAAAGTCTTCAAAATAACAAGATATATTTATTTGAAAGTATATTCGTCAGAATGGTGTGTTACTTTGTACTGTCAGGATAAGACTAAATTTCAATTACTCGTAAATTACAACCGGATAGACTAGTAAATTATGAAATAAGTGATTAGCATTTTTAAAACTGTGAAACTGTGCATTTGTATTTTCTATTCTATATTTACGTCATGCACTATTACCACGCTGTCACAGACTATGTGACTGTATATTACTAATAGGGGATAGAATTACTTGTGGGAATTAGCAGCTGAAATATTAAATTACTCTTGCAACCAACAAATATGCTTTATTTTTTAAATCAACTAAACAGAAAAATTAATTTGTATACGTTTTACTTTTTCATACAATACTACATGAAAGTAAAACTACAGAAACCAGTAAAGAAATCACTTCGCAATGCAGTTCACTTAAATATTGTGATAGTGTCACTGTCCCGTAAATAACGATGTGTCCACCAATCTGCTCTCAAGTTTGAACTTGATGGTTTCTAAGGCTCCTCACAAAAAATTGTATATTCTTTTTGATTTTAAGGTGAATTGGGGCTCGGGAATCATGCAAATTATATTTTCTATTGATACCTATAGCTCGTCTGATCTTCCGAGTCCATTTTATAATTTCCTTTAACATTTCCACTTTCTTCCATGAAAGAAATTAAGACTTCGTCATCTCTTTCATCAGCGTCCATTACCTTTCCAATGTATTTGTTACCTTGATATAAGGCCACAATAAAATCACCGGGGTTAGATTTCACAGCCTGGTGTCGACTAGGGGATGTCACATTCTGGTCACAAGATGTTGGAACTAGTGCATCAATTAAACTGGGTTACTGTGCAACAATTTCATTGTTTGCTCTATCCGAGACCCGCAGACCAAGTTCTAATGGTTGCAGTTGCCATCAACATGGGGATGCAGGATTAAAACCTTTTTCACTGTTAAAACAGCTGTCACAAACGCAAGACGTGGATCTTGTAATCACTTGCCCATTTTCAATACTTGTCATTGCATGTACTTGCATTGTACTTTTTAACCGCTTTGACTGCCTTAGATCATGCATCTAAAACATCTCTGCTGGTGTGGAATTCCTCCTGAAAAACATACTGATACTTGGTCCGGCTTTCTTAAGTTCCCTCTACCCAAGCAATCTAAGAATAATTAATACTAATGCATACTAGTCGTTCGTGATTACTGGACGTAAAACATTAACTCGTAGATTACCTCCCGTAATATACATTTATTGAAATTTTAATTCCCTAACAATGTGTGACTCGAGCTGAGATACCAATTATACATTAGAGTTGTTATGTATTTGGTCCACTTTACACTCAATACCACGATAGTTATTGAAATATCAAGCGCGACGTACGATGTTGGTCTCGTAGAATACCGTGTTAACATTATGTTTCTGTTTTTGAAAGAAATCCCTTCCAGTGTAAGGTGTAATGATCATTTCATACAAAAAATAGATATTTATTTCACAGCGTACATCTGTCACCTATACTTATGTTTATTGTTCAATGTAAAGTTGTCAAACTTATGACTCTATCATTATAAAGAATAGGTGTTTACTGGTAGATTACATGTGTATAAAGGACAAAATATAAATTATACTGATCATTTAGTACATGAATATTTTTAAGTAATTTCTTGGATATTGAAACAATGTCAGTAACATTATTTTAAAATCAATGCACCGTCTATTTTATACAAGATTAAGTCGAAAATATTTTTAATTAAAATTGACATTTTATTTGTGACAATAGTTAAGTGCATGTGTGTGTTTTTCAAATGATGTGACGTCGAAATGAACATGAATTCTGAATAACAATTTGGCTTAAATTATCAAGTGTTTATCAAAATT
Organism: Margaritifera margaritifera; assembly: GCA_029931535.1. Taxonomy (NCBI): domain Eukaryota; kingdom Metazoa; phylum Mollusca; class Bivalvia; order Unionida; family Margaritiferidae; genus Margaritifera; species Margaritifera margaritifera. Next base: position 318,675 of record JAQPZY010000938.1, read on the forward strand.
AATGAAGGAGATTAAAATGTACAGTCTTGCTCAAAATATAAGGCAGTGGTTGAATGAGTGTATATAAGACACGACTTTTCACACTTAATGGAGAATGTTACAAATATACATACAAGTTCGTCAGACATGATTTTCGCATCAAATGTGTACTTTTCATCATTATTTGAATACATTCTAACCATTGCATATAGGTCCCGTTTACATATCCCAAAAAGTTCCGACCAAATTTTGGTCTGTACTTTGGTACGGACCGATTTAGATATGTAAACGGGTTCAATCTGGACCAATCAAATCGGTCTGTTCTACCCTGGAACCTGCTTAGAGTGTAATAGCACCAATGTGGTCCGGACTAAATTTTATTTATTGTTATTTTTCAATACGTCAATCAATCATTTTGATGGATAAAACTACACATTTAGATCGCGACTTTGCTTAAACCACGTCGGTAACACATGAAGTCACTATTACATGCTCTTGAGAGAAAAACTGTCTTTAAAATCCTCCACTATCTTAAATTTACGTTACATTTAATAAAAAGATAAAAATGTGTTTTAAAAGCTTTTCTTCCTAGTTGTCTAAATTATTCTAGTTGTTCCATTTCTTTAGAATCGTGTCGTTAAATGTGATTGCATAATTTATTTATTTTGTAACAGAAGAGATTTCAATCAAATGTAAATGTATTATCATTTTACATACTTCTGAATTACCAAACAGATATAAGTGGAATATGTAATAAAGAAAGAGGATTACATTTAAATGTCCTTGAAACATGATGTGCCCCGCATGATGATGATGATGATGATTATCATTGGTTTCCTCCATTACTGACTATAGGACTGAAAAATGATAAGAAATATAAAGAAACATGAAGTTCCCATCAAGATTATTATTATTATTATTATTATTATTATTATTATTATTATTATTATTTATTTCCTCAAGAACAAATTATTAGATATGTAATGAAACATTTTAATCAATAAAATATTCACGGGTTTTTCTTTTTCCAAATAAGAATGAAAACAGATAGTGCCCGTATTTTTTTTTACTTTTGAAACATTGATGGTTTGAAAAGCAGTTTTATTTATGTAAGACCACGATAAATATTTTTAATATTAGGTCCCACTTTCACTAAACATCTCTTTTTCCCCATCAAATTCAGATTCTTAAATATCTTTCATGTTTCTTAGTTGGTAATATCTTTTTACCGAACATTCAGAAGACATCAAGGATTTTTTTTTAAAAAAAAATGCTATGGTAAATTTTCCCGAAAAGAGTCTTGAATAATCGTTTTTGAATACTGGAAAATTTTTGACAACTTTGAGGAATCACTAAACTTTATTTTTGAAGAATTAGAACATTAACAGATCGACCACTTTAAAACTATTGATTCTTAATATAAATTCTACTACCTCTACCTTTGACAAAAATACAAACATTATGAATAAAATCATAAGCAAGATGATGTGTGAGAGAGAGAGAGAAGGAAAGAAACAAAGAAATGAACTCAGTTAGTATCATATACACGCATAATTAAATAAAATATAAATAGAAGCCTTTGCAAATATCAGCACTTTCTAAAATTCTCTTACCCCGCCCCCTCCCCCCCCCCTCAACCCTATTCTCCCTGACACCCACTATCATTCCCATGGCTGAATGCAGGATTTGAAACCTTTGTCATTATTTACTCATCTCGGTATTCATGTACCAAATAGGACCTTACTCCTTCAATTGGTGTAGATGAAGTTCAGATGTACAAGGAGGAGTTTTTATCGCCAATGAAAATGTGACCTTTGACCGGCTTCACTGTGAGCTGCATCTGGGATCCGAAACCTTAGTCATCTACTAATTCTCTTAAAACTTCATACTGAATTCAATGCCCCTCCCTTTCTCGATATAGATGGAGTTTAGGTTAGGAGGTAGAGTATATATTACCTATGAAAATGGGACTTTTGACCCCTACCCACCCCTCCCCTTCGGGTGAATCCGGGATCCGAAACCTCTGTTGTGATCTACTCGTCCTCCTCAAACATCATGCAAATATGACTAGGGAGTCGCGGTAGCTCAGTTGGTAGAGCGTCGGACTCGTAATCCAAAGGTTGCAGGTTCAATACTCGCCCAGGCCAGCCTGGGTCGGATGCCTCGGTATGACTTTTGACCCCACGCTATCCTCCTTGGAGATGAATCCAGGATCCGAAATATACCTTTCTCATTACCCTCCATCAATCAATGTAGATGGAGTTCAAGTTACAAGGATAACAAGGTGAGACACGCACGACGCACTAACGGGAAGACCGGCGGACCACAGGTGGCTGACGCAAGCTTAATGTTGAGTAGAAAAAAAAGCAATAGCCTGAAGGAAAACAAAAATCATACCAAGCGACAAAAGTTCCTCAGATTACTCCTATCACCCGTTCTAACACCAGACCCTGTCTATCATACTATATCAGAAACAAGGTAAGTAACTTCGATAAACTCCGTTCCACTCCTGACCCTGGTTCAGTTCACTCCGGATATATTTTTCTAATCACCAAGCTCGTGACCTACTGAATTATTCAACAATTCATCCATTTCTTGTCACATTTATTTTATTTATTACATCACGTTTATGACTTTGCATTAATCAACGACGTTACTATGTGACGTTGCTAAGTGTTTAGCAACAGTGTTACAAACGATTTTTATGAATTTCACGATTTTTTGGCACGGTCCGACAAAAGTTACGGTCACCTAGAAATTGCCTGTACTTACAGAGATATGCGACTCTACGAGACATTCCTTATCAGTAGAACCTAGACTGATTGCACAGACACCAGTTCTAAATATATTGACTATATAATTTTTTAAAATCTGAATTTAAGTTTGAAGAGTCATGGACTCTTTCCGTTTAAGACTTCACCGTTGTTCATTAAAAACAGGCTGTAACGTACTAAGGGGGGGGGGGGGGGCGGACGGGGCGGTTGCCCCGGGCGCCAGAGGTCTTAGGGAGCCAAATCAGCTGATAAAAATTAGGGCCTCGTATTCTGGCCCTTTGGGCCATCATCGTCTCCACGGGCCCCATTTACCCTTAGTGCGCCACTGAGAACAGAAAAGCATAGAGTACAAATAGTGGGTTGGATTTTATAGCATTGATCTTAACGATAGACAGTGTCAAGTGTGCACTTTAGCTGAAGTTGTGTCAAATATCACTATCTCAGAAATTTCCCATAGTCTAGCAATGAAGACGCAAAGAAGTGATAGTAAAGACTGTTTATTTACACTCATGTTCATACAAACTTTAAAAAAAAAATTTCTAATCACAAAATGACCCATATTAAATGTAAAGAATTTTTTCATTATTGTAAATTTAATTATAACTGTATCTGAACATGTTTGTACTTGTCTTTTAAGTTACATTGTACTCACATAAATCTTTATTTTTTGAAAATATCTTGCAGTGCGATAGATTTAATGTATTGCAAAGATGTACACTTTTTAAACTTAAGCTGTTGATCGCAGTGAAAACAAATTACTCCTATATAAATACAATATTTCAGTTATACACACAAAAGGCAAATCCAATAAAATCTAAAAAGACAGCTGATATATTTTCACAGACAATGTATGAGAACCCAGATCCTACAAAATAATAGTGCTTCTAAATAAAAGAAAAAGAAAGAAAGAAGGAAAAAGCATCCTAGCGAAAAACAAAACAAAAAAAACCCCAACAACAACATCTAACAGCAATGAACGATTCGAAACATGAATGTAAGTGTATCTTATAGGGGATAGCTCTATTCTTTACCCTGTAATACACGTACACTATATACTTTCGCTTGGAGATGACACCTACGTCATTGCAGGTAGACAGGAAACCTTTTCTGTGGATTTTTCCATTCAAACCCACCCACCACCCCAACCATTTGATATTGTAAGAAACTAAGGATCTACAGAAGGTTCGTCGAAACCTAAAAAAATCGGATGCCACATTATTGCAATTAGAGTCGATGCCACATTGTTGCAATTAGAGGCAAAGATTATCAGTAAAACTAACCGGTTGTATTTTTCTATATAACTGATTGGCGTAAATTTCAATTTTTTTCACACATATAATCTGTTTAAAACTACTAAGCTGACACTATGTTAAATGCGGACATTATATGAATTCTGACCTCGTTAAACGTATACTTCTGGTCACAGAATCTTTTGCAAAATGTTCCCCGCAAGTCGGAGATTTACATCAAGGTGTATTTGGGCTATAAGAAAAGAAATTATATTCCAACATCTACAAATTTACCATGACCTGTATTTGTCTCCTCCAAAACTGATCACTCTACTACACAACTGGGAAGCTGTAGAAATTGATGTTTATGTGCCCTTCTTGGTCATTACACCATGCATTTTGGCCATATGAATTCCAATGAGCACATCAGAAACTATGGATCGTAATTAATTTTGGCCATATGAATTCCAATGAGCACATCAGAAACTATGGATCGTAATTAATTTTAACTGATAGGAGAACCTACATTACAGTATTTTAATTAGATATAGGTAAAAATATTTAATCAAGGGCCACTTAAACATGCAATTTATTTTTTTTTAGTTTCTAAAACATCACTAGAAAATGACCAAGTCGAAAACATTTCAAAACAATTTTGACACAACCCCTATAAATGTACATGAAAGATGAACTCACAGTGAAGTTTTTATCAAAGGTTAACAGGCATTTTCTCGAGAGACAGAATTATCAACAAAACAACGTGCAATGGGTCACCGATTTCACTTTCGGGCCTGCATCTGTGCCTGATTACTCACTGTGCACTGTCGACAAAATACACACAGACAATCACAACATAATGCTCATATTGTAAACAATAAAAAATATCCTTTAAATCAATACCAAGAATTCCCAAATCTAAGCCAAGGATCACCACCAAAGAAAGAGAGGAAAAATTACTCAGAAAATAGATTGGGACTAAAGTAGTGACAGACCCGAAGGTAATAATTGTGACCCGAGTCCTGTATCAAACAAACATAAACATGTTTTGGCTGTTCATTTTGAAGCCCAACTTACGCATTTGTTGTCCGGTGCTGCTCTAACAGCGAAAGGCAGACACCAATCAAGTCTATCCATGTTCGAGCCCAAATCAAAGTAAATATAAACCAAATTACAGATTTGATTTCAGTGTGAATCTATAAACGCTAGGCTCATTAGTATTAGGCTCGTGCCCTCTACCTAAAAATGAGGGGGTGTCTAAATACAAATATCAAACGAGGCCTCAGAACAACAAACATTGGCGCATCATACTCGGCATGTTCAGCCATCTTTGTTCTCGGTCCACTCCCACTTCTCAAGAACGATGTTCGCGAATAATGTTCTGCTCATTGGGGAGAAAAGAAGCACAAAAACATTGCTCGCGTGGCAAGAACGTTCTCGCCCAAAGACCCCAAACCACCCACCCCATATTTCTGGACCAGTCCATCTTTTGTTGACATAAATATTCACATTTCTGCTGAACTAGCATGTGCCATCAGATCTGTGCATACCTGTATAGGTCCGAAACAGAAACTGCCAGTTTCACAATGAAATTAGCATAATAGGCCCTGTCCAGTACAATGTTCTGTTCGTTTCTTTTTTGCGGACGACAGTAAGATACAACCAGAAAAAACATCTAGTTTAAGTTATATGATTTTCAACAACGTCCCTAGTGAATAATGACTGCTTTCCAACTTTTAAAATTGATGTAACATTGTCAGTATGAGAAAGATGTAGGTAAGACTTTATTTCATCGAAATAAAACTCTTACCATTGGTTAATAATGATAATAGGAAAGGACTCGTAAAATGTCTGTAAAAGGCAAGATAATACATCACAGATCTTTAATACAAACCAAGATCTTTCAACAATATTACTAATGTAATCCTTTTGATCATTTTTCTTTTAATAAAGGTATAGTTTATTAGTTTATGATCTTTGTTCTTAGTCTAAGAGCTGTCGTCTTGCCGTGAGTACACATACGGTAAATTGGATCAATATTTCACTGAAGCATTAGTCATGTCACGTGATCAGCGCGTGAGAGTATGAACTTCTGACCTAGATTATATGATTCATTTCAGAGTCAATACTTTATTGACTGGTAATAACGTCAGGGCACAAGTACTTTGGCGATGTCACGCATAACCTAGTTTCTGATTGGTTCGGAGAGGGTTGTAATTTAGAAGGAAATTATTTCGAAATACCCAGTATGGGTTTTATTTCGATTCTGCGTAGTAAGAGACTGTATAATAGGATTTATAGCAGCATTCTGGCATTCTTCATAGCTACACTGGATTGAGAGGTCATAAACGAATTTGGTTCTTTTTGTATGTGGATATTCTACTTTAGTGATATATATCAGTATACAGTACATTCTGGATTAGTACTGTTTCTTAAACCTTAATAATTACACAGCTCCATGGAATTATCGGAAACATTTCAAGAACTTGTGATATTACATATTCACAAGGACAATTTGGAATTTATACTTGAATAAAGCTCTTATACTTGAATAAAGCAAAGGTCGCCAACGCAAGATTGATGCGTTGGGCGTTGTCTTTGCAACCGTATACTTTCCGAATCGAGGCGATTCGAGGATCGGAAAATGTAGGTGCTGATTTTCTAAGTAGGGTGTAATTAGCAGATCATTTTCGTTCAGTATTAAAAGTTGAATGTTTCAAATAATTGTTTATGTTCACATTCCGTGATTTTTCTAAAAGTGTTACCACTTTTTTTTAGGGGGGGGGGTATTGTCACGGAATTGTATAAATCCCTTATATTAGCAATACATGTACTCGGGTTTCGTTTTTCAGTATAACAACGATGCTCGAGAGTGAGTTATGTATATTGTACAATATTTCGAAACAGTGAGTACGGTTCACCCCATGCCGCACGTGCGAAGTGCTTTCGATGGGGAAAACCGAATGCACCAAGCGTACGGACGATGTAGAGCTGCATCGTCCGTGTATAAATGCCTCACCGTAAGACTAAATCTTTACATTACGGAACGTCTTGTCAGTGAGCAGTCTACTTAAGGACTTGCACGTCTTCATCTGTAGAGGTACGTAAATCGTTTATTAATTTATAGCGTATATTTTTTATGTAGCTTCGGCTTGCGTAGTACAATGCAAATATTTTCTATTCTTGTTTGTATATTTTCTATTCTTGTTTGTTCTTAATAAGAGCTTTATATTAGCAATATAAAGTGGCGTTTTTAGGAAACGTTTAGTACCATAAGATTCTTATCGGACACGTGTAGGTTCACTTTTGAACTTGTTCATTGCTTTGTAATGTCTGCCGATAATGTAATTTGTATAACTTACCGTATATAACGTCATTACGTGTTATCGTATATGCCCGTGTCAATCATACTACACGGTGTTAGATTTATTTTCAGCTGTAGAGTTGTAGAGCTGTAGAGATCAGAGTCGACGAGGTCCCAGCTATAGTGGGGACAATAGAAGTTGACTAAAGCTAACCATAACAGCCATGGAGCTGAATAAACAGTGGGTTGCTTGAATACCAGGTGATCGGGCGTTGTTGACCCATTGGTGGGCGTGGATCGCTTGATTGACCAGTCCGACTAGCAGCCAAGTATGCTAGTGACGGAGTGTTTGTGAGTCACTCCATATATGTAATCTTTTAGCCGTGGGCTAATTTTGGGTTTTTGTGACACCCAGTGGTTTGGGAATGTAAGATATATCGCATGATATCTATCCCATTTCGTTTGCACCACATTTTATTATTTGAATAAAGTGCCTCATGTTTCATTATTTGAGGGTAGACATTTTTGCTATATGAGTAAAAACACATCATTTTTGCTGTCTGAGCAAAACACATCATTCCTTTCTCATGTTTCATTATTTGAGGGTATACATTTTTGCTATATGAGTAAAAATACATCATTTTGCTATCTGAGCAAAACACATCATTCCTTTCATCGTGTGAGATAAATCATTAGCCTTTATCATTGCACTGTGTATTTATTTATTTGTGTTCATATTTGGGTTACCGTATTAGGTTCGTGCGGATTATGTTAATTAGTCCAATATTTGGACCCTACACACGCACGTATTAATCATAACCTTTCTTCCCATTGAAGTCATTCATCAATAAACATTGCATTTTTATCACCATCAACAGTGTTCTGTTATAAATCCGAAATCCAACCCGGTTATCTTGTTACACTTGGATATAACTGATTCTTATTAACACACCTGTACAGCAAAGGTTTCATTCGGAACCTACTTCATTCAGAATATCTGGATTAACTTCAGGATCAGTTAACTTTAGAACAATTTAGGACTTTTAAGGATATTCTATACTGTAAGTTATTTTAATTCTTTCACCTTGATTGTTTGTTGAAATATTTTAATATTTTAGGAAATTAAATATTTGTATTTTAAATCTTGAAAGCTTGTTTGCGTCTTTTCTTTTCTTACACTACCCGTAGTCGTAACACATGGCACGAGTCATAAAGTAAACTAACGCGGACATACATCAAACTAGGCAAAATAGTGCATGGACAGCGTCAGTGGTTCTTGTGGGGTTCGAACCCACAGATTTCAAGCGTCATTCGAAAGCTGGGAAAGCGAAGTAACCACTAGACTACGCCAGCACTAATAGGTTTGAATGAATATTACTTGTTAAAGCTGATATGTGTTAATTACAAAGCTATAAATAGGCTCTGTGTACAAAAAAATCGATATGAAAGCTGCAAGGAATGTAACTCTTGAACATGATGGTAAGAGATAACATGCTACTCTCCCTTGTTCATGAGTGTCGTTGAAAGAAAGAATGACACACAGAGAAATTAGACCTAGAGTCGTGTATAGGTACTGAAATGTCCACCAATGCGAATACTATAGGACCAGACCCCAGTTTCACGAAGACATCTCAAATTTTCTTATTGAACTTGAGCTTTTAAAATCTATTTCCTATTGTTTGATGGGCAACAACGAATTTGTGATTTTAAAAATTCGGCAGGCATCAAGTATTAAAATGCAACCAATATATCTCAGATTATCCTACTAAGAGTCAATATTGAGGAATTCCTCTACTTTTTCTACAAACTGTAAAGATTTCCTTGTGAAAACTTTTAAATTTACAAACTTTTTTTTCATTTATTTCTATGATCTCTACGTTGAACAAAATCAAATATTGCCAGAAGTATCACAAAAAAGATACATTTAATGTAAAATATCAATATGAGGAGAAAGTTTGCCAAATTAAGAGAAACCGGGCCTAGATTCGATTTATAATAATGTATATTATATATTTCCCTTTAGAAATGTGTTATTCATTGTTCGAAGAAAACCAATCATTACATATGCAGTTTTCAATAGCACCTACCCCACTCCCACCCCAAAAGAAAACCAAACGCAGCGGTTTGAAATTGCAACTCGGTTATTATTTGTCATCCGGGCATATCTCTGAGAACATTGAACATTGAAATATCGCATTCCTTCTCTGTATGTGCTGAAAAATGGCGTTAAATCCCACAAAATCATTCAATCAGGCAGTGTAAGTATATGTGACTATAAGTGTGTGCTGTCGTTGGAAAGTTTCTCAAAGTTAACTTGCTTGCAGGAGGTTAGAATTGAAAATAAATCCTATAGTGCTACAGTGCGACTTCCACTAATTATTCTCTCTCTCTCTCTCTCTCTCTCTCTCTCTCTCTCTCTCTCTCTCTCTCTCTCGTATTCTTTGATTACTTTTAAAGACTCAAATAATATTCTTTTGTTCTCAAATTCTATTCTTGACAAGTACAACCAGTCCAGTACATTTGGAGCAAAATGAAGAACCAAAATGTTTTGCTCTTTCGATTAATATGTGAAGCAGCAGGACAGTGTACATGTATGTTGTTTGCTATTTTGAGAATAAGGCAACCAAAAATGTGACTCTCTTAAAGTACACGAAAACCTAATCTTATGCCAAATTCTGACCTTGTTTATCAGAGTAGCAATGTCTCGCTGTCTTTTTTACCATTTGCTCTCTTTAATTAAATCAGTCAAGTTGCAGAACAATGTGTGCTATTTGCTAGTTTAAAACTCAAGGGGGATGTAACTCCCTCGAGGTACACGAAAACCCTTATCTTACACTGAATTCTGGGCCTTGTTTGACAATGCAGCAATATCTCGCTGTCTTTTTCATGAACAGCGCATTACAGAATTGGAATAGCGTCGTCTATGAAACTTGATCTGACAGTAAGTTCATCAGAGCTAAAACGAATATCCGAACATTCGAATTAGAATATTTGCGAGTATTCGAATAGAAAATTGGTATTCGAATATTTCTTATCGTTATCCAGCGAGTTTGGCAGCATTTTATACAAGAGACAAAAAAGGCAAACTGTAAACTATGCAACGTTGAATTAATCAGTTTTCAAGAAAACAACTTAAAACCTGATAAATTACCTGAAATTAAAACTCCGACTCACAAGGTAATCATAAAATCAAAATTCTGAATAGTCACATTGCTCACAACATCGCCATTTCTATTCATTATACTTTTGAAAAGATATGTTGTACAACGGCAAGTAGATGAAGAAAGTGGTATAGAATAGGGGTCATATCAAAGTCAGCTAAACTTTTACGTATCAATCAACCAAAGCTCCGAAGGATTTGTGAACGGTTGTCGGACACTCGTTCTGTCAGGAGCCAATTGTAGTCAATCCAGTAAACCGTTACCACTCCCCACCCCCATTAACTCCAATATAATTTTGGTTTTGGTCATTTATTCAATATTTGAAGTCATTGCACATATATGGAATTACCAATATGCCGAAAATCTGATTCTATCCTTTTCTTTATTTTCTTACATGGGTCAATTCACATGATTTTGGAACAGAATCATTTAAATTGTAGGGATCGAGAGTTTGCTGTTACAATAAAGCTTGCTACTCTCTCTCTCTTTGCTGTGCATTAATACAAAGCCGTAGTTATCAGAATGTATTCCAATTTATGCAGGGATATTTTCACTTTTTCTTTCTTATGCCTTTTTGAAAATGACAACTTTTTGTTGGGAATCCCTCTTTACCGATGAAACCGAATGGTCTACTCCCAAACTTGGTTGACGCTGGGAACTAGCTCCCATTAACCTGGCCCTAGTAGAGGTTACATAATACTGTTTACTAAAACCACAAGGCCATATCATGCCTATTGCAATGTACAGCTTATATATGATACTAATACCAGTGTATGGGCTTTGGTTAAAACAATTTTATTTATCAAGTCTGAATACGAGTTTCTTATGGATTAGCGGAAAATACCGATGTCCATTTTGGGTATGTTATAGTCGGTCAAACATCCAATCCCATGTGATTTTGATTGTGAACAAATCACTTCCCGAGAGTTTTTTTTCAGATCGTTCCACACCCCCATTTACCTGATCCGGTAATCGAGTTTCTGCCTTTTACCGTCCGTCTTCAGCACTAAATGAACGTTTATGTTTGTGCTGAGTTAGAAGATAAAGAGGGAAAATAACAACTACATTCATTTGATTTTTTGTTTGATTCCGCAAAAAAATGTACTCAAGGCCCCTGCAATGTAATTTAATTAGATTTAGATGACTTAGTTCACAGTGTTTGCAATGTGGCTTGTCTTGGAGTGAGGTGTCAATAAATACCAAAGTAGAAAAAGAAAAGAGGATGGATTTGGTAGCTTTATTAACATTGACGAATATTCGAATCATATTCGAATACAATCAACGAATATTCGAATAGGAAAATTTGGTATTCGTTTCAGCTTTAAAATGTACCATTGAATTGTAAAATAAGTTAATGCATGGCATTAACTGTGTTTTGTCTTCTCTCCATCCTGTTAAATGCCTATAGAAGGCTATAGTGCCTCTCAGTGTTTAATTCCCATAGGGGACCATAAATCTTTAATAGTAAATTCTCATAGAGGGCTATACTAACCCATCATCTTAAATTCCTATAGGCCCCTCTAGTAACATCCATTATGTTAAAATTTAATAACCCCCCATAATTCTTAATGTAAAAATTCCACAGACCCTTCGATAATTTTTTTAAAAATGTTTTTTGATTTCATACACTAATTTACTCATCTATAATTCTTTTCTCTCACTGTAAACTAATATTAAATCATACAAAAAGTGGGTCTAATTGGTGTGAATTGTCATTTAAAGTATGTTTTAATATAATGTACTTAACAAATACCTGCATTACAACCAAGTACATGATACATACAATTGTTTAAGGTATGTTTTGATATAAGGCACTTAACAAATACCCACATTAAAAACAAGTACATAATATATACAATTGTTTAAGGTATAGTTTTATATAAAATACTTAACAAATATTAGTACCCACATTATAATCAAGTACATAATGTATACAATTCAGTTTACCTTATGGTAATTTACGGGACAAAATCATGTAATCTACAAGTTACATCATGTAATCTACTACTTACATTATGTGATCTACAAGTTACATAATGTAATCTACAAGTAACATCATGTAATTTGCGACTTACATCATGTAATCTACAAATCTACTAGTTTCATTGTGTAATTTACAAGTTACATCATGTAATCTACAAGTAACATCATGCAATCTACAAGCTACATCATTTAATCTATAAGTTACATTATGTAATCTACTAGTTACATTGTGTAATCTACAAGTTACATCATGTAATCTGCATGTTACATCATGTAATCTACTAGTTACATGTACATTGCTAAAAAAAAGCATGTTCATATGAATCGTAGACAATACTACACAATGCATATAACACTGTAAAAATAGACCCTATCTTACACAAAAATGGTAGCACTCTATCGATTATTTGACTATTGAGAAGTGGAATAAATATGATTATTTATCTTAAAATATCTGGTTTCAAACGCTTTTAAAAACTAAAGATGGATGCAAACGACCATAATTACATCCTAGACCTTATAAACAAAGTCTGCAAACTTTAGTTTTGCATTTTTGGTAGGCAATATGGGAACATTAACTCGTAGATTACCTCCCGTAATATACATTCATTGAAATTTTAATTCCCTAATAATGTGTAACTCGAGCTGAGATACCAGTTATACATTAGAGTTGTTATATATTTGGTCAACTTTACACTCAATACCACGATAGTTATTGAAATATCAACCGCGACGTACGATGTTGGTCTCGTAGAATACCGTGTTAACATTATGTTTCTGTTTTTGAAAGAAATCCCTTCCAGTGTAAGGTGTAATGATCATTTCATACAAAAATAGATATTTATTTCACAGCGTAATCTGTCACCTATACTTATGTTTATTATTTAATGTAAAGTTGTCAAAATTACGACTCTGTCATTAAAAAGAATAGGTGTTTACTGGTAGATTACATGTGTATACGGGACAAAATATAAATTGTACTGATCATTTAGTACATGAATATTTTTAAGTAATTTCTTGGATATTGAAACAATGTCAGTAACATTACTTTAAAAACAATGCACCGTCTATTTTATACAAGATTAAGTTGAAAATATTTTTAATTAAAATTGAAATTTTATTTGTGACAATAGTTAAGTGCATGTGTGTGTTTTTGAAATGATGTGACGTCGAAATGAACATGAATTCTGAATAACAATTTGGCTTAAATTATCAAGTGTTTATCAAAATTAATGAAGAAGATTAAAATGTACAGTCTTGCTCAAAATATAAGGCAGTGGTTGAATGAGTGTATATAAGACACGACTTTTCACACTTAATGGAGAATGATACAAATGTACATACAAGTTCGTCAGACATGATTTTCGCATCAAAGATGTACTTATCATCATTATTTCAATACATTCTAACCATTGCATATAGGTCCCGTTTACATATCCAAAAAGGTTCCGACCAAATTTTGGTCTGTGCTTTGGTACGGACCGAATTAGATATGTAAACGGGTTCGATCTGGACCAATCAAGTCGGTCTGTACTACCCTGGAATCTGCTTAGAGTGTAATAGCAAAAATGTGATCCGGACTACAATTTATTTATTGACAGCTTGCTGTAGTAAATGTGCATGTGTTCGTTTGTCATGACAGTTTCATCGGAAACAAACCTGTTATATGTAAACAGTACGGATGACCCACAGGGTCTAATGCCTCATGTTACTGATAGCAAGCGTCATCTCACACAACACTCAGACAGCTGGTATCATTTACATCACTGAAATAATACTTTTCATGTATAAAGAGTTTCGCCAAGTTCTAAATTATTACATCGCGGATAGAAAAACGAAGACGTGATTTTAGGAAAAATGTAAGAAAATGTGTCTTCTCTCTCTCTTTTCCACAGTTGGCGAACGCTGTATTCACTCATTTCCAATGATTGATACCATTTAGAGACAAGAACATGGCGGAAAGTTCACTTTGTTTTAGTTTTATTCTTCCAAGAAAATAAATCATGGGTTTCATGCAAATACATCATTGTTATATTTCAATACGTCAATCAATAATTTTCATGGATAAAGCTACACACTGAGATCGCGACTTTGCTTAAAACATGTCGGTAACACACGAAGCCACTATAACATGCTCTTGAGAGAAAAACTTCTTTAAAAATCCTCCGCTATCTTAAATTTACGGTACAATTAATAAAAAAATAAAAATGTGTTTCAAAAGCTTTTCTTTCTATATGTCTAAATCATTCTAGTTGTTCCATTTCTTTAGGATCGTGTCGTTAAATGTGATTACATATTTTATTTAAACCCATATTTTGTAACAGAAGAGATTTCAATCAAATGTAAATGTATTATTATTTTACATACTTCTTAATTCCAAAACAGATACAAGTGCAATATGTAGTCGAGAAAGAGGATTACATTTAAATGTCGTTGAAACATGAAGTTCCCCACATGATGATGATAATGATCATGATTATTATTATTATTATTATTGGTTTCCTCCATTAATGACTACAGGACTGAAAAATTATAAGAAATAAAAAGAAACATGAAGTTCTCCAAAAGATAATTATGATTTATTACTTATTATTTATTATTATTATTAGTAGTTGTTGTTTCCTCAATAACAAATTATTAGAAATCTAATGAAACATTTTAATCAATAAAATATTCACAGGTTTTTCCTTTTCCAAATAAGTACGTAAACAGATAGTGCCCGTATTTTTTTATATCATAAATTGATTATTTGAATGTTGAAACATTGATGGTTTGAAAAGCAGTTTTATTTATGTAAGACCACGATAAATATTTTAAATATTTGGTCCCACTTTTACTAAACATTTCTTTTTTCCCATCAAATTGAGATTAATAAATATCGTTTTTCGGCATACATCAAAGATTAAAATACATAAATGATATGGAGAAGTTTCCTGAAAAGTGTCTTGAATAATCGCTTTTGAATACTGGAGAATTTTTGACAACTTTGAGGAATCACTAAACTTTATTTTTGAAGAATTAGAACATTAACAGATCGATCGCTTTAAAACTATTGATTCTGAATATATAAATTCTACTACCTCTGCCGTTGACAAAAATACAAACATTATGAATAAAATCATAAGCAAGATGATGTGTGTGAGAGAGAGAGAGAGAGAGAGAGAGAGAGAGAGAGAGAGCGAGAGAAGAAAAGAAACAAAGAAATAAAATCAGTTAGTATCATATACACGCATAATTAAATAAAGTATAAATAGAAGCCTTTACAAATATCAGCACTTTCTAAAATTCTCTTCCCCACCCCACCCCCCTATTCTCCCTGACACCCACTATCATTCCCATGGCTGAATGCAGGATTTGAAACCTTCATTATTATTTACTCATTTCGGTATTCATATACCAAATAAGATCAAACTCCTTCAATTGATATAGATGAAGTTCAGATGTACAAGGAGGAGTTTATATCACCTATGAAAATGTGATCTTTGACCTGTTCCACTGGGAGCTGCATCGGGGATCCGAAACCGTTGTCATCTCTACTAATTCTTTTAAAACTTCATACTGAATACAATGCCCCTCCCTCTCTCGATATAGATGGAGTTTAGGTTAGGAGGTAGAGTATATATTACCTATGAAAATGGGACTTTTGATCCCTACCCACTCCTCCCCTTCGGGCACATTCGGGATCCGAAACCTCTGTTGTGATCTACTCGTCCTCCTCAAACATCATGCAAATATGACTAGGGAGTCGCGGTAGCTCAGTTGGTAGAACGTCGGACTCGTAATCCAGGGGTTGCAGGTTCAATACCCCCCCCCCCCCAGGCCAGCCTGGGTCGGCTGCCTCTGTGTGTCATTGGGAAAGGCACTTACTGGCATGATATAGTCAATAATGTGTTAAAAGTGCCGTTAAAATGCACAGAAAAAAGCATATATGACTACCCACCCTCAATCGGTATACATGGAATTTAGGTTACGAGGTGCACATTTCCAATGAAAACGTGACATTTGACCCCACGCTCTCCTCATTGAAGCTGAATCCAGGAGCCGAAATATACCTTTCTCATTACCCTCCCTCAATCAATGTAGATGGAGTTCAAGTTACAAAGATAACAAAGTGAGAAACGCACGACGCACTAACGGGAAGACGGGCGGACCACAGGTGGCTGACGCAAGCTTAATGTTGAAAATAAAAAAAGCAATAGCCTGAAGGAAAACAAAAATCATACCAAGCGACAACAGATCCTCAGATTATTCCTATCACCCGTTCTAACACCAGACCCTGTCTATCATACTATAACAGAGACAATGTAAGTAACTTCGAAATTCTCTATTCCACTCCTGACCCAATTCACCAAGCTCGTGATATACTGAATTATTCAACAATTCATACATTTCTTGTCACATTTATTTTATTTATTACATCACGTTTATGACTGCATTAATCAACGACGTTACTGTGTGATGTTGCTAAGTGTTAAGCAACAGTGTGACGAACGATTTTTATGAATTACACGGTTTTTTGCATGGTCCGACAACGTTACGCTCACCTAGAATTTGCCTGTACTTACAGAGTTATGCGACTCTACTACACATTCCTTATCAGTAAATCCTTGGCTGATTGCATTCACACCAGTTCTAAATATATTGACTATATAATTTTTACAATCTGAATTTAAGTTTAAAGAGTTATTGACTCTTTCCGTTTAAGACTTTTTCGTTGTTCATTAAGAACATGCTGAAGCGTACTAAAGGGAGGGTGGGGCGCGGACGGGGCGGTTGCCCCAAGCGCCAGAGGTTTTGGGGCGCCAAAACAGCTCATAAAAATTCGGGCCTCGTATTCTGGCTCTTTGGGCCATCATCGTCGCCTGTGCCCCATTACCTTTAGTACGCCACTGAGGACAGAAAAGACAGATTACAAATAGTGGGTTGGATTTTATAGCATTGATCTTAACGATAGACAGTGTCAAGTGTGCACTTTAGATGAAGTTGTGTCAGATATCACTATCGCAGAAATTTCCCATAGTTTAACAATGAAGACGCAAAGAAGTGATAGCAAGGAGTGTTTATATACACTCACGTTCATACAAACTTTTTAAAAAAATATTGTA
Source organism: Margaritifera margaritifera (assembly GCA_029931535.1). NCBI lineage: Eukaryota > Metazoa > Mollusca > Bivalvia > Unionida > Margaritiferidae > Margaritifera > Margaritifera margaritifera. Next base: position 336,207 of record JAQPZY010000938.1, read on the forward strand.
ATTCGAATAACAAAATCACACTTATGAAATTAAGTACATTTAGCATATTAAATGTAAAGAATTTTTTTCATTATTGTAAATTTAATTATATCTGTATCTGTACATGTATGTACTTGTCTTTTAAGTTACATTGTACTCACATACCCAAATTTTAGCTTTTATCAGTAAATCTTTACTTTTTGAAAATATCTTGTTGTGCGATAGATTTAATTTATTGCAAAGATGTACACTTTTTAAACTTAAGCTGTTGATCGCAGTGAAAACAAATTACTCCTATATAAATACAATATTTCAGTTATACACACAAAAGGCAAATCCAATAAAATCTAAAAAGACAGCTGATATATTTTCACAGACAATGTATGAGAACCCGGATCCTACAAAAATAATATCGTTTCTAAATTAAAGAAAAAGAAAGAAAGAAGGAAAAAGAATTCTAGCAACAAAATAAAAGACCAGCAGCGATGAACGAAACATGGGTATAAGTGTATCTTATAGGGGATAGCTCTATTCTTAACCCTGTAATACACGTACACCATATACTTTCCTTTGGAGATGACATTTACGTCAATGCTGGTAGCAAAAAGAAAACTTATCTGTGGATTTTTCCATTCCAACCCACCCACCCACCACCCCAACCATTTGATATTGTAAGAAACAAAGGGCCTACAGAAGGTTCGTCGAAACGTAAAAAAATTAGATGCCACATTATTGCGATTAGAGGCGATGCCACATTATTGCGATTAGAGCGATGCCACATTATTGCTATTAGAGGCAGATATTATTAGTAAGACTAACCGATTGTATTTTTCTATATAACTAATTGATGTAAATTTCAATTAGTTTCACACATATAATCTATTTAAAACTACTAAGTTGACACTATGTTAAATTAGGATATTATGTGAATTCTGAACTTGTTACTCGTATACTTTTGATCTCAGAATCTTTTGGTCATATGACTTCCAATGAGCACAGCAGAAACTATATACTTTAATTTAGTTGTTTTTTTTTTTTTGTTGGGGGGGGGGGGGTTAAACTAATTTTAATTATGCAATACTTACCCATCACTATTATATAGCTTATTACTTTTTCGTGTCGAAAAATCTCGTCCGTTCGATGTGAAAAACATCCTCCCACTTTGAGTGGAGATTTTGTCAACAAGACACGTCACACCCGTGCACCTCTCCGCGCCTGCGCGAACATTCATCTTTTTCATAGACGAAATTACGCCAGGACATCAGAGCGGGGTGGGAGGAGGGCATTTGATAATAGTGATGGGCAAGTATTGGATAATTAAAATTAGTTTTACCCCCTCCCCCCAAAAAACTACATTTTAATAGCAGCAATACATTATCCCATCACTATTATATAGCTGAATTGGTCAGTTAGGCGGGTAGGCTGATGTTAAACTGATCAAAAACAGAGAAAAATGGAAAGTACTCACCATTGAGGGAGAGATCCACTTTACAAATTGTTGGAGTCCCTCTGGGCCACATGTTGTGTTGCAACTATGGGTCCCAAGAGAGACTACCTGCGCAATTAGCGAAGGTAGAGAAGGTAGTATGTGATCGCCAAAAATGCTGCCTTCATGATGTCCTCTAAGGAAGAGTGATTAGATAGGCCCATGAGGCAGCGACGGCTTGAACCTCATGGGCTTTAGTTTCGTAAAAGAGAGGTCTCTATCAGTAAGGGACTGATAAGCTCTTTTAATTGTGTTGACAATCCACCGTGAAATAGTGGGGGCCGAAATATCAACGGAACCCTTAAGGGGAAGGAAAAAAAAAAGACGTTTCTTGCCCTTTCTTTTCACTTTTGAAGCATTTAGATAGAAACGCAGTGCCCTAACTGGGCATAAAAACCTATCTTGATCATCTCCAGCACAGATTCGACTGAGACTGGGGATCTCTATAGGCGAGGGAGCTACCGCAGGTAACTGAATTTTTTTTTTTTAAAAATCCTGGCTGACCAAGGACGGAAATGGATTTGTAATTGCCATTAAACCGGAGACAGCCAGTGTCAACAGACAATGTATGAATCTCACTACGTCTTCTCGCAGACGTCAAGCGAGTAAAAACACAGTCTTGAGTGTGAGGTCCTGAAGGGAAGCCTCACTCAATGGTTCATAGGGGGTTTTGGTTAAGGACCATAAAACACATGATAGATTTCATCTGGGCGTAAGAGAGCGGGAGACAGGTCTCTGTAGCTCAAAATACTGAATGGGATCAGCAAGGTGCGGATCTGAACCGATTGCGAGCCCTGAAAAAATTTAAGTGTGTTAGAAATGGCGGCTCTATAGCCCTTGATAGTTGATACTGAACATCTTTTATTCTCGAAACGAACAAAAGGAAATCAGCAATGGCAGTTACCGAGGGACAGCTGGGATCAACACGTTTCCTACTGTACCAATCACAGAAGATTCTCCACCTGGCCTCATAGACCTTGGATGTAGAAACTCTCCTGGCCTGAATGATGCAACTGGCAACCCGGCCCGAAAACTTGTTCTGGCGGATAGATCGCTTGAGATAAGCCAAGCGTAAAGGTGGAGAATGTGTGGGCTGTTGCGTAGGAGGGAGCCCCTGTGCTGTGACAGAAGATCCCTCATGTAAGAAAGAGACCTGGGTTGATCTATCAATAGGTCAAAAAGATCGTTGACCAAGATCGTTGGGGCCATAACGGAGCTATGAGAATGATCCGGGCAATGGAAGTTCTTACTTTTGCAGAACTTGCGATAGTAGTTGCAATGGTGGGAGGGCGTATGCGAACAGACGATCCCACTGGAAGCTGAATGCGTCCACTGCTCAAGCTCTCTGGTCCGGGATTGGAGAGACGTAAAAGGGAAGTCTTTTGTTGAGCCTGGTCGCAAACAAGTCCACGAGGGGCCTTCCCCATAGTGAGAATAAGGGGACTCTGTCACTTCGCGGTGAAGAGTCCATTTCATGAGAACTATTTGCCTGACCTGGACAGACTGTCCGCTAAAACGTTCTTCTTCCCAGGGATGTGGTGAACTCGGAGGGAAATGTTCTACGAGGTGGTTCCAGACCTCCACGGAAGAGAAGGGGCATGTGTGCCTCCTTGATGTCGGAGATACGCTACGACGGGCGTGTTGTCGGAGGAGACCATGACAGATCAACCCCTTCACTCTATCGATGCACCCTTGCAACGCTAGAAATACAGCTTCATTTCTAGGTTGTTCCTAGAGGAATCAGAGCTGATAGAGAATCCTTGTATGGTTTCCACCCTGCGAGAAGGAGAAACTGTAGGGGGCGCATATGGTTACCAAAAGGGATAGTTAAAGGCAAGCAGACAACAATGTTCTTGCTCGTAGCGCCTCTAGCAGTGCCAGGATTCGATCTATGTGATCCGGTGGAACCCGGAATAAGTTCTGGTTCACGAAGAAGTTCATCCCAACGTAACTTAGATGGGACGAGTTCTGACTTCTCAAGGTTGGGTAAAAACAAATCCAACCGAGTCACTGTGAACCAACAACGGGCAGGTCATGATGGCGGGACTGAACCTGAACATTATTATTCGTGAAAATACTGGAGAATCGGGGTTCCCAGTAAACAGAGATAGAGCACTACAACTCCCATAACATGAGTGGAGACTCGGGGTGCAGAAGCGATTCCGAATGACAGAACCCAGAATTGAAAGACTTCCTGGTCCAAGCAAACCTGGAGGTATTCCCACCGGTTTAACAGGGGGAGATCGAAAATGATACACAATTTCCCATTTCTTGATGACCAGGAAGAATTGGAAGTAGAATGCAGGAGACTGATCGTTCAGGAACCTCTTGACTGCCCCTTTCTGTAAAAGGGTGTGCACCTCTTCATTAAATTTTCCCCAAATTGGACTTGTGAAGAACATCGGGATCCTTGATAAAGGAGGTTGTTCCCAGAACTGAAGCCGGCAACCCTCACTTACATAGAAAGGACACACCCATCATCCAAGTTACTTGACCAAGCCTCTGAAAAGAGGCCTAGACAAGTACCTACAGGGACAATAGGAGAGGACTGCACGGCAGGAGAGGATACGAGCCCCTAGAGCCATCCCCCCCACACACACACTGCCTTCCTTGGGAAAGGAAGGTGGGTTGGGGAAGTTCCTCTTGAGGACTTTACTCAGGAGGAGGAGGTCTCGTTTGAACTTGTGCATTGGACTGGGGCTGCATCTGTTTTAAAATTTAGTGGGTGGCCCCTGGGAGCAAATCACCTTAGTGTGCTTTCTGGCCGATTATGATGGGCCAGGTGCAGTTGTGAAGGAACCATGTTCATGATCCTTCAAATCTTGTGAAGCCACAGTGGGGATGAGTCCTCTGAAGAGGCTCTTGGCTTTCCAATGGAGCAGCCCTTAGAAGGTCTTTCCTATGGTTAAATAAGACCTTTGAGGAGTCCAGCACAGTGTGACGGTGGAAGAAGTTCCAATGATAAAACCATCGTGACAGAGAGTGAATTCCGGGATGTCTTGATCACAGCTTCCAGCACGCATAGTAATGCGGCTGGGTTCAAAGCAGCTTCCTTCAGCATACTAAACGAAGTAGCTGAGAAGAGGTCTGCATAGGAAGCTATGGTGACCAGAAGTCGGCCCTTCTGCTCAAAGGCTTGAATAGGAAGGCATGCCCAGGCTTCAATTATAATACCCACTTGAGACATCTGCATCCAACTGGAGAAGTTCTTAATGGGTTTTCACTTCGGGAATGTACCCAGTAAGTAGAGGCAGAGACCAAGATCTCAAAGTAGAGGGAGTGGCAGACCATCCTCTACGCTGTCTAGCACAGGCTGGCCTGTGGAAGAACCTCTATGACATTTCCTCAAGGAATGTAGAAGGAGCAGGAGATCTGGTTGTGGCTGGGTCCCGGAGATCCTTTAAACTGGAAAGGATCTTCTTGGGCTGTGAGCAAGATGGTTTTGGGCACAAGTTACAGTGTTATCAAAAGACCAGATCTCTTCCAAATCATCTAAGTGAAAGGAACTGGTGGGACTGATAGGAGGCGACAAAAGAGCTGTTTCTACCTCGATCTCACTGGAGTCAACGAGGGTAGATAAACGCATCATCATCTAGAACACTCCGAGCAGGAGAGTCGCTGGACATCATGTCCTTCTGAGACAGTGACATAGGTGAACTTTGCGCCATTTCCCGTACTTGTTCGTCTATGTGTTCTAGATGTTCCAGGATAAAGACGAGACCGCTTGTCTTTCGTGGATGATGCTATGCTTCTGCCTTGCAGGTGAATGCCACCTGACAAGGAGGCGATGGCGGGACACGAGCCGCGGCATCGCCTCTACTCTGGGCCCCACCTCTCGTACGGATTCATTGGGATAATAGAAAAGGGGGGATCCCGATCCGATCCCCTTCCCTAGCCTGAACCCTGTGGGCAGACTCCCGATCCTGTACGGATTTTTTTTTTTTAGTGACCGGTCATCATACATTGACCGGTCATCTCTACCGGTCAATACCCGGTGACTGGACCGGTCACCGGTCAATACCCGGCGACCGGATTGTCACCGGTCACCGGTCAATACCCGGTGACCGGACCGGGCACCGGGCACCGGTCAATACCCGGTGACCGGACCGGTCATCTCTACTGGTCAATACCCTGTAACCGGACCTGTCACCGGTCACCGGTCAATGCCCGGTGACCGGACCGGTCACCGGCCACCCGACACTGACCGGTGACCGGACCGGTCACAGGTCAGTGACCGGTCAGGAGACATATCGGATGCCAGTTTGTCTTCATCACTACTCAGGGTGCGGTGCGACACGCTACTCTGGAAGTGTTTGGTGCGGTGCAACACCTCCCATCTGGAGTGTTCAACACGCTACCTTGAGACAAGCAGTGCACTTCCTTCCTGGTGGAAGGCAGCAACATGCTACTATTCATGTTCGTCTTCTCCCTTCCCGGGAGGGGTGATCTACTCCTTATTTCCTGGAACGTTCACTCCCTCCCTTACAGGAGAGGTCTCCTGTCTCCGAACTCTTGAGTATTGGTCCCATAGACTCCTGGGACCCCGGAGCTTGAAGAACTAGTCTTCTCGCAGTGTGTTCCCGCCTGAAACTCTATAAGAGAAAAAAAAATTGAGAATTCAGACGATGATGCGGATCAATGTTTCTTCCGCCCTCTATACATACGTCTGGAATCGGCTAGATTGCAGATTTCATTAGTCATTTGCGAGAGGTACAACGTTTTTCTTTCGTGTACACTTGAACACGTGAGGTAGTCTGGGTGAGTATCCAAGGGCCCTTCTTGTGGCCATACTTCCTACAGATTGACCTGACATTGTTCTCTGAAAAGAAAAATGTTTCTGAAAGAGCACAATAATAATAAAAATAATATTGTATTATTCTTCATACGTAAAACTCACCTGTTTGTATGTACCGGGTGTTATACACCTCCAGTATATTTGCACAAGGTAGGCAATTGTTCCCTGAACTAAGAATTTATCTGAAGGAGAACAATAATAATAATAATAATATTATTATATTATTTCCACACGTGAAAACTTGCCTCGTTTGTATATACTGCGTACTATACACACACCAGTTCATCTGACCTCTTTGCATCCACTGCGTGCTAATTGCACCCCAGTGGATGTTCAAAGGTCAACAATTGTCTCATTTTATATAAAATAATACAATAATAAAACGTGTAAAACTCACCTTTTATTTCCACACGTGGCAAACTCACCCTTTTTGTATATGTCGCGTGCTCTATGCACACCAGTTCACTTCGCTGTTTGCATATACTTTTAGCGGTCTATATGCACCACAGTGGAATTTGCCTACAGGTAAACAATATACATATACATGTTACAAGGATTTGGAGTCTAGTTTTCTTGACAAACTTTATTGTTCCCAAGAAAGTACAGCATAGCAATGCGACGCGTCACGCGTGGTAAATAAAGATACAATTGATGAATTAGCAAAACAATAATATTTAATTGGTAGAATTATGCGCCTGCTAATTGCGGCGCTATCTCGGTTGTCTATGTCACGTTGTAATGAACACACAAGACTTACCGTGAGCTAAATTGTATCTGAAAAGAAAAGGCACATGGTGTACCCTCACCCCTAAGGACAGAATACACGTGGCAATTTAGAAATACTCTTTTCTAGAACAAACAAATGACGTAGTGCAGCATAAAACACATAAGACGAGATGTACAAATGTAACCCAGACTGAATTTAGGTGAAAGAAGGATCCAAACCTGGTTGAAAACCGCAGCAGATAATTTTTCTCAGGTTACGTTTCTTCGATACAACAATAGGCCATGGCGTCCATGAAAAAGATGAATGTTCGCGCAGGCGCGGAGAGGTGCACGGGTGTGACGTGTCTTGTTGACAAAATCTCCACTCAAAGTGGGAGGATGTTTTTCACATCGAACGGACGAGATTTTTCGACACGAAAAAGTAATAAGTTATATAATAGTGATGGGATAATGTATTGCTGCTATTAAAATTAATTTTAACTGATAGGAGTACCTATATTACATTATTGTAATTACATATAGGTAAAAATATTTAATCAAGTGCCACTTAAACATGCAATTTAATTTTTTTAGTTTCTAAAACTTCACTAGAAATGACTAAGTCGAAAACATTTCAAAACAATCTTGACACAACCCCATAAATGTACATGAGATCACATGCACAGCTGTCCTCACACCATGGTGTTGATCTTTTCAAACCATTGTGGTCACTGATGTTACGGATTAGTAACCTCAACGTTACAACTACATGTTTAGGTGGTTAATTGAATACAAAATCTGGATCTTTTGGACTTAGTCAATTTTTCTTTATAACTTACCTCCTTACTTCAGCAAGCGTGTCACACACTGTCATAAAGAGCAATCTTGGATTGTCAATTTGTCGAGGACAGAACCATGTACTCTGCAGCACTTAAGAGAGAGAACTCTGCCAGAACTTGACAGGTGTAAGAATTCTCCCGTCAAAAGAAATACATTATCACTGATATATATCGCATTTTCAAAAAATCTTCAAAAAATACAAAATATGATCTAAATATAATTTAACATAATCTCACCTCTAGCCAAGAGACTCAACTTTGTTTTAAAGCCCGACAGAAACTATAACTTTCACATAATGCACCAATCACAACTAGCTTCGTTGTTTATTTCTCAGTCCAACCTTCCCTACACATTTAGCTCCTAACCGGACCTACACAATCGGTGTCGTTATAGCTGTAGGACTCGGGTCACAATTATTTTCCCTACATAGTCTCTACATATGTTTGTCAGTACTGAACTTTCCCTGTGTGTCCAGATTCTAATAAATCATATGTTAATCTAAAGTATCTTCAAAGATGAACTCACAGTGAAGTTCTTATCATAGATTAACAGGCATTTTTTTGAGAGGCTGAATTATCAACAAAACAACGTGCAATGGGTCACCGATTTCACTTTCGGGCCTTCATCTATACCTGATTACTCACTGTGCGCTTTTGACAAAATACACACAGACAATCACGCCATAATGCTCATATTGTAAACAATAAAAAATATCCTTTAAATCAATACCAAGAATGCCCAAATCTAAGTCAATGATCACCACCAAAGAAAGAGAGGAAAAATTACTCAGAAAGTAGATTGGAACAAAAGTAGTGACTGACCTAATAATTGTGACCCGAATCCTGCATCAAACAAACATAAACATGTTTTGGCTGTTCATTTTGAAGCCCAACCTACGCATTGGTTGTCTGGTGCTGCTCTTAACAGCAAAAGGCAGACACAAATCAAGCCTATCCATGTTGGAGTCCAAATCAAAGTAAATATAAACCAAATTACAGATTTAATTTCAGTGTGAATCTATAAGCACTAGGCTCATGCTTATTAGGTTCGTAAACTCTACTTTAAAAATGAGGGGGTGTCTAAATACAAATATCAAACGAGGCCTCAGAACAACAAACATTGGCGCATCATACTCGGCATATTCAGCCATCTTTGTTCTCGGTCCACTCCCACTTCAGAGGTGGCGTGAGTTGTCAGCTCAAGAACGATGTTCGCGAATAATGTTCTGCTCATTGGGGCGAAAAGAAGCACAAAAACATTGCTCGCGTGGCAAGAACGTTCTCGCCCAAAGATCCCAAACCACCCACCCCATATTTCTGGACCAGTCCATCTTTTGTTGACATAAATATTCACATTTCTGCTGAACCAGTATGTGCCATCAGATCTATGCATACCTATATAGGTCAAAACACAAACTGCCAGTTTCAAAATGAAATTTGCATAATAGGCCCTGTCCAGTACAATGGTGTGTTCGTTTCTTTTTGCGGACGACTGTAAGATACAACCAGAGAGAGATATCTACTTGACTAAGTAGGCACCATTTATGAAAACGTATCATATACTTTCCGCATAGTGTAAAATTCCATCACAAAATCGTGTTTAATTAACCGTCACTAGCAGTAGGGAACAGGTCAGTATTTTTACGCACTTAAAAATGTATCGTACATTTATTTTAAAGTACAACTGTACATTTTAAGACACGGTATGAGCATAATTTTTAATTGAATGTTTTAAGTTTAATGTAATATGATTTATAACAACGTCCCTAGTGAATAATGACTGCTTTCCACATTTTAAAAATTGACGTAACATTGTCAGTATGAGACAGGTCTAGGTAAGACTTTATTTCATCGAAATAACAATATTACCATTGGGTAATAATGATAACAGGAAAGGACTCGTAAAATGTCTATAAAAAGCAACATAATACATCACAGATCTTTAATACAAACCATGATCTTTCCACAGTATAACTAAGGTAATCTAGTTGTAGTCCATCACAGTGAATGTGTTTTGTTATTCATTTATTTTTAATGAACGAGTGATTTATTCATAATGTTCTTCCACTTTTGTTTGTTTTTTTTAAAATCCAAAATCAGCGTGATTAAACTTTGGTGTTGCATGGCCTGATGGCACGAGTCATAAAGTAAACTTTCGTGGACATACATCAAACGAGGCAAAATAGTGCATGGACAGCGTCAGTGGTTCTTGTGGGGTTCGAACCCACATAATTCAAGTGATAGTCGAAAGCTGGGAAAGCGAAGTAACCACTAGACTACGCCAGCACTAATAAATTTGAACGAAGATTACTTGTTAAGGCTGGTATGTTTGTATACAAAACTATAAATAGGCTACATGCGTACAAAAGATCAATATGAAGCTGCAAGGGATCTAACTCTTGATCATGATAGTAAGAGATAACATGCTACTCTCCCTTGTTCATGCGTGTCATTGAAAGAAAGAAAGAAAGAAAGAAAGAAAGAAAGAAAGACAGACAGGCAGACAGAGAAATTAGACCTACAGTCGTGTATAGGTACTGAATTGTCCACCTACCGAATACTATAGGACCAGACCCCAGTTTAACGAAAACATCTCAAATTTTCTTTCTGAACTTGAGATTTTAATATATATTTCTTATTGTTTGATAGGCAACAATGAATTTATGATTTCAAAATTCAGCAGGCATAAAGTATTAAAATGCAGTGAATATATTCAAATTATCTCACTAAGAGTAAAATTTGAGTAATTCATCTACATTTAATGTAAAATATCAATTTTGAGGACAAAGTTTGACAAATTAAGAGAAACCGGGGCTAATATAAATCTTTCGTAGTGTATATTCTATCGTTAGAGAGATGTTCCGATAGTTTGCCATTTAGAAATGTATTTTTCATTGTTGTTCGGAGAAATCAAATCATTACATAAGTAGATTTCATTATAAAAGAACCCACCCACCCCCACCCCGCCCAAAAAAGAAAAAAATAAAAACAAAAGAAGTGCAATGGTTTGAAATTCCAACACGGATATTATTTTTCATCCGGGTATATATTTGAGAACTTTGAAATATCGCTTTCCTTCTTCATACCGAGGAAATGGGAGCTAAGTGCCTTTCCCAAGGACACACCGAGGCAGCCGACCCGGGCTGGCCTTGGCATTTATCGAACCCGAGACCCTTGAATTCCTATTCAGACGCTCTACTAAATGAGATTCCGCGGGTCCCGATGGTTTGAAAAGCATTTTTATTTACGTAAAAGCAAGATAAATATTTTAAATATTTGTCTCACTTTCAACAAACCTCACAGTCCTTATATCAATACTACTATCTCTACCTTTGACAAAAATCCAAATATTATTAACAGAATCATAAGCAAGATAATACATAAAAAGGGAGAGCAAAGAAAATAAACAAAGAAATAAATTCAGTTAATATCATTTACACGTAAGATAATTAAATAAACTAGAAATATAAGCCGTTACAAATTCCCGCACTTTTTAAAACTTATCGACCCTCCCCCCCCCCCCAACTCCAGGTCACCCCTCCCTCGCATAACATCCACTCTCACCTCCAGGGCTGAATGCAGGATTTGAAACCTTTGTAATATTTACTCATATTTCTCGAAAATCATACAAAATATGATCACGCTCCCTCGACCGATATAGAAGGAGTTCTGGTGAGCAATGAAGAATTTATATCTCCTATGAAAATGTGACCCTTGATCCTTTCTGCTTCACTGGGAGCTGCATCCGGGGTCCGAAACTGCGTTTTCATCTACTCTTTCTCTTAAAACATCATAGCAGAGACAGGTAGAGAATATAGTACCTATGGAAATGTGACTTTTGACCCCTACCCTCCAGGATCCGAACCATTACTTGTCATCTACTCACCCTCTTCAAGCATGACACAAATATGATCACACTCCCTCAATCGGTATACATGAATTTAGATTACGAGGTAGAGTCCATATTCCCAATAAAAATGTGACCTTTAAATCCACCCTCTCCTCCCTTTGGGGCTCAGTCCAGGATCCGAAGCCCTTCGTTGTCATTTACTCATCCTCCGAAAAACATCATACTATTCTGATTATCCTCCCTCAATCAGTGTAGATGGAGTTCAAGTTACAAAGATAACAAAGTGACGGATGGACGGACGCACGATGCACTAACTATGAGACGGGAAGACGGATGGACATGACCTATCGCAATATATCATCAAAAGTGCCGATATAAATAAAAGCTACAACATTGATCACGTATGCAGTAAGATTCCTGTATAGATTTTTCCAATATCATATTCACATGTACTTTGATAAAATTTGTGGCTATATGACGACTTTGCCGGCGAATGATTCGAGATTTAATAAATATATGATATCACACAAGTCTTTATTTGATATAAAATTTATGAAACGAGTAGAATAATATGATATGCCACGACTGAAAAGCAGCTCGTGACATACTGAATTAATCAACAATTTATGTATTTCATGTCACATGAACACGAGTATAAGATTCTATTTATCACATCACATTTACGACTGTGCATAAATCAACGACATTGCCACGTGACGTTGCTAAGGAATACGCCACAGTGTGACGAAGGATTTTTATGATAATGACGTCATGACGCTAAAAAGATTGAGAAATGACGCTGCTAAGTGTTACGCCACAAAGATAAACTTTTAGAAGTTCAAGTTGATAACAATATGTTATGGTCAGAGCATATCAGTAATGATACCAAAAAAGATGTCTAAGAATATCTAGTTACTATAACAAATTAAAGGATTCCTAACCTTTAACCACAGGATAATGTTTTATGAAAGTTATATTCAACCTGGACTACTGCAACGTCATATGGGGTAATGCTTCTAAAAAAAATTAAAAATTAATTAATTAAAAGTTGAAAGTCTTAAAAAAAAACCCATCAGAATTATCCTTGACCACAATGTTGATAATGTCAACGAATGTATGAATGGTTTGAAGATCATCCCTATCTATGAAGGAATATGTTTAAGAAAAGATAAATTTATGTTTAAAATTTTTAATGGTTCTATGCCCAACTATATAAATGATATGTTCAGTAAAAGGACAAATAATACCAATACAGATTCTAGTCTACCGATGTTACGCTGTATTTCATCCAATAACTTTCTTCTTCCTAAACCAAAAACCGAATTTTATAAAAAATAGTTTGGCTTTTTCTGGTCCAATCATTTGGATTTGTGTACCTAAAAATGTTAAAGAAGCACCAGCCGTCCCTTCTTTTCATCACAGATGTTTGAAATGGGTGCAATCCAGATAATGTCTAAAACAGGTTATGCCCAACTTTGTTGTATATTTGTATATTTATATACTATATAAAATGTCTCTGGTGTTTACGTGTGTGTGAGTGAATGAAAAAGTTTTAAATCATGCATGTTTGTGTACACAATGCTATGTGTGCTGAATTCATACTCCGTTCCTCTTGTATAAACTAATCCATAATATCATTTTTGCATTATATTTGTAGCATAGCTGTATTTTGTATATTTGACTGTACATCCATAATAATTTCTGTGATAGTACTTTGGTCAGGTTGAGCACTAACAATACCACTGAAACATGGTATAGTCTCAACCACAACTCCAATAGTCAGGTTTGGTGATTACCAATATACAAGCGTTACTTATTCTACGTATATATTTGATTCATAACCTTTATCACATCCAATCCCCGCGCTTGCTTGGGTCCTTTTCAAATTAAGTAGAAACAAAGAGCGGTTATATATTGCAGTTATGTGCACGTATTTTCCTTGCATTTTTTCGGTCAAAATAGCATTTAAAGAAGACTATTTCACATGGTACAAACAGCATAAAGTCTCGCAAACGACATATTGCGATGTGTACCAATGCCGGATCAAAGAAATTCAAGCGAAGGTTTCACGAAAGGGTTCAGATTATTACGCTTGTTAAGACAGTATTCAATCATTCTTACCTCTGCGAGCACCAATACTATGCAATCGATTCAACCTCAAAAGGAAAGGATACGTTCCTCGATGCTTTCAAATTTTCTTTATATATATATATATATATATATATATATATATATATATATATATATATATATATATATATATATATATATATCCGCAGCGAACTAAATTTGCTGCGGAACACAGTGTTATATCGCCCGTACTTTCGGTCCAGGGGGGATATATAAAAAATAAAAAGTATACATAGGTGCATGGACAGCGTTAGTGGACATCATGGGATTCGAACCCACATCGTTTTGATTTTATTGGAAGACCAACACCCCCACCCCCGATTAAACGGTCGCTCCTAAATGGCTAATGGTACCTCGTCATTAGAAGGTGTGGAAAAAGTAGCAACAATAGGTAAAACTGGAACCAGGAAACTTGCATCATCGAGCGGTAACCAACAAAAATTACACTGTCGGCTCCAGTGACAATGACCTTTCATCTTTCGGCCTCAGAATCAATAGTGAGCTGCCCCTCTACCCAAGTGTATTCTACCGATACATTTTGATTCAAATTAACCCAAGAAAACTGGGCTGATCGACCATAACCCAAGTGACAGTGAACTTGGACCTAGCAACCCCCAAATCAATAGGCTTTTGCCTGTACCCATGGGTAGGACACTAATTAGGTTTGATAAATAAGGGGGATGACCATTTAATTTTCTGTGAGGTTAGGGAGTATAGGTGGAGGCCTTGGATTTGTTAGGTAAATCAGATAGCATATGAATAAATAAACCCTACAACAGAGTGATACCATTGTCTAAGAGCTATACCATCCCTAAAAACAAATAATACGTCACACATTTATCAAATCAAAATCAAAATCAAAATTGACAACCTCATTAATTAAGAAGAGAACATGCTCATTTACATGAAATGACATTTTAAAAAATACCACACTGTCATGAATATCTCCTTTGTGACACATAATTGAACCTCTCCTTTACATGTTCAAACGTATTCCCCATTTTGCATTAAAAGAACTGACATTCGCTGATTGTTAAGTGATACATAATAATTTGTGTGATAGTACTTTGGTCAGGTTGAGCGCTAACAACACCACTGAAACATGGTATAGCCTCAACAACCGTCATTTTCCTCCCAAAATCTTTAATACTAAAAGAATGAACTTCAAATTTTTGTGTCACAACTCGAATAGTCAGGTTAGGTGATTACCAATATACAAGCGTTACTTATTCTACGTATATATTTTATTCATAATCTTTATCACATCCAATCCCCGCGCTTGCTCGGGTGCTTTTCAAGTTAAGTAGAAACAAAGAGCGGTTGCGTATTGCAGTTATGTGCATGTATTTTCCTTGCATTCTTTCGCTCAAAATGGCATTTAAAGAAGACTATTTCACGTGTTTAAAAACAGCATAAAGTCTCTCAAACGACATATTGCGATGTGTACCAATGCCGGATCAAAGAAATTCAAGCGAAGGTTTCAAGAAAGGGTTCAGATTATTACGCTTGTTAAGACAGTATTCAATCATTCTTACCTCTGTGAGCGCCAATACTATGCAATCGATTCAACCTCAAAAGGAAAGGAAAAAGAATAATGTTCTTCATGTAAATGGAAAAATCAACATCAACCGGCAATCTATATATATATATATATATATATATATATATATATATATATATATATATATATATATATATATATATATATATATATATATATATATATACATCCGCAGCGAACTAAATTTGTTGCGGAACACAGTGTTATATCGCCCGTACTTTTGGTCCAGGATGGGTGATATATATATATATATATTTTTTTTTTTTTAAATAAAAAGGTGCATGGACAGCGTCAGTGGACATCATGGGACTCGAACCCACATAGTTTTGCTTTTATTCAAAATTTGGAACCTTACCAAGTGCGAAGTATCCACACGACTACGCCTGCACCAACTATAATTAGGTGGACTTACCTATTTAAACTGTGGAGGTATTAATAGTAACAATGTATATGAGTGTTGGAAAATTGATCACAATGCTGACAGGCGAATATATGCAGGTCGCATACAGCGTAATCAAGAAAGGTAACACACCATTTTTATTTTGTTGGTTTGTAGCTATTTTTATTGCAAACAATGCACTTAGGATTGACTAGAAAGTTTTTAAAACGTATAATTCTTTTTCCCATACAAAAATAGTAGCAACAGGGGATGATTTTTTCAGAATTATAGAATATACAAAAATGGAATGTTTTCTGCATAATTTGAGTGTGCAGATTTCAAAAATGAACTCATCTTTATGATATCTTTTCAAATAAATTCACAGGAAGCATTCAAACACATGTACCGTTCACCATTTTTAATATTGGTCTTTGGCACTTTTTGCAAATTCTTGACCTCATGTTATTTCAAGTTGAAATTTGCATATTTCTTGCATATGTTTATATATAAATGTTTTGTGAACATTCAGCTTTAAGAATAAATTGACTTTTTATATGTTCCAGGTAATTCAGAAACCCCCCTTTGCCTTTTTATCAAGCACCCCCCTAACGTTTTTGCATGAAATACTATATGTTTCAGTCATACACAAGTTGAAATTATATGTTGCTGTTAAAATGGAACCTTTTCTGCATAATTTGAGTGAGCAGAATTCAAAAATAAGCCCATTTTTATGATATCTTTTTAAATAAATTCACAGGAAGCATTCAAACACATGAGCCGTCCACCATTGTTAATATTGGTCTTTGGTCACTTTTTGCAAATTCTCGACATCATGTTATTTCATGCTGAAAGTTACATATTTCATTCATATGGTTATATATAAATGTTTTGTGAACCTTCAGCTTCATGAATAAATTCACTTTTTCTATGTTCCAGGTACTACTGAAGCCTTTCAGTTCCTTTTTATCACGCCCCCCCCCCTTCCCCCAACATTTTTGCTTGAAATGCCATAATCATGAGTCATACACAAGTTTAAATTGTATGTTACTCTTAAAAGCAATAGTGCAAATGTATTACAGTGTTCTTGTACATATATACATTGATCTGAAATCACAATTTAGTAAATAACAATTGCCATTTTAGAATTTAATTATGATAAGATATTTTTGGTCAGTTTTCATATCTGTTAAAATAAAATCAATGACAAAAAACATTCAAATAACTTACTTTGAATACTTTCACAATTCTACTTCTGGCACTGATTTGATTATCAAGAAATAGTTATCATTATGTTTTTGTTTAAATAGAGAAATACTACAGATCGATTTTCTGTTATTTATGATGACAATATTCATATTGATATTCACAAAAATGGTATGAAATTAATTTGTTTTCATTTTTCAAAATACTGAAAATAAGTTTAACTTTAACCTCTTTTTCACCCCTACTAAACTTGAACATTTTAATTTGAATACCAGTGTCTCTAGATAAGAATCCTACCTAGAGCAGATGACCTGACATTGATAATATCTAAGTGATCACAATCACATACATATTTTCAATATCGTTATCACCCGTCAAGTCTCTAATCTCGAAATTACATTAGACAACAAAAGTTGTACCAAAATGTTGTAATAAATTTGGTATAATGAATGACATATACGTTTGTATAATCTGATTCCTTGGTATAAACGTCTACCCTTTCATAAAATCAAGTTTTCGTGTGTTTTTGAACCCAATTTATGTCGTGTTGCTGTCATTGTTTCTATTTTGAACGTACCCATGTGCCGGGAAGAGTTACCGTTCTTGCTGGCATGGGTGACCTTTAAAAAGACGTAATTCGTGGGTTTTCCGCAAATATTCGCACATATTTTACCATTATTCTCGTAAAAAGAACTCCAAAGTATTTAAAAAGTAGGCGTAGGTGAGCGTATATGTTGGTTTATTTACTTTTTCTGCGTTTTGAAAAATTCGGTGTTCGTTTATTTTCGCCGAATATGTTGTAGAAAAAGCCCAATGTCATATACGCTAAATATAGACATTTGACCTTTCAACCATGAATACATTCGGATATAATAATGTCGGTTTTTTACATACGAAAGCGGAGAAAGTACCAGGTGTAATGAGGTTGACATTTTGAGAAAATGTTAATCTTGATCGCCAGTGCCCTCTAGCGGCGGCGTCTCTTGCTAAAAATAGTGAAGTTTGCGTTTTTCTTTGGTATAAATCTAATATGTAAAGAAAAATCTTACCAAATTGCAAAATGAGCAGCTTCAAAATACCCATGATACTAATATAAAATTCGGCATATTGTTGTTGGAAAAAAAAGCTTTTGCGGCTGCAAATCATATCCTTCAAGATGCGCAATGTATGGAAAACTTAGTCCTTCCCAAAACCGTGAGAAAATCCACAACTTACGGAAAACCTGCAGTCGTTCCCACATCGTGAGAAATCCACAATTTGCAAAACCATGGCCTAAACAGAAGTTACGGAATATCGGTATTTTACAAAGGGTTCAATTTTATATATATATATATATATATATATATATATATATATATATATATATATATATATATATATATATATATATATATGTATATATATATATGGGGGTTATTTCAAAACATCACAAGATCAAAGTCAGCATTTTGTTGTCTCCAAATTAATACACGCACAATTTCCTGTTTGGAAGACCCCACCCCCCCCCCCCCCCCCCCCCGATTAAAGGGTCGGTCCTAAATGGCTAATGCTACCTCCTCATTAGAAGGTGTGGAAAAATTAGCAACAATAGGTATACTTCAGGCACAACGTAAAGGAAATAATACATCAATGGGGAGTGGGGGGGGGGGATAATTTGATTACCTAAGAGTTTTTCATTAATTTCACATCTCTACTCGCAAATTGTCATTCAAATTCAAACTTAACGTATTTCAAGACTACCAATAATGTCTGATGAAAACTAGACCCAGGAAACTTGCATCATCGAGCGGTAACCAACAAAAATTACACTGTCGGCTCCAGTGACAATGACCTTTCATCTTTCGGCCTCAGAATCAATTGGGAGGTGCCCCTCTACCCAAGTGTATTCTACCGATACATTTTGATTCAAATTAACCCAAGAAAACTGGGCTGATCGACCATAACCCAAGTGACAGTGAACTTGGACCTAGCAACCCCCAAATCAATAGGCTTTTGCCTGTACCCATGGGTAGGATACTAATTAGGTTTGATAAATAAGGGGGATGACCATTTAATTTTCTGTGAGGTTAGGGAGTATGGGTGGAGGCCTTGGATTTGTTAGGTAAATCAGATAGCATATGAATAAATAAACCCTACAACAGAGTGATACAATTGTCTAAGAGCTATACCATCCCTAAAAACAAATAATACGTCACACATTTAGCAAATCAAAATCAAAATCAAAATTGACAACCTCATTAATTAAGAAGAGAACATGCTCATTTACATGAAATGACATTTTAAAAAATACCACACTGTCATGAATATCTCCTTTGTGACACATAATTGAACCTCTCCTTTACATGTTCAAACGTATTCCCCATTTTGCATTAAAAGAACTGACATTCGCTGATTGTTAAGTGATACATAATAATTTGTGTGATAGTACTTTGGTCAGGTTGAGCGCTAACAACACCACTGAAACATGGTATAGCCTCAACAACCGTCATTTTCCTCCCAAAATCTTAATATACTAAAAGAATGAACTTCAAAATTTTTGTGTCACAACTCGAATAGTCAGGTTAGGTGATTACCAATATACAAGCGTTACTTATTCTACGTATATATTTTATTCATAATCTTTATCACATCCAATCCCCGCGCTTGCTCGGG
The DNA here is from genome assembly GCA_029931535.1 of Margaritifera margaritifera. Lineage (NCBI taxonomy): Eukaryota > Metazoa > Mollusca > Bivalvia > Unionida > Margaritiferidae > Margaritifera > Margaritifera margaritifera. The sequence goes on from JAQPZY010000938.1 coordinate 355,786, forward strand.
TGCTTTTCAAGTTAAGTAGAAACAAAGAGCGGTTGCGTATTGCAGTTATGTGCATGTATTTTCCTTGCATTCTTTCGGTCAAAATGGCATTTAAAGAAGACTATTTCACGTGTTTAAAAACAGCATAAAGTCTCTCAAACAACATATTGCGATGTGTACCAATGCCGGATCAAAGAAATTCAAGCGAAGGTTTCAAGAAAGGGTTCAGATTATTACGCTTGTTAAGACAGTATTCAATCATTCTTACCTCTGTGAGCGCCAATACTATGCAATCGATTCAACCTCAAAAGGAAAGGAAAAAGAATAATGTTCTTCATGTAAATGGAAAAATCAACATCAACCGGCAATCTCTCTCTCTCTCTCTCTCTCTCTCTCTCTCTCTCTCTCTCTCTCTCTCTCTCTCTCTCTCTCTCTATATATATATATATATATATATATATATATATATATATATATATATATATATATATATATACATCCGCAGCGAACTAAATTTGTTGCGGAACACAGTGTTATATCGCCCGTACTTTTGGTCCAGGATGGGTGATATATATATATATATATTTTTTTTTTTTAAAATAAAAAGGTGCATGGACAGCGTCAGTGGACATCATGGGACTCGAACCCACATAGTTTTGCTTTTATTCAAAATTTGGAACCTTACCAAGTGCGAAGTATCCACACGACTACGCCTGCACCAACTATAACTAGGTGGACTTACCTATTTAAACTGTGGAGGTATTAATAGTAACAATGTATATGAGTGTTGGAAAATTGATCACAATGCTGACAGGCGAATATATGCAGGTCGCATACAGCGTAATCAAGAAAGGTAACACACCATTTTTATTTTGTTGGTTTGTAGCTATTTTTTATTGCAAACAATGCACTTAGGATTGACTAGAAAGTTTTAAAAACGTATAATTCTTTTTCCCATACAAAAATAGTAGCAACAGGGGATGATTTTTTCAGAATTATAGAATATACAAAAATGGAATGTTTTCTGCATAATTTGAGTGTGCAGATTTCAAAAATGAACTCATCTTTATGATATCTTTTCAAATAAATTCACAGGAAGCATTCAAACACATGTACCGTTCACCATTTTTAATATTGGTCTTTGACACTTTTTGCAAATTCTTGACCTCATGTTATTTCAAGCTGAAATTTGCATATTTCTTGCATATGTTTATATATAAATGTTTTGTGAACATTCAGCTTTAAGAATAAATTGACTTTTTATATGTTCCAGGTAATTCAGAAACCCCCCTTTGGCCTTTTTATCAAGCACCCCCCCTAACGTTTTTTGCATGAAATACTATATGTTTCAGTCATACACAAGTTGAAATTATATGTTGCTGTTAAAATGGAACCTTTTTTGCATAATTTGAGTGAGCAGAATTCAAAAATAAGCCCATTTTTATGATATCTTTTTAAATAAATTCACAGGAAGCATTCAAACACATGAGCCGTCCACCATTGTTAATATTGGTCTTTGGTCACTTTTTGCAAATTCTCGACATCATGTTATTTCATGCTGAAAGTTACATATTTCATTCATATGGTTATATATAAATGTTTTGTGAACCTTCAGCTTCATGAATAAATTCACTTTTTCTATGTTCCAGGTACTACTGAAGCCTTTCAGTTCCTTTTTTATCACGCCCCCCCCCACTTCCCCCAACATTTTTGCTTGAAATGCCATAATCATGAGTCATACACAAGTTGTAATTGTATGTTACTCTTAAAAGCAATAGTGCAAATGTATTACAGTGTTCTTGTACATATATACATTGATCTGAAATCACAATTTAGTAAATAACAATTGCCATTTTAGAATTTAGTTATGATAAGATATTTTTGGTCAGTTTTCATATCTGTTAAAATAAAATCAATGACAAAAAACATTCAAATAACTTACTTTGAATACTTTCACAATTCTACTTCTGGCACTGATTTGATTATCAAGAAATAGTTATCATTATGTTTTTGTTTAAATAGAGAAATACTACAGATCGATTTTCTGTTATTTATGATGACAATATTCATATTGATATTCACAAAAATGGTATGAAATTAATTTGTTTTCATTTTTCAAAATACTGAAAATAAGTTTAACTTTAACCTCTTTTTCACCCCTACTAAACTTGAACATTTTAATTTGAATACCAGTGTCTCTAGATAAGAATCCTACCTAGAGCAGATGACCTGACATTGATAATATCTAAGTGATCACAATCACATACATATTTTCAATATCGTTATCACCCGTCAAGTCTCTAATCTCGAAATTACATTAGACAACAAAAGTTGTACCAAAATGTTGTAATAAATTTGGTATAATGAATGACATATACGTTTGTATAATCTGATTCCTTGGTATAAACGTCTACCCTTTCATAAAATCAAGTTTTCGTGTGTTTTTGAACCCAATTTATGTCGTGTTGCTGTCATTGTTTCTATTTTGAACGTACCCATGTGCCGGGAAGAGTTACCGTTCTTGCTGGCATGGGTGACCTTTAAAAAGACGTAATTCGTGGGTTTTCCGCAAATATTCGCACATATTTTACCATTATTCTCGTAAAAAGAACTCCAAAGTATTTAAAAAGTAGGCGTAGGTGAGCGTATATGTTGGTTTATTTACTTTTTCTGCGTTTTGAAAAATTCGGTGTTCGTTTATTTTCGCCGAATATGTTGTAGAAAAAGCCCAATGTCATATACGCTAAATATAGACATTTGACCTTTCAACCATGAATACATTCGGATATAATAATGTCGGTTTTTTACATACGAAAGCGGAGAAAGTACCAGGTGTAATGAGGTTGACATTTTGAGAAAATGTTAATCTTGATCGCCAGTGCCCTCTAGCGGCGGCGTCTCTTGCTAAAAATAGTGAAGTTTGCGTTTTTCTTTGGTATAAATCTAATATGTAAAGAAAAATCTTACCAAATTGCAAAATGAGCAGCTTCAAAATACCCATGATACTAATATAAAATTCGGCATATTGTTGTTGGAAAAAAAAAGCTTTTGCGGCTGCAAATCATATCCTTCAAGATGCGCAATGTATGGAAAACTTAGTCCTTCCCAAAACCGTGAGAAAATCCACAACTTACGGAAAACCTGCAGTCGTTCCCACATCGTGAGAAATCCACAATTTGCAAAACCATGGCCTAAACAGAAGTTACGGAATATCGGTATTTTACAAAGGGTTCAATTTTATATATATATATATATATATATATATATATATATATATATATATATATATATATATATATATATATATATATATATATATGTATATATATATATGGGGGTTATTTCAAAACATCACAAAATCAAAGTCAGCATTTTGTTGTCTCCAAATTAATACACGCACAATTTCCTGTTTGGAAGACCCCCCCCCCCCCCCCACCCCCGATTAAAGGGTCGGTCCTAAATGGCTAATGCTACCTCCTCATTAGAAGGTGTGGAAAAATTAGCAACAATAGGTATACTTCAGGCACAACGTAAAGGAAATAATACATCAATGGGGAGTGGGGGGGGGGATAATTTGATTACCTAAGAGTTTTTCATTAATTTCACATCTCTACTCGCAAAATGTCATTCAAATTCAAACTTAACGTATTTCAAGACTACCAATAATGTCTGATGAAAACTAGACCCAGGAAACTTGCATCATCGAGCGGTAACCAACAAAAATTACACTGTCGGCTCCAGTGACAATGACCTTTCATCTTTCGGCCTCAGAATCAATTGGGAGGTGCCCCTCTACCCAAGTGTATTCTACCGATACATTTTGATTCAAATTAACCCAAGAAAACTGGGCTGATCGACCATAACCCAAGTGACAGTGAACTTGGACCTAGCAACCCCCAAATCAATAGGCTTTTGCCTGTAGCCATGGGTAGGATACTAATTAGGTTTGATAAATAAGGGGGATGACCATTTAATTTTCTGTGAGGTTAGGGAGTATGGGTGGAGGCCTTGGATTTGTTAGGTAAATCAGATAGCATATGAATAAATAAACCCTACAACAGAGTGATACAATTGTCTAAGAGCTATACCATCCCTAAAAACAAATAATACGTCACACATTTAGCAAATCAAAATCAAAATCAAAATTGACAACCTCATTAATTAAGAAGAGAACATGCTCATTTACATGAAATGACATTTTAAAAAATACCACACTGTCATGAATATCTCCTTTGTGACACATAATTGAACCTCTCCTTTACATGTTCAAACGTATTCCCCATTTTGCATTAAAAGAACTGACATTCGCTGATTGTTAAGTGATACATAATAATTTGTGTGATAGTACTTTGGTCAGGTTGAGCGCTAACAACACCACTGAAACATGGTATAGCCTCAACAACCGTCATTTTCCTCCCAAAATCTTAATATACTAAAAGAATGAACTTCAAAATTTTTGTGTCACAACTCGAATAGTCAGGTTAGGTGATTACCAATATACAAGCGTTACTTATTCTACGTATATATTTTATTCATAATCTTTATCACATCCAATCCCCGCGCTTGCTCGGGTGCTTTTCAAGTTAAGTAGAAACAAAGAGCGGTTGCGTATTGCAGTTATGTGCATGTATTTTCCTTGCATTCTTTCGGTCAAAATGGCATTTAAAGAAGACTATTTCACGTGTTTAAAAACAGCATAAAGTCTCTCAAACGACATATTGCGATGTGTACCAATGCCGGATCAAAGAAATTCAAGCGAAGGTTTCAAGAAAGGGTTCAGATTATTACGCTTGTTAAGACAGTATTCAATCATTCTTACCTCTGTGAGCGCCAATACTATGCAATCGATTCAACCTCAAAAGGAAAGGAAAAAGAATAATGTTCTTCATGTAAATGGAAAAATCAACATCAACCGGCAATCTATATATATATATATATATATATATATATATATATATATATATATATATATATATATATATATATACATCCGCAGCGAACTAAATTTGTTGCGGAACACAGTGTTATATCGCCCGTACTTTTGGTCCAGGATGGGTGATATATATATATATATATTTTTTTTTTTTAAATAAAAAGGTGCATGGACAGCGTCAGTGGACATCATGGGACTCGAACCCACATAGTTTTGCTTTTATTCAAAATTTGGAACCTTACCAAGTGCGAAGTATCCACACGACTACGCCTGCACCAACTATAACTAGGTGGACTTACCTATTTAAACTGTGGAGGTATTAATAGTAACAATGTATATGAGTGTTGGAAAATTGATCACAATGCTGACAGGCGAATATATGCAGGTCGCATACAGCGTAATCAAGAAAGGTAACACACCATTTTTATTTTGTTGGTTTGTAGCTATTTTTTATTGCAAACAATGCACTTAGGATTGACTAGAAAGTTTTAAAAACGTATAATTCTTTTTCCCATACAAAAATAGTAGCAACAGGGGATGATTTTTTCAGAATTATAGAATATACAAAAATGGAATGTTTTCTGGATAATTTGAGTGTGCAGATTTCAAAAATGAACTCATCTTTATGATATCTTTTCAAATAAATTCACAGGAAGCATTCAAACACATGTACCGTTCACCATTTTTAATATTGGTCTTTGACACTTTTTGCAAATTCTTGACCTCATGTTATTTCAAGCTGAAATTTGCATATTTCTTGCATATGTTTATATATAAATGTTTTGTGAACATTCAGCTTTAAGAATAAATTGACTTTTTATATGTTCCAGGTAATTCAGAAACCCCCCTTTGCCTTTTTATCAAGCACCCCCCTAACGTTTTTGCATGAAATACTATATGTTTCAGTCATACACAAGTTGAAATTATATGTTGCTGTTAAAATGGAACCTTTTTTGCATAATTTGAGTGAGCAGAATTCAAAAATAAGCCCATTTTTATGATATCTTTTTAAATAAATTCACAGGAAGCATTCAAACACATGAGCCGTCCACCATTGTTAATATTGGTCTTTGGTCACTTTTTGCAAATTCTCGACATCATGTTATTTCATGCTGAAAGTTACATATTTCATTCATATGGTTATATATAAATGTTTTGTGAACCTTCAGCTTCATGAATAAATTCACTTTTTCTATGTTCCAGGTACTACTGAAGCCTTTCAGTTCCTTTTTATCACGCCCCCCCCTTCCCCCAACATTTTTGCTTGAAATGCCATAATCATGAGTCATACACAAGTTGTAATTGTATGTTACTCTTAAAAGCAATAGTGCAAATGTATTACAGTGTTCTTGTACATATATACATTGATCTGAAATCACAATTTAGTAAATAACAATTGCCATTTTAGAATTTAGTTATGATAAGATATTTTTGGTCAGTTTTCATATCTGTTAAAATAAAATCAATGACAAAAAACATTCAAATAACTTACTTTGAATACTTTCACAATTCTACTTCTGGCACTGATTTGATTATCAAGAAATAGTTATCATTATGTTTTTGTTTAAATAGAGAAATACTACAGATCGATTTTCTGTTATTTATGATGACAATATTCATATTGATATTCACAAAAATGGTATGAAATTAATTTGTTTTCATTTTTCAAAATACTGAAAATAAGTTTAACTTTAACCTCTTTTTCACCCCTACTAAACTTGAACATTTTAATTTGAATACCAGTGTCTCTAGATAAGAATCCTACCTAGAGCAGATGACCTGACATTGATAATATCTAAGTGATCACAATCACATACATATTTTCAATATCGTTATCACCCGTCAAGTCTCTAATCTCGAAATTACATTAGACAACAAAAGTTGTACCAAAATGTTGTAATAAATTTGGTATAATGAATGACATATACGTTTGTATAATCTGATTCCTTGGTATAAACGTCTACCCTTTCATAAAATCAAGTTTTCGTGTGTTTTTGAACCCAATTTATGTCGTGTTGCTGTCATTGTTTCTATTTTGAACGTACCCATGTGCCGGGAAGAGTTACCGTTCTTGCTGGCATGGGTGACCTTTAAAAAGACGTAATTCGTGGGTTTTCCGCAAATATTCGCACATATTTTACCATTATTCTCGTAAAAAGAACTCCAAAGTATTTAAAAAGTAGGCGTAGGTGAGCGTATATGTTGGTTTATTTACTTTTTCTGCGTTTTGAAAAATTCGGTGTTCGTTTATTTTCGCCGAATATGTTGTAGAAAAAGCCCAATGTCATATACGCTAAATATAGACATTTGACCTTTCAACCATGAATACATTCGGATATAATAATGTCGGTTTTTTACATACGAAAGCGGAGAAAGTACCAGGTGTAATGAGGTTGACATTTTGAGAAAATGTTAATCTTGATCGCCAGTGCCCTCTAGCGGCGGCGTCTCTTGCTAAAAATAGTGAAGTTTGCGTTTTTCTTTGGTATAAATCTAATATGTAAAGAAAAATCTTACCAAATTGCAAAATGAGCAGCTTCAAAATACCCATGATACTAATATAAAATTCGGCATATTGTTGTTGGAAAAAAAAGCTTTTGCGGCTGCAAATCATATCATTCAAGATGCGCAATGTATGGAAAACTTAGTCCTTCCCAAAACCGTGAGAAAATCCACAACTTACGGAAAACCTGCAGTCGTTCCCACATCGTGAGAAATCCACAATTTGCAAAACCATGGCCTAAACAGAAGTTACGGAATATCGGTATTTTACAAAGGGTTCAATTTTATATATATATATATATATATATATATATATATATATATATATATGTATATATATATATGGGGGTTATTTCAAAACATCACAAAATCAAAGTCAGCATTTTGTTGTCTCCAAATTAATACACGCACAATTTCCTGTTTGGAAGACCCCCCCCCCCACCCCCCCACCCCCGATTAAAGGGTCGGTCCTAAATGGCTAATGCTACCTCCTCATTAGAAGGTGTGGAAAAATTAGCAACAATAGGTATACTTCAGGCACAACGTAAAGGAAATAATACATCAATGGGGAGTGGGGGGGGGGGGGATAATTTGATTACCTAAGAGTTTTTCATTAATTTCACATCTCTACTCGCAAATTGTCATTCAAATTCAAACTTAACGTATTTCAAGACTACCAATAATGTCTGATGAAAACTAGACCCAGGAAACTTGCATCATCGAGCGGTAACCAACAAAAATTACACTGTCGGCTCCAGTGACAATGACCTTTCATCTTTCGGCCTCAGAATCAATTGGGAGGTGCCCCTCTACCCAAGTGTATTCTACCGATACATTTTGATTCAAATTAACCCAAGAAAACTGGGCTGATCGACCATAACCCAAGTGACAGTGAACTTGGACCTAGCAACCCCCAAATCAATAGGCTTTTGCCTGTACCCATGGGTAGGATACTAATTAGGTTTGATAAATAAGGGGGATGACCATTTAATTTTCTGTGAGGTTAGGGAGTATGGGTGGAGGCCTTGGATTTGTTAGGTAAATCAGATAGCATATGAATAAATAAACCCTACAACAGAGTGATACAATTGTCTAAGAGCTATACCATCCCTAAAAACAAATAATACGTCACACATTTAGCAAATCAAAATCAAAATCAAAATTGACAACCTCATTAATTAAGAAGAGAACATGCTCATTTACATGAAATGACATTTTAAAAAATACCACACTGTCATGAATATCTCCTTTGTGACACATAATTGAACCTCTCCTTTACATGTTCAAACGTATTCCCCATTTTGCATTAAAAGAACTGACATTCGCTGATTGTTAAGTGATACATAATAATTTGTGTGATAGTACTTTGGTCAGGTTGAGCGCTAACAACACCACTGAAACATGGTATAGCCTCAACAACCGTCATTTTCCTCCCAAAATCTTTAATACTAAAAGAATGAACTTCAAATTTTTGTGTCACAACTCGAATAGTCAGGTTAGGTGATTACCAATATACAAGCGTTACTTATTCTACGTATATATTTTATTCATAATCTTTATCACATCCAATCCTCGCGCTTGCTCGGGTGCTTTTCAAGTTAAGTAGAAACAAAGAGCGGTTGCGTATTGCAGTTATGTGCATGTATTTTCCTTGCATTCTTTCGGTCAAAATGGCATTTAAAGAAGACTATTTCACGTGTTTAAAAACAGCTTAAAGTCTCTCAAACGACATATTGCGATGTGTACCAATGCCGGATCAAAGAAATTCAAGCGAAGGTTTCAAGAAAGGGTCCAGATTATTACGCTTGTTAAGACAGTATTCAATCATTCTTACCTCTGCGAGCACCAAAACTATGCAATCGATTCAACCTCAAAAGGAAAGGATATATATATATATATATATATATATATATATATATATATATATATATATATATATATATATATATATATATTAGATGAAAAAGAATAATTTTCTTCATGTAAATGGAAAAATCAACATCAACCGGCAATCCATATATATATATATATATATATATATATATATATATATATATATATATATATATATATATATATTTATATATATATATATATATATATATATACATCCGCAGCGAACTAAATTTGTTGCGGAACACAGGGTTATATCGCCCGTACTTTCGGTCCAGGATGGGGGATATATATATATATATATATATATATATATTTTTTTTTTTTTTTTAAATAAAAAGGTGCATGGACAGCGTCAGTGGACATCATGGGACTCGAACCCACATAGTTTTGCTTTTATTCAAAATTTGGAACCTTACCAAGTGCGAAGTATCCACACGACTACGCCTGCACCAACTATAACTAGGTGGACTTACCTATTTAAACTGTGGAGGTATTAATAGTAACAATGTATATGAGTGTTGGAAAATTGATCACAATGCTGACAGGCGAATATATGCAGGTCGCATACAGCGTAATCAAGAAAGGTAACACACCATTTTTATTTTGTTGGTTTGTAGCTATTTTTTATTGCAAACAATGCACTTAGGATTGACTAGAAAGTTTTAAAAACGTATAATTCTTTTTCCCATACAAAAATAGTAGCAACAGGGGATGATTTTTTCAGAATTATAGAATATACAAAAATGGAATGTTTTCTGGATAATTTGAGTGTGCAGATTTCAAAAATGAACTCATCTTTATGATATCTTTTCAAATAAATTCACAGGAAGCATTCAAACACATGTACCGTTCACCATTTTTAATATTGGTCTTTGACACTTTTTGCAAATTCTTGACCTCATGTTATTTCAAGCTGAAATTTGCATATTTCTTGCATATGTTTATATATAAATGTTTTGTGAACATTCAGCTTTAAGAATAAATTGACTTTTTATATGTTCCAGGTAATTCAGAAACCCCCCTTTGCCTTTTTATCAAGCACCCCCCTAACGTTTTTGCATGAAATACTATATGTTTCAGTCATACACAAGTTGAAATTATATGTTGCTGTTAAAATGGAACCTTTTTTGCATAATTTGAGTGAGCAGAATTCAAAAATAAGCCCATTTTTATGATATCTTTTTAAATAAATTCACAGGAAGCATTCAAACACATGAGCCGTCCACCATTGTTAATATTGGTCTTTGGTCACTTTTTGCAAATTCTCGACATCATGTTATTTCATGCTGAAAGTTACATATTTCATTCATATGGTTATATATAAATGTTTTGTGAACCTTCAGCTTCATGAATAAATTCACTTTTTCTATGTTCCAGGTACTACTGAAGCCTTTCAGTTCCTTTTTATCACGCCCCCCCTTCCCCCAACATTTTTGCTTGAAATGCCATAATCATGAGTCATACACAAGTTGTAATTGTATGTTACTCTTAAAAGCAATAGTGCAAATGTATTACAGTGTTCTTGTACATATATACATTGATCTGAAATCACAATTTAGTAAATAACAATTGCCATTTTAGAATTTAGTTATGATAAGATATTTTTGGTCAGTTTTCATATCTGTTAAAATAAAATCAATGACAAAAAACATTCAAATAACTTACTTTGAATACTTTCACAATTCTACTTCTGGCACTGATTTGATTATCAAGAAATAGTTATCATTATGTTTTTGTTTAAATAGAGAAATACTACAGATCGATTTTCTGTTATTTATGATGACAATATTCATATTGATATTCACAAAAATGGTATGAAATTAATTTGTTTTCATTTTTCAAAATACTGAAAATAAGTTTAACTTTAACCTCTTTTTCACCCCTACTAAACTTGAACATTTTAATTTGAATACCAGTGTCTCTAGATAAGAATCCTACCTAGAGCAGATGACCTGACATTGATAATATCTAAGTGATCACAATCACATACATATTTTCAATATCGTTATCACCCGTCAAGTCTCTAATCTCGAAATTACATTAGACAACAAAAGTTGTACCAAAATGTTGTAATAAATTTGGTATAATGAATGACATATACGTTTGTATAATCTGATTCCTTGGTATAAACGTCTACCCTTTCATAAAATCAAGTTTTCGTGTGTTTTTGAACCCAATTTATGTCGTGTTGCTGTCATTGTTTCTATTTTGAACGTACCCATGTGCCGGGAAGAGTTACCGTTCTTGCTGGCATGGGTGACCTTTAAAAAGACGTAATTCGTGGGTTTTCCGCAAATATTCGCACATATTTTACCATTATTCTCGTAAAAAGAACTCCAAAGTATTTAAAAAGTAGGCGTAGGTGAGCGTATATGTTGGTTTATTTACTTTTTCTGCGTTTTGAAAAATTCGGTGTTCGTTTATTTTCGCCGAATATGTTGTAGAAAAAGCCCAATGTCATATACGCTAAATATAGACATTTGACCTTTCAACCATGAATACATTCGGATATAATAATGTCGGTTTTTTACATACGAAAGCGGAGAAAGTACCAGGTGTAATGAGGTTGACATTTTGAGAAAATGTTAATCTTGATCGCCAGTGCCCTCTAGCGGCGGCGTCTCTTGCTAAAAATAGTGAAGTTTGCGTTTTTCTTTGGTATAAATCTAATATGTAAAGAAAAATCTTACCAAATTGCAAAATGAGCAGCTTCAAAATACCCATGATACTAATATAAAATTCGGCATATTGTTGTTGGAAAAAAAAGCTTTTGCGGCTGCAAATCATATCATTCAAGATGCGCAATGTATGGAAAACTTAGTCCTTCCCAAAACCGTGAGAAAATCCACAACTTACGGAAAACCTGCAGTCGTTCCCACATCGTGAGAAATCCACAATTTGCAAAACCATGGCCTAAACAGAAGTTACGGAATATCGGTATTTTACAAAGGGTTCAATTTTATATATATATATATATATATATATATATATATATATATATATATATATATATATATATATATATATATATATATATATATATGGGGGTTATTTCAAAACATCACAAAATCAAAGTCAGCATTTTGTTGTCTCCAAATTAATACACGCACAATTTCCTGTTTGGAAGACCCCCCCCCACCCCCCCACCCCCGATTAAAGGGTCGGTCCTAAATGGCTATTGGTACCTCCTCATTAGAAGGTGTGGAAAAATTAGCAACAATAGGTATACTTCAGGCACAACGTAAAGGAAATAATACATCAATGGGGAGTGGGGGGGGGGGGGATAATTTGATTACCTAAGAGTTTTTCATTAATTTCACATCTCTACTCGCAAATTGTCATTCAAATTCAAACTTAACGTATTTCAAGACTACCAATAATGTCTGATGAAAACTAGACCCAGGAAACTTGCATCATCGAGCGGTAACCAACAAAAATTACACTGTCGGCTCCAGTGACAATGACCTTTCATCTTTCGGCCTCAGAATCAATTGGGGAGGTGCCCCTCTACCCAAGTGTATTCTACCGATACATTTTGATTCAAATTAACCCAAGAAAACTGGGCTGATCGACCATAACCCAAGTGACAGTGAACTTGGACCTAGCAACCCCCAAATCAATAGGCTTTTGCCTGTACCCATGGGTAGGATACTAATTAGGTTTGATAAATAAGGGGGATGACCATTTAATTTTCTGTGAGGTTAGGGAGTATGGGTGGAGGCCTTGGATTTGTTAGGTAAATCAGATAGCATATGAATAAATAAACCCTACAACAGAGTGATACAATTGTCTAAGAGCTATACCATCCCTAAAAACAAATAATACGTCACACATTTAGCAAATCAAAATCAAAATCAAAATTGACAACCTCATTAATTAAGAAGAGAACATGCTCATTTACATGAAATGACATTTTAAAAAATACCACACTGTCATGAATATCTCCTTTGTGACACATAATTGAACCTCTCCTTTACATGTTCAAACGTATTCCCCATTTTGCATTAAAAGAACTGACATTCGCTGATTGTTAAGTGATACATAATAATTTGTGTGATAGTACTTTGGTCAGGTTGAGCGCTAACAACACCACTGAAACATGGTATAGCCTCAACAACCGTCATTTTCCTCCCAAAATCTTTAATACTAAAAGAATGAACTTCAAATTTTTGTGTCACAACTCGAATAGTCAGGTTAGGTGATTACCAATATACAAGCGTTACTTATTCTACGTATATATTTTATTCATAATCTTTATCACATCCAATCCTCGCGCTTGCTCGGGTGCTTTTCAAGTTAAGTAGAAACAAAGAGCGGTTGCGTATTGCAGTTATGTGCATGTATTTTCCTTGCATTCTTTCGGTCAAAATGGCATTTAAAGAAGACTATTTCACGTGTTTAAAAACAGCTTAAAGTCTCTCAAACGACATATTGCGATGTGTACCAATGCCGGATCAAAGAAATTCAAGCGAAGGTTTCAAGAAAGGGTCCAGATTATTACGCTTGTTAAGACAGTATTCAATCATTCTTACCTCTGCGAGCACCAAAACTATGCAATCGATTCAACCTCAAAAGGAAAGGATATATATATATATATATATATATATATATATATATATATATATATATATATATATATATATATATTAGATGAAAAAGAATAATTTTCTTCATGTAAATGGAAAAATCAACATCAACCGGCAATCCATATATATATATATATATATATATATATATATATATATATATATATATATATATATATATATATATATATATATATATATATATATATATATATATATATATATATATATATATATATATATATATATATACATCCGCAGCGAACTAAATTTGTTGCGGAACACAGGGTTATATCGCCCGTACTTTCGGTCCAGGATGGGGGATATATATATATATATATATATATATATATATATTTTTTTTTTTTTTAAATAAAAAGGTGCATGGACAGCGTCAGTGGACATCATGGGACTCGAACCCACATAGTTTTGCTTTTATTCAAAATTTGGAACCTTACCAAGTGCGAAGTATCCACACGACTACGCCTGCACCAACTATAACTAGGTGGACTTACCTATTTAAACTGTGGAGGTATTAATAGTAACAATGTATATGAGTGTTGGAAAATTGATCACAATGCTGACAGGCGAATATATGCAGGTCGCATACAGCGTAATCAAGAAAGGTAACACACCATTTTTATTTTGTTGGTTTGTAGCTATTTTTTATTGCAAACAATGCACTTAGGATTGACTAGAAAGTTTTAAAAACGTATAATTCTTTTTCCCATACAAAAATAGTAGCAACAGGGGATGATTTTTTCAGAATTATAGAATATACAAAAATGGAATGTTTTCTGGATAATTTGAGTGTGCAGATTTCAAAAATGAACTCATCTTTATGATATCTTTTCAAATAAATTCACAGGAAGCATTCAAACACATGTACCGTTCACCATTTTTAATATTGGTCTTTGACACTTTTTGCAAATTCTTGACCTCATGTTATTTCAAGCTGAAATTTGCATATTTCTTGCATATGTTTATATATAAATGTTTTGTGAACATTCAGCTTTAAGAATAAATTGACTTTTTATATGTTCCAGGTAATTCAGAAACCCCCCTTTGCCTTTTTATCAAGCACCCCCCTAACGTTTTTGCATGAAATACTATATGTTTCAGTCATACACAAGTTGAAATTATATGTTGCTGTTAAAATGGAACCTTTTTTGCATAATTTGAGTGAGCAGAATTCAAAAATAAGCCCATTTTTATGATATCTTTTTAAATAAATTCACAGGAAGCATTCAAACACATGAGCCGTCCACCATTGTTAATATTGGTCTTTGGTCACTTTTTGCAAATTCTCGACATCATGTTATTTCATGCTGAAAGTTACATATTTCATTCATATGGTTATATATAAATGTTTTGTGAACCTTCAGCTTCATGAATAAATTCACTTTTTCTATGTTCCAGGTACTACTGAAGCCTTTCAGTTCCTTTTTATCACGCCCCCCCCCCTTCCCCCAACATTTTTGCTTGAAATGCCATAATCATGAGTCATACACAAGTTGTAATTGTATGTTACTCTTAAAAGCAATAGTGCAAATGTATTACAGTGTTCTTGTACATATATACATTGATCTGAAATCACAATTTAGTAAATAACAATTGCCATTTTAGAATTTAGTTATGATAAGATATTTTTGGTCAGTTTTCATATCTGTTAAAATAAAATCAATGACAAAAAACATTCAAATAACTTACTTTGAATACTTTCACAATTCTACTTCTGGCACTGATTTGATTATCAAGAAATAGTTATCATTATGTTTTTGTTTAAATAGAGAAATACTACAGATCGATTTTCTGTTATTTATGATGACAATATTCATATTGATATTCACAAAAATGGTATGAAATTAATTTGTTTTCATTTTTCAAAATACTGAAAATAAGTTTAACTTTAACCTCTTTTTCACCCCTACTAAACTTGAACATTTTAATTTGAATACCAGTGTCTCTAGATAAGAATCCTACCTAGAGCAGATGACCTGACATTGATAATATCTAAGTGATCACAATCACATACATATTTTCAATATCGTTATCACCCGTCAAGTCTCTAATCTCGAAATTACATTAGACAACAAAAGTTGTACCAAAATGTTGTAATAAATTTGGTATAATGAATGACATATACGTTTGTATAATCTGATTCCTTGGTATAAACGTCTACCCTTTCATAAAATCAAGTTTTCGTGTGTTTTTGAACCCAATTTATGTCGTGTTGCTGTCATTGTTTCTATTTTGAACGTACCCATGTGCCGGGAAGAGTTACCGTTCTTGCTGGCATGGGTGACCTTTAAAAAGACGTAATTCGTGGGTTTTCCGCAAATATTCGCACATATTTTACCATTATTCTCGTAAAAAGAACTCCAAAGTATTTAAAAAGTAGGCGTAGGTGAGCGTATATGTTGGTTTATTTACTTTTTCTGCGTTTTGAAAAATTCGGTGTTCGTTTATTTTCGCCGAATATGTTGTACAAAAAGCCCAATGTCATATACGCTAAATATAGACATTTGACCTTTCAACCATGAATACATTCGGATATAATAATGTCGGTTTTTTACATACGAAAGCGGAGAAAGTACCAGGTGTAATGAGGTTGACATTTTGAGAAAATGTTAATCTTGATCGCCAGTGCCCTCTAGCGGCGGCGTCTCTTGCTAAAAATAGTGAAGTTTGCGTTTTTCTTTGGTATAAATCTAATATATAAAGAAAAATCTTACCAAATTGCAAAATGAGCAGCTTCAAAATACCCATGATACTAATATAAAATTCGGCATATTGTAGTTGGAAAAAAAAAGCTTTTGCGGATGTAAATCATATCCTTCAAGATGCGCAATGTATGGCAAACTTAGTCCTTCCCAAAATGGTGAGAAAATCCACAACTTACGGAAAACCTGCAGTCGTTCCCACATCGTGAGAAATCCACAATTTGCAAAACCATGGCCTAAACAGAAGTTACGGAATATCGGTATTTTACAAAGGGTTCAATTTTATATATATATATATATATATATATATATATATATATATATATATATATGGGGGTTATTTCAAAACATCACAAAATCAAAGTCAGCATTTTGTTGTCTCCAAATTAATACACGCACAATTTCCTGTTTGGAAGACCCCCCCCCACCCCCCCACCCCCGATTAAAGGGTCGGTCCTAAATGGCTATTGGTACCTCCTCATTAGAAGGTGTGGAAAAATTAGCAACAATAGGTATACTTCAGGCACAACGTAAAGGAAATAATACATCAATGGGGAGTGGGGGGGGGATAATTTGATTACCTAAGAGTTTTTCATTAATTTCACATCTCTACTCGCAAATTGTCATTCAAATTCAAACTTAACGTATTTCAAGACTACCAATAATGTCTGATGAAAACTAGACCCAGGAAACTTGCATCATCGAGCGGTAACCAACAAAAATTACACTGTCGGCTCCAGTGACAATGACCTTTCATCTTTCGGCCTCAGAATCAATTGGGAGGTGCCCCTCTACCCAAGTGTATTCTACCGATACATTTTGATTCAAATTAACCCAAGAAAACTGGGCTGATCGACCATAACCCAAGTGACAGTGAACTTGGACCTAGCAACCCCCAAATCAATAGGCTTTTGCCTGTACCCATGGGTAGGACACTAATTAGGTTTGATAAATAAGGGGGATGACCATTTAATTTTCTGTGAGGTTAGGGAGTATGGGTGGAGGCCTTGGATTTGTTAGGTAAATCAGATAGCATATGAATAAATAAACCCTACAACAGAGTGATACCATTGTCTAAGAGCTATACCATCCCTAAAAACAAATAATACGTCACACATTTATCAAATCAAAATCAAAATCAAAATCGACAACCTCATTAATTAAGAAGAGAACATGCTCATTTACATGAAATGACATTTAAAAAAATACCACACTGTCATGAATATCTCCTTTGTGACACATAATTGAACCTCTCCTTTACATGTTCAAACGTATTCCCCATTTTGCATTAAAAGAACTGACATTCGCTGATTGTTAAGTGATACATAATAATTTGTGTGATAGTACTTTGGTCAGGTTGAGCGCTAACAACACCACTGAAACATGGTATAGCCTCAACCACCGTCATTTTCCTCCCAAAATCTTTAATACTAAAAGAATGAACTTCAAATTTTCGTGTCACAACTCGAATAGTCAGGTTAGGTGATTACCAATATACAAGCGCTACTTATTCTACGTATATATTTTATTCATAATCTTTATCACATCCAATCCCCGCGCTTGCTCGGGTGCTTTTCAAGTTAAGTAGAAACAAAGAGCGGTTGCGTATTGCAGTTATGTGTATGTATTTTCCTTGCATTCTTTCGGTCAAAACAGCATTTAAAGAAGACTATTTCACGTGTTTAAAAACAGCTTAAAGTCTCTCAAACGACATATTGCGATGTGTACCAATGCCGGATCAAAGAAATTCAAGCGAAGGTTTCAAGAAAGGGTTCAGATTATTACGCTTGTTAAGACAGTATTCAATCATTCTTACCTCTGCGAGCGCCAAAACTATGCAATCGATTCAACCTCAAAAGGAAAGGATATATATATATATATATATATATATATATATATATATATATATATATATATATATATATTAGATGAAAAAGAATAATTTTCTTCATGTAAATGGAAAAATCAACATCAACCGGCAATCCATATATATATATATATATATATATATATATATATATTATATATATATATATATATATATATATATATATATATATATATATATATATATATATATATATATATATATATATATATATATATCCGCAGCGAACTAAATTTGTTGCGGAACACAGTGTTATATCGCCCGTACTTTCGGTCCAGGATGGGGGATATATATATATATATATATATATATATATATATATATATATATATATATATATATATATATATATATATATTTTTTTTTAAATAAAAAGGTGCATGGACAGCGTCAGTGGACATCATGGGACTCGAACCCACATAGTTTTGCTTTTATTCAAAATTTGGAACCTTACCAAGTGCGAAGTATCCACACGACTACGCCTGCACCAACTATAACTAGGTGGACTTACCTATTTAAACTGTGGAGGTATTAATAGTAACAATGTATATGAGTGTTGGAAAATTGATCACAATGCTGACAGGCGAATATATGCAGGTCGCATACAGCGTAATCAAGAAAGGTAACACACCATTTTTATTTTGTTGGTTTGTAGCTATTTTTTATTGCAAACAATGCACTTAGGATTGACTAGAAAGTTTTAAAAACGTATAATTCTTTTTCCCATACAAAAATAGTAGCAACAGGGGATGATTTTTTCAGAATTATAGAATATACAAAAATGGAATGTTTTCTGCATAATTTGAGTGTGCAGATTTCAAAAATGAACTCATCTTTATGATATCTTTTCAAATAAATTCACAGGAAGCATTCAAACACATGTACCGTTCACCATTTTTAATATTGGTCTTTGACACTTTTTGCAAATTCTTGACCTCATGTTATTTCAAGCTGAAATTTGCATATTTCTTGCATATGTTTATATATAAATGTTTTGTGAACATTCAGCTTTAAGAATAAATTGACTTTTTATATGTTCCAGGTAATTCAGAAACCCCCCTTTGCCATTTTATCACGCACCCCCCTAACGTTTTTGCATGAAATACTATGTGTTTCAGTCATACACAAGTTGAAATTATATGTTGCGGTTAAAATGGAACCTTTTCTGCATAATTTGAGTGAGCAGAATTCAAAAATAAGAACATTTTTATGATATCTTTTTAAATAAATTCACAGGAAGCATTCAAACACATGAGCCGTCCACCATTGTTAATATTGGTCTTTGGTCACTGTTTGCAAATTCTCGACATCATGTTATTTCATGCTGAAAGTTACATATTTCATACATATGGTTATATATAAATCTTTTGTGAACATTCAGCTTCATGAATAAATTCACTTTTTCTATGTTCCAGGTACTACTGAAGCCTTTCAGTTCCTTTTTATCACGCTCCCCCCTTCCCCCAACATTTTTGCTTGAAATGCCATAATCATGAGTCATACACAAGTTTAAATTGTATGTTACTCTTAAAAGCAATAGTGCAAATGCATTACAGTGTTCTTGTACATATATACATTGATCTGAAATCACAATTTAGTAAATAACAATTGCCATTTTAGAATTTAGTTATGATAAGATATTTTTGGTCAGTTTTCATATCTGTTAAAATAAAATCAATGACAAAAAACATTTAAATAACTTACTTTGAATACTTCCACAATTCTACTTCTGGCACTGATTTGATTATCAAGAAATAGTTATCATTATGTTTTTGTTTAAATAGAGAAATACTACAGATCGATTTTCTGTTATTTATGATGACAATATTCATATTGATATTCACAAAAATGGTATGAAATTAATTTGTTTTCATTTTTCAAAATACTGAAAATAAGTTTAACTTTAACCTCTTTTTCACCCCTACTAAACTTGAACATTTTAATTTGAATACCAGTGTCTCTAGATAAGAATCCTACCTAGAGCAGATGACCTGACATTGATAATATCTAAGTGATCACAATCACATACATATTTTCAATATCATTATCACCCGTCAAGTCTCTAATCTCGAAATTACATTACACAACAAAAGTTGTACCAAAATGTTGTAATAAATTTGGTATAATGAATGACATATACGTTTGTATAATCTGATTCCTTGGTATAAACGTCTACCCTTTCATAAAATCAAGTTTTCGTGTGTTTTTGAACCCAATTTATGTCGTGTTGTTGTCATTGTTTCTTTTTTGTACGTACCCATGTGCCGGGAAGAGTTACCGTTCTTGCTGGCATGGGTGACCTTTAAAAAGACGTAATTCGTGGGTTTTCCGCAAATATTCGCACATATTTTACCATTATTCTCGTAAAAAGAACCCCAAAGTATTTAAAAAGTAGGCGTAGGTGAGCGTATATGTTGGTTTATTTACTTTTTCTGCGTTTTGAAAAATTCGGTGTTCGTTTATTTTCGCCGAATATGTTGTACAAAAAGCCCAATGTCATATACGCTAAATATAGACATTTAACCTTTCAACCATGAATACATTCGGATATAATAATGTCGGTTTTTTACATACGAAAGCGGAGAAAGTACCAGGTGTAATGAGGTTGACATTTTGAGAAAATGTTAATCTTGATCGCCAGTGCCCTCTAGCGGCGGCGTCTCTTGCTAAAAATAGTGAAGTTTGCGTTTTTCTTTGGTATAAATCTAATATGTAAAGAAAAATCTTACCAAATTGCAAAATGAGCAGCTTCAAAATACCCATGATACTAATATAAAATTCGGTATATTGTTGTTGGAAAAAAAAGCTTTTGCGGCTGCAAATCATATCCTTCAAGATGCGCAATGTATGGAAAACTTAGTCCTTCCCAAAACCGTGAGAAAATCCACAACTTACGGAAAACCTGCAGTCGTTCCCACATCGTGAGAAATCCACAATTTGCAAAACCATGGCCTAAACAGAAGTTACGGAATATCGGTATTTTACAAAGGGTTCAATTTTATATATATATATATATATATATATATATATATATATATATATATATATATATATATATATATATATATATATATATATATATATATATATGGGGGTTATTTGAAAACATCAAAAATCAATGTCAACAATTTGTTGTCTCCAAATTAATACACGCAAAATTTCCTGTTTGGAAGACCCCCCACCCCCACCCCCGATTAAAGGGTTGGTCCTAAATGGCTATTGGTACCTCCTCATTAGAAGGTGTGGAAAAATTAGCAACAATAGGTATACTTCAGGCACAACGTAAAGGAAATAATACATAAATGGGGAGGGGGATAATTTGATTACCTAAGAGTTTTACAGTAATTCCACATCTCTACTCGCAAATTGTCATTCAAATTCAAACTTAATGTATTTCAAGACTACCTATAATGTCTGATGAAAACTAGACACAGGAAACTTGCATCATCCAGCGATAACCAACAAAAATTACACTGTCGGCTCCAGTGACAATGACCTTTCATCTTTCGGCCTCAGAATCAATAGGGAGCTGCCCCTCTACCCAAGTATTCTACCGATACATTTTGATTCAAATTAACCCAAGAAAACTGGGCTGATCGATCATAGCTCAAGTGACAGTGAACTTGGACCTAGCAGCCACCAAATCAATAGACTTTTTTCTGTACCCATGGGTAGGACACTTATTAGGTTTGATAAATAAGGGGGCTGACCATTTAATTTTATGTGGGGTTAGGAAGTGTGGGTGGAGTCCTTGGATTTGAAAAAAGTTCTGGTCCCAAAATAGCTTGAAGAAAATATTATTGCTCTCATCAGAAGATGTATGTATATATATATACACACATATACATTATATTAGTTGAGAAAAAAAATGGACAGCGTCAGTGGACATTATGGGATTCGAACCCACATCGTTTCGTTTTCAAGACAAAATTTAGAACCAACAAAGAGCGATGTATGTAGTCGACTACGCTTACACCAAGAATAACTAAATCAACTTACCTATTTACATACGTTGTAGAGGTATTAATAGTAACAATGTATATGAGAGTTGAAAAATCAATCACAATGCTGACAGGCGAATACACAGGTCGTATACAGCGTATCAAGAAAGGTAACACACCACTTTTATTTGTTGGTTTATACATAATTGTATTGCCAACAATGTACATAGGCTTAGGATTGACTAGAAAATTTTTAAAACTTATTCTTTTTCCCATACAAAAATACTTTCAAATATAAAAAATAAAGATGACTGGCATATGTACAAAAATGAAGACATAAATGAAGATGACAACGAAACTATTGAAAGGAAATGATGAAAGAAGAGGAAAATAAATGATGAAAGAAGATGAAAAGAAATGCGGTAGAAAAGAGAAGATGTTAGTTGGTAAGCCAGAGCTACATGTATTGGTTTCAAGCGTTGTTGGGATAGAACCGTTTCGTGGCTTTAATATATTTTTGCACTGGCAATCGGATATAAATTGATAGTTGCTCTTTCGTTAGTCCGGGACTTCCTCTTAACAATAATGTATGTATGTAGTAGTGTTTTACGGCAGCTCAGCACAAAAGTGGCTATGTAGTTCTTAACAATAAATCAAAATTTTAAATGTAACTCATAGTAGTAGATGATAGGGCGATTTTGAGGATTTTATTGATTTTAGTTCGTAACAAGTATAATTTGATCGACTCAATCAGCTCCCTCCCGGTCGCCGATCTCGCCGACCAAATTATTCTTGTTCGAACAAAATCAAAAATCCTCAAAACCAAGCCCTTTCATCTACTACTGATAAGAAAGTCAGAGCGGATAAAAGGATTGATTAATTTGCTACTACTATGTATGTTTATAGACTGCTCCACCAAGAACGGGGGCTTGTGATAGGAAAGTAATTTTATATTATTTATTTTATTATTTTAGATAAAATTTTATATTGTGCCGCCTTTCATCCATCCCTCTTCGTTGTTCGTTTATTTTATTATTTTAGATAACATTTTTGTTTAATTTGTTATAATTTCATCAATATCATCATCGGCATCATCATTATAATCATCAACGTCATCATCATCTTCTATTTTTTGTACTTCAATTTCATCAAATATTTTAAGTACTTCATCAACATCATTAGAAAATTCTACAACAATGTTTTCTAGATTAATTAAATCAACACTGTATTGTTTTACTTTTCTGTCATCTCATTTACTCGTTTAATATTTATGCAAAATTCTGTTACATTGGCTTCAATTTTTGCAATGCTATTTTTATATTTTTTTTTATATAATCTGATATCTCCCGTACTTTATTGATCTGCTCAGAGAAACCTTTTAAATTGTTTTCTAACTCAGTCATCTTATTTAAAACATTTAGACAAAATTAAACTGCAATGTCATTCATTTTGTTCTAGATACTCGTTATCATCATCACCTATTTTTTCTCCTATATGAAGTATACTAGGTCTTGCTATCAAGTAAACATCATCATCGTATTCTAACAGAGAAAGTATAACGTTTCCGCTTATTTTTTGATTAGGTTTTAATAGTTTCAATATTCTTTGTTTACTAAGTAACTCATCATGTATGTTATAGGCTCTCACATTTTTTAGATCAATTGTGAGCTTAGTATATTTATCTTTACTTATAGGACAGTAAAAGTTATCGATGTTATCGCATGTTATACTTTCCAGGGTTTCAAGTAGATTAAAGTAATTGCTATTTTCTGTTTTGATTAAAGACAGTTTTATTTTATCTTCTCTGTTTTTAAAATATTGTCCAGTGATCTCATGGTCTATACAAACATTAAGAGGGGGGCGGGGGGGGTATACGTAAGTTGTAATTTTTTTATTTTATTTTTTATTTTTATTACATCTGAACCATTTTTTTTATATTTTCAAGTATCTCGCTTATGCTTGTCATTATATTTAAAATTTTCACACAAAATTTAAGTATTACCTGTCCAATAAAACAAACTTTACTGCAGCTGCTACAACAACAGAATTAAAATCTGAGTTGGCAGGGTCACTTAGAAAATCTTTATATTTTTTAAATATCACAGAATCTTTGTCATGCAATTGTGTCTGTTCTTCTGCAGTAAACTGCTTTATTACAACGTGTCCAAGATTAGGAACTATCTTTTCTTCCGTTATATCATTAAGATCATCAGGTACTTGATTTGAATCAATAAATGTTTTAGCTTCTTTTACGTATTCTGTTGGTATTCCTGTTGTAAAATACTTTTCTAATATTACATAAGCTGTTAAAAATTTATCAGCATTACTAATCACATTAGGATCATCAGCTATTTCTGGCTCTTCAGCCTTAGTACTGACAGCAGCTAAAAACATCACGTTGTCTTCTCTGTCTAAAAATGTTCTGAATTCTGCTTGTAATTCATTGTTAGGATTTAATAGTTTATATATATCTTCTGGATTAGTTCTAAGTAAAAGATCATTATCAGTCACAGAATTTATATCAGCTATCTAATGTACTTTTGATACACCAGCTATACCAGGAATATTTATATTATTTTTAATAAAATATGCTGCTGAAAACAATGAGACAGAAGATACCAGACGGTTTAAAATCATTTTACGATATATTATAACACAAGCTGCTGCAAATCTTGCTGAGTCTTTTAATAATGGGAATGTTGAATAAGAATCAATATCGCCGTGACTGAGTGTAATGTTATTATCTTTTAAAATAATATGTAAACCTCTTGTATCTCTAATAAAAATAAATATACCAGAATAATTTTCAAAAATAGTTTTAATATTGCTGAACTCTAAATTCATATAAAACCACGGTTGAAGGCTTCCCAAATGCATGAGGCTTAGATTGATTTCGTTATAATATTCAGTTTTTTTTTATATACTCACATGTGATATTATTGTTGAATTATGTAATTTCTGTAATATGGCTTAATTCCTTTAATCTTTGTGCTTTATCACTTCCAGGTGTAATTGTTGTTAACATTTCAAATGCTTCAAAATAATCTGAAATATTGTGTGTATTATAATATTTTATTCTGTTCATTACCAAACTAAAAGCAACAAAAAGTGAAGTTACCAAAACATCGCTATCTGGCAAATGTGTGTGTACTTCTTTTATTGTGTTAAAATCAGAATAATACAGTTCAGTTTCTCTGTACAGTCTAAGTTTTGAAAATTTATTTTTTAGTTCAATATTTTTGTTTAACGTTTAACTCCTTTTTTCATTGTGATGTTCTATTCTTTCGTATTCATTTTCACGATGAGAGCCCTCTACTTTTCTTCTTTTTATAAATCTGGATATTATTATCTGTTGTACAATCTCATGATCTAATTCTGTAATGATGTTGTGTAATAGTATTTCAAGCTCATTTGAAAGATTATCAAAACCTTTTTTTAACTAGGTACGTTAACATAATATCGTATTCATTTATTTTGTTAATAAGCTCGTTAGCTCTCATTCCATAAACTGAAGCATAATTTTTTTCCATATTTGTTTTATCTTTTTGTTCTTTATTCAACGATAATTTTAAATCTATTAACATTTTTTCAGCTTCTTTCTGGTGTGATCTTGCATCGTCTGAAAGAATAGAACTAGTTGTATCTGTATCAAAAACAAATCTGTAAAATTGTTTACACGTTTCAATAAACTCTGCCATTATTTATTTACTTACATAATTGTATAGTCTGTCTTATATTAAATCATCAATTGTAAATATCTGAAAACAACTTAGCCCAGGATTTGGACCCTCAGCAGCTATACAATATAGTCTATACAATTTGTATTTTGCTGTGTTAACTGTTGCTGGTAACAAAATTTCTTGTGCTGGTGTTCCAATATATGTTGATGTTGTTGCATAAATAGATGTAAAGTTAACGTTATCATTAGATCCCTCCAATCTCCAAATGTACATTCTTTCTAGGCCGCTTCCACGACCTCGTAGAGTAAGCTTAAATATCGGTACAGCACTTGGACATTCAATCTTTATCCAGAAATTTGTTGTTTGAGCATTACTTGCCCATTCATTGGTATTTGTTGCTGTCGCAAGATGCCATGCAAAAGCATTAAACGGATTGTATCCATTGTAAAAAGAAGATGCTGACACAATAAATCCTGTTCTACTTGCTGAGTCATTTGCAAGCGGAGGAATGAACCCAACATTATTTTTTACTTTTTTGACGACACCAGCATAGACTGAATCAACGTAGATTTTATTAGTAAGATCCTCACTCGCAGTAGGTGTAGCACTTGATTTTACTTTTACTTGCTCCCATATTAAGATCTCCTGTCATTGTACTTCCAGATTTATTAACCAACAAAGCTATAGCATTTGTTAAGCTTGAATATGGAACAGCATCACTACTCACACTTGGCAACGGTAGGCCAGTTATTTTGTTGTTACTCATATCAATAACTCCTCCCATTGTACCGTCCTGTTTTTCCAAATGCATAACCTTTTACAAATCCTACACTTGCAGCGTATGTATCGTCTGCGTACAGTGTTTGTGATAAACCGTTAACAACTCTGCTATTCATGTTCATTGATCCTGTCATTGTAAAACCACCTAATGGAGCGTAAGATGTTAGAGCACTTTGTAATTGAGTATAACTAACATCATTTTACTCATTTGGTGGAAAACTTGTAGGAAGTCCTGTATAATGACAGCATGAAAAATGAATTACGCGCAAACAATGATTTTTTTTGTCATATAAGAACAAGATCAAGCATAAGATCGTTGTATTTGATGATATTCCATTAGAGCATAATGAAATGCAAAAAATAAAATCTTACTTTTCTTTGTGCCGAAATAAAAGACGCAACACGATATATCTAGCGCAAGGTTTTTATAACGTTGACAGATTTATCAGAAGAAACACGGCTGATTTATTTTATTTTCAGGTTTGGATAATACAGATATTCAAAACATAGCGGGTGAACAATGCGGCGATGTCTCAAAAGAAACCTTTGCTAAATACTATAATGAAGCAACACGTGGTAAACATGACTTTCTGTTGTTCGATAGATTTTTTCCGGATAAATCTAAAATGTTTCGTTGCGGTTTAGACAAATTTTTATGTGATGAGTATTAATATGGATAACAAAGAAATTTTGAAAAAACTGACTGAGAGGCAACGTATTTTAAAAAATGAATGGGCTCAGTCAAGACAAGCTGAGATACAAACAGACGAGGACACGACAAGATTATTCAAACCTGTATCTGCAGCTATTCTAGGTGAAAAATCACATGAGTCTACAATTTATCCCGCAGCTCAGAAATAAATAATGCAACAGGAACTTAAAGGCTTTATAGATGAAAAGCAACAGGCGATAGATAGAAAACAAGATGCTGTCTTGAAAAAACAAGATGCTTTCATGAGAAAACTTGAAAAAGAAACATCAAAAACACAAGAAGATCTTCAGGAAATAAAACAACAACTTGAAAAAAGCCATGTAGATATTATTGATGCTATTCGTGATTCCAGTGAAAATCTTGACAGAGACACTGGGCTATATATTTTAAAAAATAATATGGATATTACAGAAGATACATACAGAATCATGCAACAAAAAATTGAAACAGTAAAAGATTTTCAGCTAGACGGATATCATCAAAACTTTGAAGAATATAAAAATTTTCTTCTAAAAAATATACATAAATCAAGAAAAAGAGAAGAGGCCAAAGAAAATGTACAAAATTATGTTATATCAGATATCTTTCAAAATATCATAAATCAGTATAATATGCCTATGGAAAAAGTCAAAACCGGAAAAACAAAAAAATCAAAATTTACTGGAAAATCGATGTTAGATCTATATGACGAAAAATTTGATGGTTACAGTAAAAAGTCACACGCTCATTTTTATAAAGTAATACAAGAAAAATCAGGTACAGGTATAAAATACTTTAAAACTCAATCTGAGCTTATTGACAGGCTTATTATTATTATTTCTTCAAAAGAGGCTGGTAACACTAGTGAAGAAATAGATTCGGAAATAGTAGACTTACTTGACACATTAAAATCAAGTGGAAGTATAATAACAGATGAATATAGTATTCTACACAACGATTTAATAAAAACTAAATAAATAATATGTAAAATCCTGAGATATTAAAAAAAACTTATCGAGCGACAGAGTTTTTTTTACAACAAGCACGGTTTGATGCCAGACAAGGTGAAAGACAAATTGAGGAAGATTTAACAAAATATTTTAAGCCTGTTACAGCAGCTATTCTTGGCGATAAATCTCAGGATGAAACAGACTCTGATGCTTTGTTACGTATCAGGCTACTAGGACTACGAGGTCTTTTTGGTGATGTAATTAGTAAAAGACAAAATGCTGTTATAACAAAGAAACTTGATGAATTAAAAAAAATGCAAGCTGGAATTCAGTCTATAAAAAATTAACTTGATACTATTGCAATGCCTGAAACATATATGGACAGAATATTTAATATAGATGAAGATAAAAAAAGAATGCGCTTTAGAAAAAGCGACAGAAGAAATCGAAAGATTACGTGATCAATTAGAAGAAATTGAAAATAAACTCCCCGTAGCAAGACCAGAAAGTTACTTCGATAGAATACTTCAACCTGATTTTTATGAGTCTGGTAGTTCCAACTGGTGATATAGGATCTCAAACGCTTCCAGTGCAATCAAGACTAGTTAAGAAATTATTTCCTTGTACAACAGATGTTATTCCAACTGATGTTATACCTGGTATAACCTCATCTTCTCAAACAGATGTTATTCCAACTGATTACCAAAATTCACAAGCAGCTAAAAGTAAAGTTAAACCAGAATCTGAACAATTTTCTCTAAAGCCTATTAGTGATTATCAAAGATTGGTTGAGCGAAAAAACACTTTGGATGCAGAAGAGAAAGAATTAAAAGAGCAAATCGAACAAGGAGATGAGGCAGCATCAGCACCACCTGTACGGCTGCCTATAACAGAAAAAGCAATAAAAGAGCAAAGAAAAAACACTAGATTACAATCATATAAAAAGATAGAAAAACCATCTCTTCCAAAACCTTCTAGTTCCTCTAGTGCTTACGAGAGATTGGTTGCGGAAAAAAGCTGAGGATGCAGCAGAGAAAGAATTAAAAGAGCAAATCGAAAAAAAGAAAGAACAAGAAGCTGAAGCAATGAAGGTACAGGGAGAAATAAAAACAATAAAAGATAAATATACATCATTAGGTCTATCAGCTGTTAATATTACAAAGAGCCGAGCACCAAGAATTATTTCAAAAAAACTTAATACAGATATTGTTGAATTTATTACAAGCAGAGAATTTACCAAAATTGACGATAATAGTTTAATTATACTTAACGATTTACTTTCTGAGCTGCTGCATGATTCGGTTAGAGGAATATTTGAAAGTAATACTGACTTTGTAAAAAAAAGAAAATATGGAAGAATTTATCGTATTGCATACTCTGTCTGAAATGGCCAGTACTTTTCATAACGAAAAACTTAATAAAGAACAAGGAAGAGAGTCCACAATATCGCAAGCTATTACAATTTTTGGTTATTTTAATAAACATTTTCATAGATTAAAATATCTTTCCTTAGGTAAGATGGAAAGATTAATAAACAATGAATTAAAAAGAACAGGAAGCGGTAAAATCTAATACAGATCTTATAGATCGTTTAATATCTCTTATTTCATTAAAGCAAGCTGAAAATGACGTTGCAGAAACAAACAATGAGATAGTTGAGATATAAGAGAGCTTACGGGAAAACGGAAGCTTAGCAACAGATGAATATAAAATTCTTCATAGCGAACTAGTTACAATTTTATGAAATTAAATATTATAATGTAGTCATCAACATTACATTTTGATTTAAAACAATCACCAGATACAAGCTCAAAATTTTCTGTAAACTATAAACCTCCAATACAATTAAATACAAATGAACAGTATGAAATAGGTCTTATTTCAGCTACACTATGGTCTTCAATATTCAACGTTAAAACAGGAGTTAACGATAAATTTGAATTTGCATATTATTTATCTGATAGTACCGGTCATTTTACAGATTGTAAAAATTATGATCTTACTATTCCAGCTGGTGTGTATAACATTACAGATTTAAATAACGTTATGAAACAATTAATTTCAGAACAAGGTATAGATTCAAACATTTTTACACTTGAGCCAAATTATAATACGTTACGTGCCAAGATAACATTAACTAGATTTATTAGCCTAGATTTTAGTAAAAAAAAACAAGATACAATCGTTATTAGGATTTGATAAATCTTTTTATAGTGGATCTGTTGCACAAATATATGAAGGCGAAAGCCAAGTCCATATCACTGATGTAAGTTCAATCCTTATTAACTGCTCTATAGCAGAAGGGTCTTATACATCAAATGGAAGCAGAGGACAAATAATATGCAGTTTTTCTCCTAATGTTCCACCAGGTTCTCTAATGCAAATTCAACCGAGACAGATGATATATTATCCGATTCATGTTGAAGAAAGGATACCTAATATTACAATGATATTAACAGACCAATCTGGAAATCAAATAGATCTTAACAATAAACAGGTTACGTATTATTTACACTTGCTCAAAATTGATTAGGAATTTTGCATTACATAGACTACGCTCTCTGCGCGTAGAATCTCTTAGTAAAAATCGAAAGATTGTATAAAATTAATAAAATAATGACACAGAGAAGGATTTACCGAAGACAAATTATAGAAGGATTTTTTGGAAATATATTTACGAAGCTAGCTGAAAGTTTATCTGGACTTGCTACGAAGGTAGCTCCAATTGCAGTTCATGCATCAAAGGCATTTGCTACAGGAGTAATGTCTGCAGCGGGAACAGCCGTCGGACATAAATTTTTTGATAAAATACAAGGAAAACCACAGCCAATTACTGTTGAGATAAGTGAGGCTATTAAAAAAATAGCACCAACGCCTGAAACGGCTAAAGCTATGATATTAACAACAAAAGAACTTTTGTCTCCTCGTGGTGAAGATATAATAAAAAAACTAAAACAAAAGACTTCTGCAATGCCTATGTATAACCAAAGCTTAATAAGGTTTTAATAACATAGTTTTATGCAAGAGCATAAAATCTTAACGCAATTTTATGTAAAATAAAATAATAAGATGTCAACAAGAGATTACTTAAATTTTGCTGAACTAGATGACTTTGATAACACAACAACAGAATTTGAATACATTGAATATCTCGATGATTATTCGAATAACCCAAACCAAGCAGGACAAAGAACAATAAACACACGAGATGAAGATTTGTATCTGCTGCCACACAAAGCCTTTATTGAAGTACGAAGAACAGTACAGTCAGTTCCTCCATCAGCAGCACTTGCAGCTGATGCTTTGATAACATTACAAAACAATAGCTGGAGTATTTTTAAAAGCGCTAGATATCAGCTTAACAACCAAACAATCGAGGACTTAACAGATCACATGCCTACAGCAAGCACAATATTAAATTTAATTTCGTTTTCAGATGATTATTCTAAAAGCGCTGCAACAAATATGTTTTGGTTTAAAGATACTAATCTTGGCAGAGCAGTAGCAGGTGAATTTAAAACAGGAACTGCAGCTGATGCTGATGAACAAAATAGATTAATATTAACACCTGGTGGTGCTGACGCTGCCGCTCAGTGCACTGTTGCTGCATTAACAGCAGACGCTGCTGGTGTCGGTATTGTAACAGCAGCAATAAGGTCTGCAGTTTCAAATATTAGAAGACCAACATACAACGAGGGTTTTATGGCAAGAAGAAAGATTACATCTGGAGGTCACACCGTTTGTATGTTTTTGCCGTTGTCATCAATATTTGGATTTTGTCGAGATGTAAACAAAGCTTTTAGAGGTATTAAGCACACAATTATTTTGAACAGGGCTGATCCAAATGAATACATACACAAAGCATCTGGTGTTGCTGATGGTCAGTTTGTTATATCACCCTTGTCCTTATCGATCCCAAAAATTGTACCTTCAATAACTATGCAGCTCAGTTTGGTTAATTTGCTCGAAACATTTACGAGACGAATTCATTTTGAACAAAATCAAATTTACCAAAAAACCATGGAAAATATGACAAGCCATACATGGAGAATAACTAGCGCGCCAAGAAAACAATTACCGCGGCATATTTTTGTTTGTTTTATAAACTTACCTGACCTAGCAGACCCACAAGCATCAAATAAAACAATACCTAGTCATATGGATATAAGTAGAATAAGCGCGAGAATAAATTCGAGAAGATATCCAGACAGAGAATTTGAATGCGACTTTAACACAGCAACATTAAATATCTCTCGTGTTTACACGGCGCTGTTAGAATCTATGCAAAAATATCAAGATGTTGGTGATGGAACACACATTTTTCTCGAATAATTTAGATCGTTGTTTCCAATATTCCATTTTGATGTTTCTAAGTACTCGAAAAAAATATCAACATCACCAGCAGAAATTGAAATTGATTTTACATTAGGAGCAAATCCTGGTGGGCTATTTAATGCATACTCACTTATTACATCAGATAGATATCTCACACATGACGCTATGAAATGCAAGATTACTGTGCAGGTATAAAGAATTTAGTATAATAATAAATAAATAACGAGGATGAGTTATTCAAAAGCAGAGGTTAATTTATCAGACGGACAAATAAAAAAGCATCTGAAAAGCCATATCACTAAGAATAAACCCAAAATTAACTAGCGGAAAGACGACTAGTATTATGCTTACAAAAAAAACAAATAAAAAAAATTCACCCGGGCATTCCTTTCATACTTGATATATCTGCAACGCAGACAAAAGCTATGAAAAAAACATGGCGGTTTTCTTCCAGCTCTTTCAACTCTAGCAGGGATGATATTACCTAAATTACCTATGATTCTTGGTACATTAGGTCTTGCAGCAGCATCTGGAGCAATATCTGGAGCTACGCAGAAAGCTGTTGTACGGGGCAGTGGTGTAAAAAGAAAATCAAAAATTGGTATGGGAATAAAAACAACTGTATGATTTTGTGTAAACAAACCAAATAACAAGCCTAGAAAATCGAGACCGAGACAGAAAAATACAACTAGACCTATAAGAAGACGACAAGTAAGACAAAGAGTTTTCTACCTTTGTTGCTCGGATTAGCTGGCGGTTTAGTTCCCAAAGCAATAACAAGATTAATAGCGCCATCTCTACGTTAATAATAAAAAACAATGTGAACTATTAAAATAACATGCCACGAAAAGGAAAAGGTAAAACAAAATCAGTACCTAGGAGAAGAACAACGAGAAGAACGAAAGGCGGATTTTTAGGACCGCTGTTAAGTTATCTCGGAAAATTATTAAATCTTTAAACAGGCAAAAATATTGCTTTTTTGCAGTAAAACAACAGTATGATTCTGTGTCACACAATGCCTACAATTTTATGTCAATAATTACAATAAAATGCCACAGAAAAGAAAAGGTGGAAGAAAAAAAATCGGGATCAAGGAGAAGTACAACAAAAAGATCAACGAGGGGAGGTTTTATAGGCCCTTCGTTGGCAGGACTAGCTGGAAGTCTGCTTCCGGGTATGCTTGGAATAGGACGAGGACTAAACCTACTACGGACAGTAAGACGGTAGAGCCACTGTCCAACTTTGATATTGAACACAAATTAAAGAACATAAGATCATTTATTGGTGTATTTAGTAAGGATCAATTACCAAAAAAACAAAAACCAGGTTCTTGTTGCGTTATTAACATACAAGATTTTAATGATGGGTCTGGTACGCATTGGGTTGCATTATACAATAATATGTACTTCGATTCATTTGGTCTGCCACCTGTTGATAAAGTAAAAGAATACGCTAACAATAAGGACTATCATCTTTGCTGTGATGGAGATAAAATTGTTGTTTACTGCAAGGGATGTAACAGACGAGACCTAGTTGGTGGAAGTGAAACACTAGCACCTTTGCTTAAAAAAATAACAGGTGGCGCAATAGATATTCATACATTTTTTGGAAAATTACTTCGACCAAAAGGAGGCTGGACACTTCCTAAGCATAAATTTACAGGACCTTGGAATCCATTAGAAGAACAACTAGATGAAAACGATAACCCTCTTACTGGCCAGGAGCCTTATAATCAGGTTGATGCTATTGCTATGAGACACGATATTTGTTACAGAGATAGCGGAGACAAGTTGGGCTGTGATAAAGTAATGTTAGACGAATTAAGAGACATGAAACCTAAAGATCTTAGAGAAAGGTTTGATAGAAGGCTATTACAAGCTTTTATTGGTACTAAGCACAAGCTTGATATAGGAATTGGTAAACAGTCTCCTATTCGTCCGCCTCCATTTGTTGGTCTGGCTAGTGAGCTTCATAGACCAAAAAAAAAATTCCAAGGAGAAAGGTCGTTGCGAATGATGTAGATGATATCTGGGCCGTTGATCTTTCTGACATGTCACAGCTGGCTGATTATAACGATGGAAATAAATATTTGTTAATATAATTGACGTGTTCTCACGTTATGGAATTAGTGTACCTTAAAAAAATAAAATGGGAAGTACAATAACATCAGCGTTTAGAAACGTTATGAAAAGGCTTGAATGTAGACCAAATAGAATTTGGACAGACCATGGCGTTGAGTTTTTAACAAGAAATTTGAAGATTTTTTAAACCAACATAACATAGAAAAATATGTTACAGGAAACGAGGGTAAAAGCGTTACAGTCGAAAGATTTAACAGAACACTAAAAGAAAAATTGTACAGAAACATGACAGCAAACAACACGAACAAATATACTGATGAATTACAGGACATGGTGGACAAGTATAATAACACAGTACATAGAATTATTAAAATGACACCTGATGAAGCGATAAAAGATCCTGTACAAGCCAGCAAAAACCAATAGGAAAAATATCAAAACATGAAAACCTGTATCATAAATTTAACGAGCATGATAGAGTCAGAATCAGTTTAGTAAAAAAAATATTTGAAAAGGGCTATACAAAAAATTGGTATGAAAGAGATATTTATAGTTGATAAAATTTTAAACACAATACCTGTTACTTATAAACTAAAATATCTCAACGCGGAAGTAATAATAGGATCGCTCCACGAACAAGAATTACAGAAAACTAAGCAAGATGTATTTATAATAGATAAAGTACTGGCTACAAAAGGAAATAGAAGCTTGGTATCGTGGAGAGGATACCCAAGTTCATTTAACAGCTGGATTAATACAAGTACAATTAAAGATTTTTGGAATAATATTTTAATAATTTTTTTCGTAATTTATTAACACATGGCGACACATCACAGGTTTACATATTGAGATTAAATAAGCTGCTCGTTCTGGTAAAATAATATTAGTATCTCGCATTAAACAAAAAATTTTAGAAAAAATAAAATCAAATTTAATATTTTTCCGTCGTCCAGGTATTGTGATATTCATAAAAAAAATTATCTATAAGAAAAAAAATCTTTTTCATAGGTGTAAAATTAAATTGTTTTTTTGTTGCTAGATGATACTTAACGTTGTAATGTCCTGTTGTTCATTTACCATAATATTTTTTATTTGTTGGGTCTACACATGTTTCTTCTTCTATAACCTCGCCAGTTTCATAAATATATTTATTATGCTAGATACAGTCTTCAATATTGGTTTTGATAATTGCTTTTAATTTTTCTTCGTGTTTTATTACAGGGGCTTGATAAAGATTATCAAGAAATTGTAATAAACTCATTATTCTAATCAAATTTTGTCTAATTAGATGATAATAATATGGCGGAAAGTAATAGCAATGAATTATTTGACATAACGAACAGTATAATACATGATAAAGAAACCTTTAACAAAAAGCTGAGAGAAGCGTTTTATTTTTTGTTAAAAATTTACCACATATTATGTTGTTGTTATTAAAGAAACAGATGATAAGGTCTTAATGTCGTCTGAAAACAGAAGAAGGTTTTTCTTTGATAGAAAATGCTTGATAGTTTTCACAAAGTATGCTTTTTATATTCATTGCCATAGTTGTCTAAAGAAACATTAGATTATCGAGATATTAAAAGGTGGGAGTGATACTGAGACCATATTGTAAAAATTAGATGTCAAAGAAATCAACTTTAGAGTTATCATGGTTTTTTGCTTTTGCTGACTTTGTTATACCGTCTGCAACAAATTTTATTGCTTGTCGGTGAATGACAAAATATCTACCAGCAGCTGACGTTGACGGCCATTCGAGTTCCTCATTTGATTCCAGGTTGACTGAGAGCACTGGTCTTTTAATTTTTTAAAATTTTCCTGTGTTCCCCTTAAGCTAATTTCTCCTTGCGTAACTGCTTCGAGATTCTCGATTCTATTGTCTGTCCTAATATTATTCAAATGATCGATCACATAACCATTTGGAATATCGCCGATAAAAGTTTCATAAATAAAGCGATGAGCAAGATAATGTTTTTTTACCATAATTTGTTGAAAGATTAATCAACAGATAACCTGTATTTGTAATATTTCCAAGAGCTCTTTTATTCTTTTTGTGTCTGATCATACCTCTATCGTTTGCTTCATAGTTATCTTAAATTGGGTGTGATATACATTCATATTCCATGCGTAAATTGAGCAATCTGTTGTTCTTGTTATCACCATCTAAATGATAAATTCTTTTTCCTTTCGGTATTCACCGTAAAAATTGTTCCATATGAAATTTCATAACAACATCTCTGTAGGCCTGTCATCACGAGCTCCTCTTACACGAACTGTATAACCAGCAGGTGTTGGATGATCAAATTCTCTACTAAATTTAGTGGGAATAATTTTTCCGTTTTTTTGTTTCCTGCATACAGATCATTTATTAGTTAAACAAAATAATATTATATATGGCCAAGAAAACAAAATCAGTGTTTATTGATTTTGATAACACCTATGTATTCGATGATTACGATGTGTTAAAAGGCGGCCTATCAAAACAACTGCTATTAGGTATAATATAGCCAGCTGTTGATAGCGAACTAAAAAACTACTAGTTCAGTATCAAGTTTATTTGTCAAGAGTATCTGATGACGATGTTGGCAATGATTTAACATCTGAGCCGTATATAACATCAAAAACAAACAAACAAAAAAATACTACGAGGAACTTTTCTACTTGATGATATAGATGATGAAGTTGATAAAAAAAATTGATCAATATACTGAAGTAGGATCTGGTTGGGTTTATCGCGGAATAAAACAAACTATTTTTCATACCTCAAAATATACTCCTCTACTAGGGTCGAGTTGTATTGAAATGCCTAGTAGAATAAGAAGCAGCAAATGCTGTATTCATGTTCAGAATACTGATAACAGATGCTTTATGTGGGCTGTGTTGTCAGCTAAATATTCGGCTTCTCCACACGTAGAAAAGATATCTCATTATAAAAACTATATTAACACACTTGATTGTACTGGTATAAAGTTTCCCGTTGAAGAGAGACAAATACCAAAGTTTGAAAAACAGAATAATATTACGATAAATATATTTGGTCTAGATGATAATGAGAAAATATATCCTAGATACATTAGCGATAAAGCCTATCAGATTACTATTAATCTTCTGCTATACAAGGAACACTATGTCTGGATTAAAAATTTTAATGGATTTTTAAGCGGTCAGTATAATAAAAGTAAACGAACCAAGTATTTTTGTTACAGATGCCTTCATGGTTGCAAGAGCCAAGATATACTTAAGAAACACGTTGAATACTGTACAGAAACACAAAAAATAATTTTACCTGACAAAGATGAAATGGATTTATACTTCAAAAATTATAAGCACCACCTTGAAGTCCCGTTCATAATATACGCAGATTTTGAATGTATTTCAGAACAAGTAAATACGTGCAAAGAAAATCCTGAAAAATCATTTACAACAAAAACTCAGAATCATATTCCCTGCTCTGCTGCTTATAAAGTAGTATGCTCTGTTGATCATAGCTTATCAAAGCAAATACAAATTTATAGAGGATCTAATCCAGCACGATGGATTTTGAAAGAATTAATAAAAGAAGTAAATGATATAAAACAAATTTACTCAAGAACCGCCAAAAATTTTTTAGAACTAACAACAGAAGAAAAAAAAAATTTAAAACAGCAAAAACTTGTTCGCTGTGCTCTAAAGAATTAAACTTTGCTTGTGTAAAGAATCATTGTCATATCACAGGAAAATATCGCGGTGCGGCACATGACGCCTGTAATCTTCATGCTAGACTTCCGGAATTTATTCCTGTAGTTTTTCATAATTTGAGGGGTTATGATGGTCATATTATAGTGCAGGCATTTGGTGATCCTGAAATAATAGAAACATTAAATTTAAAGCGGAAATCATAAAATCAAATGCATACCAAATAACATGGAAAAATACATGAGCTTGACCCTAGGTAAATTAAGATTTATAGATAGCTATCAGTTTACTCTGGCGTCACTTGAATCTCTTGCTAAAAACTGCAGCAACGTTGAAAATTTCGAAAATCACTTTGCTAGTATGGCTGATGACCTAAAAACGAAAGGAATTTATCCATATGATTATATGTCAAGTTGGGATAAATTTGAGGAAACTAAACTGCCTGAGAAAAGGAATTTTAATGCAAACTAAGTAACAAAGATATTAGCGAAGAAGAGTATCATTATGCTCAGACCATCTGGAATAAATTTAAAATAAACATTATGGGAGAATATCATGATTTATATTTAATTACAGATGTTTTGTTATTAGGATATATTTTCGAAGAATTTAGAAGCGTTTGCTTAGCAAATTATGGGCTTAATCATGCTTGGTACTATTCAGCTCCTGGACTTTCATGGGACGCTGCATTAAAGTTAAGCAAAGTACACTTAGATCTATTAACAGATCCTGATATGTTTTTGTATCATAGAAAAAAGTATAAGGGGAGGTATTAGT
This sequence comes from Margaritifera margaritifera, assembly GCA_029931535.1. Taxonomy (NCBI): domain Eukaryota; kingdom Metazoa; phylum Mollusca; class Bivalvia; order Unionida; family Margaritiferidae; genus Margaritifera; species Margaritifera margaritifera. The sequence goes on from JAQPZY010000938.1 coordinate 395,203, forward strand.
GTTATCACAAAAAATATGCTAAAGCGAACAACAAGTACCTAAAAGAATACGATCCTAGTAAAAAATCGAGTTACATAATATACTTAACCCTAATAATCTTTATGGTTACGCGATGAGCAAACCATTACCAACAAATAATTTCAGATGGATATCAGCTACCCAGTTTCTATATGAGATCTATAGAAAGATACCTGATGATGTTGGTTACTTTGCTGAAGTTGATTTAGATTATCCTGGTGAACTACACGAATTACATAATGATTACACTTTCTGCGCTGAGAGCATGACTGTACCAGACAGTTTTCTTTCTGAAGAACAATTAATTATGAAAACAAATATCAAATAGGACCAAGTGTGATAAAAAAAGCTGATACCTAATCTGATGGATAAAAAAAGATACGTGCTGCACATAGAATCATTAAAGCAGTGTCTACAACACGGGCTAGTGCTAAGAAAAGTACATAAGGTATTAAAATTTAATCAGCAAGCTTGGTTTAAAGGTTACATCGATTTTAACACAGTACAAAGAACAAAAGCTACTAATGAATTTGAAACAAAATTCTTTAAGCTCATGAATAATAGTGTTTTTGGAAAAACCATGGAAAATATACGAAATAAAATTGATGTAGAAATTATAAATAATGTTGAAAGACGAGATAAAGTAGTTGAAGACGATAAGTTTGTTTGCATGAAAATATTTAACGAAAATTTAGTCGCAGTTCACAAAAGAAAAATAAACCTAAAATTAAATAAACCAATCTACGTTGGAGCTGCTAACTTAGATTTATCAAAAAAAATTTAATGCTAATCTATTGTTTACAGACACGGACAGCCGGTGTTATGAAATATACTGCAATGATGTTTACGAGGAACTGTACAAAAACAAAGATTTTTTTGATTTATCAGATTATCGAGAACATAGCGAATTTAGGTGTCAGACAAATAAAAAGATTGTAGGTAAATTTAAAGACGAAACAAATTTTAAACCTATCAGAGAATTTATTGGTCTAAGAAGCAAGTCGTACTCGATACAGTTGGGCAATGGCGATGTTAAAACAGCATCAAAGAGTGTTCCAAGAAACACGGTGTTATCTTTTGAGGATTTTAGAAAGGCTCTTAACAGAGAAGAAATGTACGTAAATATGCTTGTGATACGATCTAAGCTTCATAATATAGAACTAGACATGATTAACAAAAAAGGACTTTGTAATTTTTATGAAAAAAGATACTGTTCAGACGGAATAAACACAATAGCACATGGATTTGAACCAGAAAGAAAAATAATATTTGAAGAAGAATACGATGTACTTGATGAGATATTATAAAACTATATTAAAGTATAAATTGTGTGTGAAATAATAAAGTAAACAAAATTAAAAAAGAGGGATGGATGAGGGCGGCACAATATAAAATTTTATCTAAAATAATAAAATAAATAATATAAAATAACTTTCCTATCACAAGCCCCCGTTCTTGGTGGAGCAGTCTATAAACATACATAGTAGTAGCAAATTAATCAATCCTTTTATCCGCTCTGACTTTCTTACCAGTAGTAGATGAAAGGGCTTGGTTTTGAGGATTTTTGATTTTGTTCGTACAAGAATAATTTGGTCGGCGAGATCGGCGACCGGGAGAGAGCTGATCGAGTCGATCAAATTATACTTGTTACGAACGAAAATCCTCAAAATCGCCCTTTCATCTACTACTCTGATTTCGTTCTGGAAATAGCGTGCGAATTAGGTTAATATATCTGCTACATGAAAATAAATAATGTAAATAAATAATATTCATTATTCTCGTAACTGTCACCACAAACACAGATAGGCATGATACTTGAATTTATCTGTAGAGATGCTCCCCTAGAGAACAAAATTATTTATCAGCTTTCCATGGATTATCTATAATTTTCTGTCGCCCAGCCAAAAGGTTGTGGAAATGGTTTTGGAAAAAGAGATGGTTTAAATTTTCGTAACGACGTAATCTGCGGCTTATGCTCTGGAAGATAATTCCACAAGTTAATGCTGGATGACATAAATGATTTTCCATATAGAGCATTCCTACACGTAAGATCTTTTACGCGACTGATATTGACTTGTCTCACTTACATAAGGCGGAATGAATTCTTGAGAAAAAAAGCTGAAAAAACGAATGGAGCATCACAAATAATAACTCTATATAAGTTGCTACTTGTTCTCTCTCTCTCTCTCTCTCTCTCTCTCTCTCTCTCTCTCTCTCTCTCTCTCTCTATATATATATATATATATATATATATATATATATATATATATATATATATATACGGCAAGCAACAAATTTTCCAGGTGGACTGGATCCCTATCGATGACGATTTTCAGAGAGTGATTACACATGCGAAACTGACTGACAACATACAGTGCACCTTGCTGTCACCATAAACATTGTATTCTTAACATCACGTACAGCCAGGCACTGAGAAAATACGAGATTTGTTCTGGCGACGAAACATTAAAAGAATCTCGAAAAAACCGTCTCAACACCGAAGAAAGCTAGGTTATGACAAAGATCTGCGATACCAAAAGCTAGAGAGAAAAATCGCACTGAAATACAACGAAAAAGAAAACGTTGAACGAATACACTTCATACCCACATCCCATCCAAATTTCCCTAAAGTACGTCGCATCATTCATAAACACTTACCCACAATGGACTCATAAGAATCTCAAAAGATGGTCTTCCCCAATTATAGCCTACCGCGGACCAAAACATCTAGGAGACATCATTGTCAGAAGAAAACTTAAGTCATCCATAAACCAAACACTTACTGGCATATCCAAATCCTATATAGACAAAAAGTACATTACACATGATAAAAACTACCGTATATACTCGCGTAAAATTCCGCTCCAAATGCAAACAACATAGACCCTGATCTGCCGTCGCATAATGCGCCCGCAGATCAGGGTCTATGTTGTTTTTTCTACTGATTAGTTCTTACAAAATGCATAGATGCCGGCGCATTATGCAAGTTTGCAGTTGATATTAAACTCTACGCGAGTACAGAGGGTAGTATAGTTTCCAGGGCGGTTAAGGGCAAGAAGCTGAATATTGATAGCCCTAATTATACATGCAAAACAGAAAATGCGATCTATCTCATTGCAAGCAGGGTATGTACCCTCCAACATGCTGGACAGATGGAGAAACTTAATAAAAGAATTAACCTCAACATATCTGATTGGATGACCCCAAAATTTGGAGAAAAAAAAAGCCCCATCCCCATGCCAGACTTTCAGTTACATTGCTTTGACTGGAATAGCCCACAATCACAGCTGGAGTCCAGAAACTGAAAAAGAAAAAGAAACATAAGGGATCCGCCGCCGAAGGACTCTCATACCCAACGGTTTGAACCAGGAGAAATAAAAATGGGCATCTTCATCTTCCCACATCTTCATCTTTATTATTGTTACTTGTTTATTATTATTATTATTATTATTATTATTATTATTATTATTATTATTATTATTATTCAAATGAGATTACACAGAAAAATGAATGTTAAGACAATAACACATTCGGGATAAAATGTACAAAAGAACTAATTCATGCTCGTCATAGATGGAGCAACAGTGGGATTATTCTTGGAATGCTTTCCTTCTTGTAGTTCTATCAATTGATCAACACGTATGGGGTGTTTTACACAAGAATTTTAGCCCTGTCATAAATATAGGAATTTGTTCTTATATATAATTCAACAAACAAGCAGTAACATGCAGAGTTCGTATTTTTACATATTTTGTGTTAATTGCTGTGTTTGTGCTTTTCGTGGGCGTTTGCCTTTAACAAAGGGACCCATGTTTGTATTTGTTTGTCATTAAGTGTATTTGTCTGTCTCATCATTATGTAACATTCCCATAAAGGACCATACCGTCCTAAACGTAATGTTAAAATTCCCATAACCCTCATACCGGCCCAAAAGTATAGCTAAATTCACATATACCCCCATACTGGGGACCCCAGATGGCCAAGTGGTCTAAGGCGCTCGCCCTTACAGATCACTTACATCTCACCTCTGTCCGCGTGGGTTCGAGTCTCGGCTCGACCAACGTAGGTATGTGAGAAAGGTTTCCAGTAGCTTCCCATGGGTAGGTGGTTCTTCCCACGTTCTTCCTCCACAAAATATACTGACCGCCATGTATAGCCTATCATGTGCAGAAAAATGGCGTTAAACCCGACAAAACTAACCAAACCCCATATTGACAGCCGTATCGTTAATTCCTATAACCGCCATAGTGACTGCCTATACTAATAGTAGACATTACCTCCCTTAAAACGTGTGCAGCAGTGACTTCTCAGAACAACAAAAAGCACCTAGGTACATTGAATATAGTCACTGATGGCTATAAATTTAAAATAAAAAACAACATGACAATTGGTGAGAAGAATTAAGGGAAAACTGAGCATTTCAATGCGTTAGTGATATCTCTCGTTTTTCAGGCTATATTTTCTAACCTACATATTAGTCACAAAGTGAAAACAAGTACATAAAATACTTAATTTTAGTATAAAATTATCTACAGCAACTTATTGAGAATAAACTGCATTTATCTGAGATTGTAATGCGAGAAATCCCCTTTGAACGTCATAGTAACAAGGAAAATCAAAGACCTTAATATCTGAGTCCGCCTCAGTAAGTAGGGTGGACTCATGTATTGAGGATTTTGAATCAAACTGAGAACATGTATCGGACTTTGCCCAATCAAACCAAGTGTTGACCGTGCATCCGATAAGATGCACACCATTAAACCTAGCAACAATAATCTTTCATTAGGTTTTTACTTAACAGTTGCTGCTATATTTTCTCCTTCTTTAATTGGTAAAATATAAAATATTGTTTGTCTTGTGAAGATGGACGACTTATTTTTCAATATCTCTCTCGAAACTAAGAAAAGTCGATATCTACCAAAACTGCAGGATTTTTTCTGGTTTTATATCGTCTAAAAACTTAAATAAAGGAATTAAAATGATTCCGTCCGTGCATGTCGAATCGCGCGTAGAAAGCTATTTTGCTATCACCAACACTGCTATAAACTCAGATTTGAAACTTTCAAATATGATTGGATCATGTAGATGCATACAAGTCTGTGCGTGGTGGGGATGGAGGGGGTGGGGAACAGTTGCAGGATGTAAGGAATCGGGAGCAGTGTGAAAAAAAGAAGGCAGGTACAGAAGATCCTCAGCGGCTGAATTTCAGCTACAACATGAATTGTCAATAATAAAAAAAAAACAAATAAAGGAAAGAAAAAAAACAAACAAATAGTGTATGAACCCATAACTATTTGTAACTTTGTTTTTCTTTCTTTCTTTCTCTCTTTCTTTAAAATAAAAGCAGAGCTTAGTATCCACTTGACTACGCTTGCACCGGATACAGGTTACAGGATACAGGTTTTACAACTTTCTCTATGTGATTCTTATTCAGTAGTGCCCTAATATATATTTCCCAGGTTCTATAAATATGTCTTCGGGTATAGTCCTACACAGATCTGATGGCACATAGTTTAATAACATGGGTGAGTCTAAGTTTTTACAATAGGGGCCAAAGGTTATAGACTAAATGTAAACAAATAATCACAGTCACGAACTATACAGTTGCATTGTGAGTTATTCATGCACTGTGAAGTTGCTAAATTGGTCTGTGCGTAGTATGCATGTGCATCTTACAAAAGTGCATAGTGCAAGTTAAGAATCTACACATAGGGTACGATATCTTGCGTAGGACAATTCAACTGTAAAGAGGAAGATAGGAGAATCTGACTGAAAATTCGAAGAAATCTCTTCTTAAATCCCTGGAAAATCAACGAAATTTGTCAGTATAAAAAGTTCATTTTGTATATATATATATATATATATATATATATATATATATATATATATATATATATATATATATATATATATATATATATATATATATATATATATATATATATAGTTGAAGGAAGGAATGGCTGTACTTTTTCCCCCATGATGCACCGCGCCCATTTGTCTGGTTCCTTGTTTCGTATGCTTGCCTGCTACACATACGACTAGCTAATCGGGAGACACGGATTTAACTAGTTACTGGCCCATGATATTTACTTGTCAGTGTAGGCCCGGCACCAGCAAAGTTATTAAGAATCAGTCTACACAGGAAAGAAAAAATTGGTATAACATGTGCGCTTAGTGTCCATGCGCCAATTCTGGATGTGAGCAAGATACTTTTTACATACCAAACAAGCAAGATATATGGACTGCAATACTAGAACCTTTTTTTCCAGTGGACTAGGACCTTGAGACCTATCCATTGAGTGGTCATACTGTTAACTCATTTTGGTCTTACCATTAACCATTATGACGGACGCAGGAGAATACTAATCGTACTCTAGAAAAATGTCCTTTGTAGAAGGCGTCATTTCTGTAACAAAAAGAACAATATATAAAGCAAACGAAGCTACCTATTCTTTATATTCTTTCTCTGGCGTTGTACAAAGTTTGAAACCGCTTCAAGTTTCCAGCTGGAAGAATTGGCAATTAGTCGCGGAGGTGGGGAACATGTTATTGATGAGTTCACTTTATTTTTTTTTTTCTTCGAATATTTGTAATCAGTGTCATTCCCGTACGGCAGAAACATTCCAAATGGAATAATAATATGAAACATCCATAGACAGGCCCCTCTGTAACCCCGCGGAGTGTCCACATATATTGGTTCCAATAAAGCAGTTCCAGTAGAAATGAAATATCGTTTTACTGACCACCTGTATAAAACGGCCAAATTTTTACCACAGGTAGTGACAGGTTTATGGAGTGAATTCAAGGTCTGAATATAGCTTAAAGAACTATGTGAGCAAATTTAATTTTTCTTTCTTTCGAAAAAAGGAGAATTTCTTATGCAAATGAATATTGGTGGGGCTCACAACGAAAGGGGAAACTATCAATTGAATTTTTCTTCTAAGATACTTTCGTACAAAGCTTGCTGAGAAATAATCCTTGCAAATACTATATAAAATTTGCACAAGATTGCTTTTTTAAACTTTCATCCAACAATTTCCAACATGTTCCTCTTACACTTTCTTTTGGACAATCATTGGGTAGAAGGGATTCCGTTCCTTTTCAATGTTTTAATATGAAGTAAGTCAGCAAAATATTCTTTGATGAATATAAACTACTCGAAATATGTTTGAAAAGAAGTAATGATGCAAAAGTCCTTGGTCAGCTCTGGTGAATATTGTGGGGGTTCGGCAGCATTTCGTTCTTTTTGCGCAAGATAACGGGATACAAACGAGAGAGAGAGAGAGAGAGTTTTACTTGACTAAGCAGGCACCAATTATCAAAACTGTGAAATACTTTCTGAACAGAGTAAAGATCCATCGAAAAATCATGTTGGATTAACTGTCGCTAGCAGTAGGAAAATGGTCAGTATTTTTCGGCACTCAAAATTGTATGGTACAATTTTTATTTTAAAAAGTCGGTTTAACTGTACATTTCAGGACATGGTTATGAGTTTGATTTGCACTGAAAGAAGGCTGGATGAGAGGTCTAAGTTTTATGCAATATGATTTACAACATCATCCCTAGTAAATAATGACTGCTTTAGAACTTTAAAAATTGGTGTAACAAAGTCAGTGTGATAAAGGTCTAAACCAAAGCTGGGTTATCTGTCAGGTAACACTACTTTATAGAAATAAAACTATTACTGTAGGGTAATAATGATAATAGGAAATGACTCGTAAAAGTTTCATAAAATGTAAATATAATGCATCACAGAACTTTAATGCAAACTGAAATTTTTCCCCAGTATAACTAAGATTGTGGTCATAGTAGTTGTAGTCAGTCGGTGTTAAGTTTATTTATTTATCTTTAATGTATGATTTATTCATTTCTAATGTGCTTTAACTTTGTTTCAGGGTGAGGGAGTTTTTATATATATATAAAAATCCCAAAATTGCGCATAACGAGATAAAACTTTTGAGTTTCGAGGAACGAGTCATGTAGTAAACTACCCTTGACACACATTAAACGAAGCAAAATAGTGCATGGACAGCGTCAGTGGTTATTGTGGGGCTTGAACCCACATGTTTCAGAGGTTTGTTGAATGTTTTTTAAACGAAGTAACCACTTGACTACGCCTGCACTAACAAATCCATATGAATGTTGTCTTTTAAAGCTGTTATGTTTATATGCAAAGCTATAAATAAACTACATCACGTGCAATAAAGACAGCTATGAAAAGTACAAGGGATGTAACTCTTTCTCATAATATCAGATAGCATACTACTCTCCCTTGTCCATGTGTATCGCTGAGAGAAAGAAAGAAATTAGACCTAAAGTTGTGTATAGGTATTGAATTGGCCAGCGGATGATACTAAAGGACCAGACCCGACTCTAAAGAAAACATCTCAAATTTTCTTCCTGAACTTGAGAGTTTAACATTTTTTCTTAATGCTTGATGGGCAACAATAAATTTGTCACAAAAAAAAATTCAACAGGCATCACGTATTAAAATCTAGCTAATATATTTAAAATTATCCTACAAAGATTCAAATTTGAGGAGATTTTCAACTACTTGTAACTACAAAAAAATGTAAAGATTTCCAAGTGCAAACGTTTAAATTACAAAGTTGTTTTTTCATTCATTTTTATGATCTCTGCTTGTGACTAAGTCAGTATTGCCAGAAGTACCCTAATAAAGATACATTTAATGTCAAATATAAATTGGAGGAGAAAGTATGACAAATCAGTCAGACGTACATGACGAGATTCGTCGCACACGTCTATAATTCAAATTCATTCATTCATGACAAATTTAGTGAAAACAGGGCAAGGTTAGATCTATAACAGTGACTGGTCTATCGTAAGACATGTTCTGACGGTTTGCCATTCAGAAATGCGTTTTTCATTATTGTTCGAAGAAAGAAATCTATTCATTACATATACATATATGAATAAAATTTAAAGGAAACCCAAACAACAACAACAAAAAGAAACCATCGAAACACAGTGGTTTGAAATTGCAACTAGGATATAAGTTTGCAACGGGGCACCTCTTTGAGAAGGTGGAAATATGCCTTCTTTCACTGGATGTTGACAGAGTCTGACTTAATATTTAGAAGCATCAGCAAATCTCTCTCTCTCTCTCTCTCTCTCTCTCTCTCTCTGAAAGAAGGGGGGGGGGTACGCAAGCGCTGTCAATACTAAGTCTTTGAAATTGATTCCAAATTGTATGCTCTTACGAGATTAGCTAACGGTAGAAATTTCACATCTTTCTTGCTTTCTTGGTCTATTCCGTCGCCAACGAGGCAATTCATGAGGTTGAACTATTTAATTTTGATGAGTCAAGTATCACATACAAGTCATACAGCTTTATTTGTACGAATGAGTTATCACGGGAAGCCATCATTACATGTTCCCGAGAGAAAATATGTCATTAACATCAACCATTATCTTGACTATTTTTTCCCCCATATATTAACAAAATTCACAGAAATGATTTCAGAAATTAAATGAATGAACATTGCTATTAATTCTTTCATTGTTAAGATTCTTGTCGCTGTAATTGTTCCTTTTCCTTTGGATTGTTCGTTTGTTTACTATGCCACAATTTAAGTATGCCCATTTATTTGCTGAGAGATAGATGTTTATGGGTAATATTCAATAAAGTTTTATCCTATAATATCGAAATAATTCAATGAAGTTTTATCCTACAAAATCGAGGCAAGGGTATGCACAATCTACGGAAAAATTATTATTTAATATAATCAATTCTGTATTGAATAAAGACCATAACAGATATACTCGTGTTTCTCCTTACCCATAAGAACATACAAGATAAATAAATAAATAAATAAATCCTTTCATGAGATAAGTCTTACACGCCGTTTCCTGACCAAGTGTAGTTTTGAAACGGTCTGGTGCCTTTACCCGGTCCTAAAACGATCCCAAATCGTTTCGCGATCCTACCTGGTATTGAAACGACAATTTAACTGCTCTCGAAACAGCACAGGGGTCTTCTCGCGACCATACCTGCCGTCCTCAAACGGCAAAGGGTCGTTTCATAAACATGCGGTTATTCGCTTACTTTCTACGGTCCCAAAATTACCCATCTCACATTTTCTACGTTTTGTTCAGTTTCTGATCATATACCACTTAGTGCACTTAGTGTCATTCACCAATTCTGGATGTGAACAAGATATTTTTCCATACCAAACAAGCAAGATGCATGTACTGCAATACTAGTACCTTTTTTTCCCAGTGGACTATGACCTTATGAACATTCAATTGAGTGATTATTCCGCTAACTGATTTTGGTCTTACCATTAGCCATTATGAAGGACGCAGTAGAATAGAAATCGTACTATAGAAAAAAAAATCTCCTTCATTGAAGACATAATTTCTGTAACAAACAAAAAGAACGATATATGAAGCAAATGAAGTTATCTATTTATTCTTTATATTCTTTCTTTTACGTTGTACTAAATTTTCAAATCGCTAAAAGTTTCCAGCTGGAAGAAATGGCAATTAGTCGCGGAGGTGAGGAACATGTTATTTGTGAGTTACAGGTTGTTTTTAGGGGTTTTTTTTCGAATGCTCGAAATAAGTGTCATTCACGTAAAGGCAGAAACATTCCAAATGGAATAAGAATGCGAAACATCCCTAGACAGGCTCCTCTGTCACCCCGCAGAGTGGCCACATATTTTCGTCGGTATAAATCAGTTCCAGTACAAATGAAATATCGTTTTACTGACCACCTGTATAAAACGGCCAAATTTTTACCACAAGTAGTGTTCGGTGTATGGAGTAAGTTCAAGGTCTGAATATAGCTTAAAGAACTATGTGTGCAAATTTATTTATTTTTCGAAAAAAGGACAGAATTTCTTATCCAAATGAATGTTTGTGGGGCTCATGACGAAAGGGGGAACTATCCATTGAATTATTTATTGAAGATACTTTCGCGCCAAGCTTGCTGAGAAATAATCCTTGGAAATACTGTATGAAATGTGCACAAGATTGCTTTCTTAAAATTTCATCCAATAATTTCCAACACGTTCCTGTTACACTTTCTTTAGGACAATCATTGGATAGAAGGCATTCCAGTCCTTTCAATGTTTTAATATGGATTAACGTCAACAAAATATTCTTTGAGGATTATAAACTACTCGAAATATGTTTAAAAAGAAGCAACGATGCAAAAGTCAGCTCTAGTGAATATTGTGGGTTCGGCAGGATTTCGTTTCTTTTTGCGGAAGACAGCGGGATACAAACGAGAGAGAGAGAGAGAGAGAGAGAGAGAGAGAGAGAGAGAGAGAGAGAGAGAGAGAGATCTAATTGACTAAGCAGGCACCAATTGTAAAAACTGAGAAATACTTTCTGAACAGAGTACAGATCCATCAAAAAATTATGTTGGATTAACTGTCGCTAGCAGCACAAGAATAGTCAATATTTGTCGGCACTCAAAAATGTATGGTAAATTTTTTTTTTTTTAAAAAAAGGTGGTTCAAGTGTACATTTCAGGACATGATATGAGTATGATTTGCATTGGAAGAAGGCTGGAAGAGAGGTCTAAGCATAGCCAGTGTGATGAAGGTCTAAAACAAAGCCGGGTTATCTGTCTAGGTAACACTATTTTATAGAAAGAAAACTATTACTATAGGGTAATAATGATAATAGGAAAGGACTCGTAAAACGTTCATCAAATGCAAATATAATGCATCACGTATTTTTAATACAAACTGAAATCTTTCCCCGGTATAACTAAGGTTGTGGTCATAGTAGTTGTAGTCAATAGGAGTTAAGTTTGCTTATTTATCTTTAATGTATGCTTTATTGATTTCTAATGTACTTCAACTTTGTTTTAGGGTGAAGGAGTTTGTTTTATCCAAAATAGTGCACAGCGAGAATAAAGTTTTGAATTTCATGGAACGAGTTATGTTGTAATCTACCCTGGACATACATTAAACGAGGCAAAATAGTGCATGGACAGCGTCAGTGGTTCTTGTGGGGTTTGAACCCACATAATTCAAGTGCTGTTTGAATGTTGGGAAAACGAAGTAACCACTTGACTACGACAGCACTAATAAATCCACCTGAATGCTTCCTGTTAAAGCTGATATGTTCATATGCAAAGCTATAAATAAACTATATAACGTGAAAAATATACAGCTCTGAAAAGTACAAGGGATGTAACTCTTTTTAATAATATCAGATTGCCTAGTACTCTCCCTTGTATATGTGTATCGCTGTGAGGAAGAAAGCACTTAGACCTCAAGTTGTGCATAGGTATTGAATTGTCCAACTAGCGGACACTAGAGGACCAGACCCCACTTTAAAGAAAACATCTCAAATGTTCTTTTTGGACTTGAGACTTAAAAAAAACAAATTCTTATTGCTTCATGGGCAACAATAAATTTGGAACTTCAAAATTCAGCAGGTATGAAATATTAAAATGCATCCAATGTATTTCACATTATCCTACTAAGATTCAAATTTGAGGAGTTTCTCAACTTCTTGTAAAAAAAAAAAAAAAGATTTGCAAGTGCAAATGTTTAAAATTACAAAGTTGTTTTTTTTTTCATTCATTTTTATGATCTCTGCAATTTTGTCTACCTGACACTGGCATTCGATTATTTTGTAACAATATTTCTGCACTCTAATTATATAGTTTCTATTATACAATTGTAGTCTTTTTGAATCTTTTCTGCTTTGAACTCAGGGTTTGATTCATGTATAATTTCTTTAATAGTCCTATTAGGAAATAATACAGGTACAAATTCATATGTAATGTCCTGAACACAATCAATTCCTGTCTTTACAAATTCTGTGAAGAACAATGTTTTACCATCATATTAAAAAGAGAGGTTGTTGAAACACAGTCATTACATCAATATTCATGTCGATATTATTTCCAATTTGTTTCCATACAAGAAACATTTCTCTGTAAAAAAGAGGGAGGACTTTCAATTGCTGTTTATTTAAGAACATGAGAAATATTTCTCTTGTCAACTTTATATCTAGAGCAAAAATAAAACCTTGATGAAAAGTAAACAAGGGTCTTTTTCCACATAGCTTGCAATTAACATCAAAGTATCTTTTCAAAATTTTGAGTCTGAATGCACACATTTTCATCTTTTTGCTTGTCACCAGTTATAGTATAATAATTGACCCAGTGAAACTTTCCTGACCATACAAATTTAAGAAACAATTGCTTTAGTTCATTACCAATTAGATCAGGAAGAGGTTGAACTGATACGATGTACCACAGTCTGGAAACTAATAAGGTATTAACAACTGTAACTTTAACCTGTATTGTCAAATATCTCTGTGATCACAATTTTAATTAGTTCTTAAATTTAGACAATCTAACATTCCAGTTCAGCTGCTCATATACCTGTTCACATTTTCCAACAAAGGTTCCCAAAATTAAGATAACTTTATGACAAACTTGAGTTGTTTACAATATGCATCAGAGAGTTGACCAGATCCAATGCATAAAAGTTCAGTTTTTGATTTCTTCACTTTTGCACCTTTACAGTATAAATCAAATACACTTAAGGATTGATTAATGGATTCTTTGTCTGCTAATGTCATAGTTGTATCGTCAGCATGCTGAAAGCTTCTATTTATATTAAATACACAATGGAAGTGGAATAACTTTGATATTAGGATTTGCTTTTATAGCGAGTCCTAAAGGCTCTGCTGCAAATGCATATAACAAAGCTGATATATGACAACCAAGTCAGAATGAATTTTTAATCAGAAAGGATTTTGTTAGATGCCCATTGCATCTAACACTGCCTTTAATTTCACTATAAAATATGTGTATTCGCTCAATGAAACTTTAACTAAACACCAATTTGCTTAAAAGGGACACCAAATATGAATGGCTGACTATGTCAAAAGCTATTCCTTGCTCAATTTTTAAAATATATCCCTATAGCTTGTCCCTCTCAACCATATCTATAATATCTCTTACAATGACTACAGTATCAGCAATAATTTTTCCAATTATACAACATGTCTGAGCTTGAGCTATCATTTTTGGTGATACCTGTTTCAAACGATTAGTCAAAATCCTTGCCAAAATTTTGCAATTTACATTAAATAGACTGACAGGACTGCACTTTTTCAACCTTCTTTTGTCAGCCTTGTTTTTATAAATAAATTATAAAACACCAACTCTCACTGACCTCGACATAATTCATTCATAACACTCTGAAAACGTGTAACAAAATATCATATATGCAATAAAAAAAGATATACAATACAACTCTTATCGATTAAATATTAAATATAGATCTTAATATAGTACCTTGACAAAATTATGTTTCATTGTCCCTTAATTGTTGCTTGAGTTCCTCGTATTATTAATATCATATGACCTTTCTTTGGCAACTTTGTCAGAAAATAACTTCAATTTTGTTTTGCAATCCATAAAATTCTTGTAATCTTCGTTATTTCTCTATACTAGTATTTAGTGTCATGAAGAAACTAGACCTTTCATGCACAACATTCGGGTCATAAATATTTATCAAATCAATCACTCTGTCATCAGTTTCTAATTTAACATGTATACATTTTTCAACAAATTTCCGTTTCACCTGATTTTTCACCTTTATCTCCACTACAACAGCAACACCAGATCTCCTGTTGTCACTAATACTTTTAAAAAACTATACTATTCCAAATATAATTGTCTCTAATACTTTAGCAAACTCATCATTCCAAAAACTTTCTTGAAGTAATAAAATATGGTCTTTTTTCTTTAAATATTTCCAAAACTGACTTTAGCTTATTCAGATCTCGCAAACCATTTACATTTAGAGAGTCCATATTTAAAGCCATAATAATAATGAATGTGATGAAAGTATTAGATAACCCAGCCATTGTGAAATTATTTGTCATTTACATATTTTCTGTTGCTTTTATCTATAAGAATAGTAACACTTATTGTATGGGGTTTCGTCTTATACTCTTCATTTTCAAATTAGGCACAGAATTAAAGCGTCTTCGCCGCCTCTGTACGACTTTGAACATGTCAATATCAGTACTGTGTTTTGATTCTTTAGTTCCATTCGCACAAAAATTATTTTTAAAACGCTTTGTATCAGTTGCTGCCTCGGCAGTGGCCTCAACTACCATCCCATTCTCATCACCTTCTGGATCAGTCACAGATTTATCAATAATAAAAAGATTGTTGCCTAGCTCTTCCTCCGATTCTGCTTCTTCGTCAGTTCGAGCAAATCTCCCTTCTTCAGTATCATCTCCTCTTTCTCCACCATCATCATCCTGTATTGCATTATCATCATCCCCTTCATCATCGTCGACACTATGCATCTCAAATCTGTCTTCCTCTTTTGCAACATCATCCATTTAGTTATTATCTTCAGTGCCATCTTTGTAGCATGTACATGTTTGGACAGCTTTGTGGCAGAAGTCATATATTCCACAGGAACACATAAGGGGAAAATTTCCACAGCTTTCACATCTTTGCCTGTTGCACATCTTAGCAACATGCTCCTGCTCACCACACTTGTAGCGAACGAAATCGGGGCAATTTTTCATCACATGACCTGGATCAAGGCAAATGGAACAGACCTTGACTTGGTTATCATACAGTACTCGAAAATACCACTTATAGTCTGAAACTTTAGACAGTAGGGCAAGGATTTTATCTGTTGTGGAAACATGCATTTCACATAACGTGTCCCGTCAGCCATACGTATTCCAGGGTACGCTCTATGTTGAACAGGAGATAGGAGTTTCACTCCGTTTCCTCTTAACTTTATATTTATTTCTTCGACGGAAATGTATGCAGGTAAATGAAGTATGGGCACTATAATTGTGTCAGAGTATACGACGTTACAGTCATAGTGATGATTACCAAAATCAATTCCACTCAAGATGCTAGATGCTATTTCTTTTAAGGTCACCGCATAAAAATTTGTACCTTTTGACACAATAGCATAAACGAACATTTCCCCATTCATTTCTTCCACACTTCTGATAACATCACCTGCTTTGATCTTCTTTACATCTTTTACATCAAACTGCAAGTGTACATTCGTTTGTAAAACTACCATCCGCTCTTCGACCTATTGCTAGCTGACCTACTGGTGGCATTGGAATTGGGGTCAACTATCCGCTCTGCATGTGAAGCACAGCTGGACACATTGTCATAAGTTGTTGTTTGTTTCGTGTGGTGAAATGAAAATTGGAACCATACCAAGCGAAGTAACAACATGACTATGCCAGCACCAATTGTCATAGTGTATTTCAGAGTTCATACCAAAGCAATCAAATATTTTCTTTGGTGGTTGTGTAAATAAGCCACTATTGCACTTTAAAATGTCATAAAGTAATGTTGTGTTTCCAGGTCCAGTAAGCCCAGCAATTATACAAGTCGAAGGGCTTTCAAACTTTACTAAAGCTTTTCAGATTCATCAGATGATAGATGCGACATTTTTGACAAGTATTGTTGCTTATCCAGATGCAGTGTCAGTATTTTTGTTACGGATGTGTGTAATTAATACAAATAAATGTTGTTTTTCTTTATTAAAAAAGCAAAAAAAAACCCCACAAAAGTAATACAAAGATTTTATTAATTTGCTTTTTCACTAAAGAAGTACATAACTGATTATATTTGTAATCATCTTTTAAACAGTGTGGATAATCAACACTCATGAAATTATATACAAACAAGTCATTTCGATGTGGCATAGAACTAAATATCTTTATGATATCAGTCATCTATATTTTCGAAAGTCTTTAATCAAAGATAAAATAAACAGTGCAATCCACACACTTTAGTATGCATACCTACCGTTCCGGTGCCTCCGTGTTTGTTACGAAAAATAGGAAATATTTGGCGTAAGTTCCGGAAATACGGAAAAATATCCGAAAATCCGGAAAATAAAACATGGAAAAAAAATTAGTACGAGGAATGAATGTACCTCAGTCGAAACCAGTCAAAACCACGTGATCTGGGCAAGTGTGGTAGGTACGCGCCATTTCTCGTTTGGAAAGCGGTTCGTGAAAGACTACTACAAACATCGAGCGATTTTTGTATCTAGACTATCTAGCCTAGGATTTCATTTGAGTTATGAGTCGTTTGACGTGTTCAAGATGTCGAAGAGGAAAGCTGATGATGCAGGAAGTGATGAGCCATCAAAAAAAAAGAGCACGCTTCCAGACATTTCGTACGCAGTATTCGGAGGAGTGTAGCTGCCTTCAACCAAGGAAGAAAGGAAAATATTTTGCTTTTGTGCCATTTGTCAAGAGGATTTATCCATCAAATTCGGAGGCTGTGACTATTGACGGCGTCATGTTATCAGCAAGATACATTCGGTGTATCAGAAACTCAACACCAGCCAAAATATTTGATAATTGTTTTCTTTCAAATTCCACTGCCAGCTCAAGCAAGTCAACTGGTGTTACCCAAGCAGAAACAATGTTAGATGACCTTGTCACTGAATTAAATCTGCCATTTACTGCTCTTGACAAATTTACCAAAGCGTTTAAATTAATGTTCAAGGACAGCGATATTACGAAGCAATTCCAATGCTTCCGGAGAAAGGTAGCAGCCATGGTTAAGGAGATTGCTGCAAAACCAACAGGACCTTAAGTCGGCATACTGCAGGCAGCTTCAGCAGTTTAAATAACAACTGTCAACAGCAAACAACTTTCCTGTAGATAGTGAGCATAGTGTAAATAGGTGAGTTTCAGCTGATTATCTTTTTATTTATTTTAATTATGCTGCTGTTTTTAATGTTAGTTAATTTCAATACAAGCATATAACCCGGAAAATATTTCGTCTGCGTAGTGTTCCGGACAATTGACCTTTGTTCCTGATGTTTGACATTTCTCTTCCTGGATTCCAAAATTAGTGGTAGGCATGTGTGCTTTAGAATAATGACTTTATAATTGCTTCCTATTTTGTAATAAAGAGGAGGAATGTCATTTTAAAAAATCTGAAAAGTGCCGGTTATAGAATAAAGGACTTTTTCTATAACTGTCAAAAAACCCAGCTTATCATGGCCGCTCGAAATAAAAGGCAATCCAATGAGTTTAATCCTGTGAAAAATTGTCTCTGTTTGCAATAAAGCCACATGGAAACTTCGCTAAAGTATTTGGTAAGCGATCTGCAGGAAAAACTCCTTCAACATGCTTGTTCAAACTCGGATCGCAGCGAATACAACACGGTAGCTAGGGAGCATTCATTCTGTTATGATATTACTCTCTTGGTTGATTTCAAAATATCCTGGAGATTCGCTGTAAACAATGCAGATCAGGGTCTACGTTGTTTGTTCTACTGATTAGTCCTTACAAACTGCATAGACCCAGATCTGTCGGCGCATTGCGCGACGGCAGATCTGGGTCTATGCAGTTTGCAGTTGGTATGCAGTTTGCAGTTGGTATAGGCGATTATAAACGGTAAACTAATGGGACCTTTAATATGTTGTGATTGCACGAAAAGGGCATTATTACCCCCACTTGGATTGGGGTCTTCTAGGTGATCGCTATCATCTTTAATAAACAGTTGTGTGGCTAACTGAGTAGATTTAGCATCCTGTCCAAAATTCTATAAAGTTTGAACCATGGCTCTGTAGGGATGGTTGTTACACGTGATAGTTGCCTTATTTTGTAGGTTGACTTCTACAGAGGAAAACAGGGCTTGTAAAAATAGATTTACATATCCGACTTTTTCAGTGGCAGTCAAATTTGTTCCATCTGCTTTCTTACCTTCAGTTTTACAAGAAGCTGTGATCCCTTCACATCCAAGTAGTCCATCGAATTTTGACCACTGATACGAAATTCAATCGGACTATCTCCAGAAAGTTGGGACAAAGGATGAACCTCTTGATCATAAATATCAGCTAGAGCCACTTGAGTGGTAGGAGATCAAAAAGAGCTAGTTCATTGGGGAGGCCTTCGTAAAATTTTCCAAGTTGAAGACAGACATTGTTAACAGACATTGTTAGACAGACCGTCTAGTACAAGTGGAGATATTTAATGTACTTTGAATTACAAACTTGATTGTCTGGGAAATAATTATTGCTTTCATCGCTTTTTATGTACAGACCGATCCATTGTTTATGTGGGGTTCGTACTATTATCTTTCACTTGATCGACGTCTATCCAGCTATTTAATAATTTTGGAAAACCTTCCTAATGAACAAAGTATTGAAGTTTTCCATTTTTTCCCCCTTTTTTCAATATTATTTTCTATAAACCATAGACTATCTTCGACTTTCTCGACTTTTTTGAAGTTCTGAATTATAAAATAAGCCTTTTATATCTTCATCTTTCAGATCTTGAACTTTATACATGGGGATATCTTGTTTTAAAAGTCTATTGGCTACTTTAAACACTTCTGATGTGTACTATTGCTGATATGCTCGGCGAAAGGGATGTTTTACAAAAGTGATTCGTAGTAAGTCTCCATTTTAAAATTTATGCTTTTTATGCTTGATTTTTTTTGGGGGGGTGGGGGTGTCTTCCAATACATAAAAGCCCGACATCTGCCTCATTCTCCTTCTTAACGTCTTTGGTGCTAAATTATATAAACTACTGTGGGGTGACGAGTTATAGTTTTCAATTAATTTGTTCAAGTCAACAGCATATCTATAACTGCGATTATATTTCATTAACCTGTAAAGAGCTGTTTTTATGGTTCCTTGCACTCTCTCGACATAATTAGCATTTGCAGGGTTCTGATTTTTACAAAAGTAAACACTATTGTCCTTCATACATTTTTTGAACCACAGAGTTACAAATTCAGATCCCCTGTCTGACCGAAGTTTGGTGGACTTCGGCTCTTTAGAGATCTCTTTTATTGCACTTAATATTGATTTAGCTGATTTATTTTTCAGAGGTTTAACCCGCAAGTCTCTGGAAAATATATCGATAACAAAAAGTAAATACTGAATTCCGTCATTTTCTTTTGGTAGGTTTACCATCGACACGAGATTTGCATCAAATTGTTCATCGATGGAGGAACAATATCTGCATGAGTATTGACTTTTATACTCAATTTATTGAGTATAATGCAATCATTGAAAATATATAACCTTGTAGTTGACAGCATTATATCTTACCTGAATAGAGTAAAGTTAAGGAAGGATCGATAGGCTTAAAGTAAAAATCAACCATCAGCAAGCAAAATAAAAAAATAATAGGAATTAAAAAAATCTCAGAAAAAGATCTGGAAATCACAAAAACAATTTTAAATAAAATAATTAAAAAGTGTTAGAGATTAAACATTTTTATTAACTAGATATGGCATGCTAAAAATTTTCAAATCTAAGTACAATAAAGTTCTTTCAATGACATTTTACATTTTAAGAACTGTAATACATACTAAGAGAATACTAATCTTTAAAATAAAATAATTGCAATGTGTAATAGTTACTTGTTAACTCGTTTTTCAAGAAAATCATTCTTAATACGGTATCAAAAAGTGTATCTTCCCACTGACTAGTTTTTAATTCAACTCCTCCTCCATTCATCTGCGAACAGTTTATTTTTATATGTAAAGCAGTTGATCTCAAGGTACATCGAGCTTTCTGCTGGCCTCTTCCCACTGTTGAAGTACATTCTTATCATCCACTGCCTTTAAAATATCACTAAAAAATGTTATGAACTTATCACTGGTGAAATGCATAACGCACTCCTGGTGTTTTTGAGAAGGGTGAGCCACTATCCATCCATAACAGTTTTTGTAAGTTACCATTTCAATTTTATCAATCATGGTCTTGGTATAAAGACTGTTGAATTCATCCTCCAATACACGAACAGTTTTATTATCCAAATGAACACTATATTCTGATGAATTATTTTCCATGCTATTTTCTCCAAGTCTTGCTTGATTTGAATAAAAGTCTACAAAATAGCAAGATATATTTATTTGAAAGTATATTCGTCAGAATGGTGTGTTACTTTGTACTGTTAGGATAAGACTAAATTTCAAAAACTCGTAAATTACAACCGGATAGACTAGTAAATTACGAAATAAATGATTAGCATTTTTAAAACTGTGAAACTGTGCATTTGTATTTTCTATTCTATATTTACGTCATGCACTATTACCACGCTGTCACAGACTATGTGACTGTATATTACTAATAGGGGATAGAATTACTTGTGGGAATTAGCAGCTGAAATATTAAATTACTCTTGCAACCAACAAATCTGCTTTATTTTTTAAATCAACTAAACAGAAAAATGAATATTGTATACGTTTTACTTTTTCATACAATACTACATGAAAGTAAAACCACAGAAACCAGTAAAGAAATCACTTCGCAATGCAGTTCACTTAAATATTGTGATAGTGTCACTGTCCCGTAAATAACGATGTGTCCACCAATCTGCTCCCAAGTTTGAACTTGATGGTTTCTAAGGCTCCTCACAAAAAATTGCATATTCTTTTTGATTTTCCGGTGAATTGGGGCTCGGGAATCATGCATATTATATTTTCTATTGATACCTATAGCTCGTCTGATCTTCCGAGTCCATTTTTTAAATTCTTTTAACCTTTCCACTTTCGTCCATGAAAGAAATTAAGACTTCGTCATCTCTTTCATCAGTTTCCATTACCTTACCAATGTATTTGTTACCTTGATATAAGGCCACAATAAAATCACCGGGGTTAGATTTCACAGCCTAGTGTCGACTAGGGGATGTCACATTCTGGTCACAAGATGGTGGAACTAGTGCATCAATTAAATTGAGTTACTGTGCAACAATTTCATTGTTTGCTCTATCCGAGTCCCGCAGACCAAGTTCTAATGGTTGCATTTGCCATCAACATAGGGATGCAGGATTAAAACATTTTTCACTGTTAAAACAGCTGTCACAAACGCAAGACGTGGATCTTGTAATCACTTGCCCATTTTCAATACTTGTCATTGCATGTACTTGCATTGTACTTTTTAACCGCTTTGACTGCCTTAGATCGTGCTTCTAAAACATCTCTGCTGGTGTGGAATTCCTCCTGAAAAACATACTGATACTTGGTCTGGCTTTCTTAAGTTCCCTCTACCCAAGCAATCTAAGAATAATTAATACTAATGCATACTAGTCGTTCGTGATTACTGGACGTAAAACATAGACAAAAATTCCTCAACACAATAGAACTTCAGTGAATGAAGAAAACTAATATTGAATAATGAAAAAATTGTGGGTTTAATTGGTGCGAATTGTCATTTAAAGTATGTTTTAATATAAGATACTTAACAAATACCTGCATTACAATCAAGTACATAATATATACTATTGTTTAAGGTATGTTTTGATATAAGGCACTTAACAAATATCCACATTAAAAACAAGTACATGATATATACAATTGTTTAAGGTATGTTTTGATATAAGGCACTTAACAAACATTAGTACCACATTACAAACAAGTACATGATGTATACAATTCAGTTGCAATTATGGTAATTTACGGGACAAAATCATGTAATCTATAAGTTACATGTACATTGCTAAAAAAAAGCATGTTCATATGAATCGTGGACAACACTACACAATGCATATACCACTGTACAAATAGACTCTATCTTACACAAAAATGTTAGCACTCTATGCATCGATTATTTCACTATGTTAAGAAGTGGAATAAATATAAACATGTATCTTGAAATATCTGGTTTCAAAAGTTTTTAAAACTAAAGATGGATGCAAACGACCGGAAATACATCCTAGACCTTATAAACAAAGTCTGCAAGCTTTAGTTTTGCATTTTTCGTAGGCATTCTGGGAACATTAACTCGTAGATTACCTCCCGTAATATACATTCATTGAAATTTTAATTCCCTAACAATGTGTGACTCGAGCTGAGATACCAATTATACATTAAAGTTGTTATATATTTGGTCAACTTTACACTCAATACCAAGATAGTTATTGAAATATCAACCGCGACGTACGATGTAGGTCTCGTAGAATACCGTGTTAAAATGTTGTTTCTGTTTTTGAAAGAAATCCCTTCCAGTGTAAGGTGTAATGATCATTTCATACAAAAAATAGATATTTATTTCACAGCGTACATCTGTCACCTATACTTATGTTTATTCTTCAATGTAAAGTTGTCAAAATTATGACTCTATCATTATAAAGAATAGGTGTTTACTGGTAGATTACATGTGTATACAGGACAAAATATAAATTATACTGATCATTTAGTACAGTTATATTTTTAAATAATTTCTTGGATATTGAAACAATGTCAGTAACATTACTTTAAAAACAATGCACCGTCTATTTTATACAAGATTAAGTTGAAAATATTTTTTAATTAAAATTGAAATTTAATTTGTGATAATAGTTAAGTGCATGTGTGTGTTTTTGAAATGATGTGACGTCGAAATGAACATGAATTCTGAATAACAATTAGGCTTAAATTATCAAGTGTTTTTCAAAATTAATGAAGGAGATTACAATGTACAGTCTTGCTCAAAATATAAGGCAGTGGTTGAATGAGTGTATATAAGACACGACTTTTCACACTTAATGGAGAATGTTACAAATATACATACAAGTTCGTCAACATGGTTTTCGCATCAGAGATATACTTTTCATCATTATTTGAATAAATTATAACCATTGCATATAGGTCCCGTTGACATATCCGAAAAAGTTCCGACCAAATTTTGGTACAGACCGAATTGGATATGTAAACGGATATGACCCGGACCAATTAATGCGGTCTGGACTATCCTGGAACCTACTTAGAGTGTAATAGCAAAAATGTAGTCCAGACCCAATTTTTTTTTATTGAAATCTTGTTGTAGTAAATGTGCTCTTTTTGTCATGACAGTTTGATCGTAAACAAACTTGTTATATGTAAACAGTACGGGTGACCAACAGGGTCTAATACCTCACGTTACTGATAGCAAGCGTCATCTCACACAACACTCAAACAGTTGGTATCATTTACATCAATGAAATAATACTTTTCATGTACAAAGAGTTTCGCCAAGTTCTAAATTATTACATCGCGGGTAGAAAAACGAAGATGTAATGTTTGTACAAATGTAAGACAATGTGTCCTCTCCCTCTCTTTCCCACAGCTGGCGACCGCTGTATTCACTCATTTCGCTTTTTTTAGTTTTATTCTCCCAAGAAAAGAAATCATGGATTTGATGGAAATACATCATTGTTATATTTCGATACGTCAATCAATCATTTTGATAGATAAAGCTACACATTAAGATCGTGGACTTTGATTAAACCTAATCTTTAACACATGAAGCCACTATTGCATGCTCTTGAGAGAAAAACTTGTTTAAAAATCCTCCACTATCTTAAATTTACGGTACAATTAATAAAAAGATAAAAATGTGTTTAAAAATCCTCCACTATCTTAAATTTACGGTACAATTAATAAAAAGATAAAAATGTGTTTAAAAATCCTCCACTATCTTAAATTTACGGTACAATTAATAAAAAGATAAAAATGTGTTTAAAAATCCTCCACTATCTTAAATTTACGGTACAATTAATAAAAAGATAAAAATGTGTTTAAAAATCCTCCACTATCTTAAATTTACGGTACAATTAATAAAAAGATAAAAATGTGTTTAAAAATCCTCCACTATCTTAAATTTACGGTACAATTAATAAAAAGATAAAAATGTGTTTAAAAATCCTCCACTATCTTAAATTTACGGTACAATTAATAAAAAGATAAAAATGTGTTTAAAAATCCTCCACTATCTTAAATTTACGGTACAATTAATAAAAAGATAAAAATGTGTTTAAAAATCCTCCACTATCTTAAATTTACGGTACAATTAATAAAAAGATAAAAATGTGTTTAAAAATCCTCCACTATCTTAAATTTACGGTACAATTAATAAAAAGATAAAAATGTGTTTAAAAATCTTTTCTTCTTAGGTGTCTAAATCATTCTAGTTGTTCCATTTCTTTCGGATCGTGTCGTTAAATGTGATTACATATTTTATTTAAACCCTTATTTTGTAACAGAAGAGATTTACATCAACTGTAAATGTATTATTATTTTACATACTTCTGAATTCTAAAACTGATACAAGTGCAATATGTAGTCGAGAAAGAGGATTACATTTAAATGTCCTTCAAACATGAAGTTCCCCACATGATGATGATAATGATTATTATTATTATTATTATTATTATTATTATTATTGGTTTCCTACATTAATGACTACAGACTGAAAAATTATAAGAAATATAAAGAAACATGAAGTTCTCCAAAAGATATTTATTATTTATTACTTATTATTTATTATTATTAGTAGTAGTTGTTGTTTCCTCAATAACAAATTATTAGAAATGTAATGAAACATTTTAATCAATAAAATATTCACAGGTTTTTCTTTTTCCAAGTAAGTACGTAAACAGATAGTGCCCGTATTTGTTTATATCATAAATTGATTATTTGAATGTTGAAACATTTATGGTTTGAAAAGCAGTTTTATTTATGTAAGACCACGATATATATTTTAAATATTTGATCCCACTTTTACTAAACATTTCCTTTTCTCCATCAAATTGAGATTATTAAATATCGTTTTTCGGCATACACCAAGGATTAAAATACATAAATGATATGGAGAAGTTTCCTGAAAAGTGTCTTGAATAATCGCTTTTGAATACTGCAGAATTTTTGACAACTTTGAGGAATCACAAAACTTTATTTTTGAAGAATTCGAACATTAACAGATCGACGGCTTTAAAACTATTGATTCTGAATATATAAATTCTACTACCTCTACAGTTGACAAAAATACAAACATTATGAATAAAATCATAAGCAAGATGATGAGAGAGAGAGAGAGAGAGAGAGAGAGAGAGAGAGAGAAGAAAAGAAACAAAGAAATAAAATCAGTTAGTATCATATACACGCATAATTAAATAAAATATAAATAGAAGCCTTTACAAATATCAGCACTTTCTAAAATTCTCTTCCCAACCCCCACCCCCCTATTCTCCCTGACACCCACTATCATTCTCATGGCTGAATGCAGGATTTGAAACCTTTATTATTATTTATTCATCTCGGTATTCATATACCAAATAGGATCAAACTCCTTCAATTGATATAGATGAAGTTCAGATGTACAAGGAGGAGTTTATATCGCCTATGAAAATGTGACCTTTGACCTGTTCCACTGGGAGCTGCATCAGGGATCCGAAACCGTTGTCATCTACTAATTCTTTTAAAACTTCATACTGAATACAATGCCCCACCCTCTCTCTATATAGATGGAGTTTAGGTTAGGAGGTAGAGTATATATTGCCTATGAAAATGGGACTTTTGACCCCTACCCACTCCTCCCCTTCGGGTACATTAGGGATCCGAAACCTCTGTTGTGATCTATTCGTCCTCCTCAAACATCATGCAAATATGACTAGGGAGTCGCGGTAGCTCAGTTGGTAGAACGTCGGACTCGTAATCCAGGGGTTGCAGGTTCAATACCCGCCCAGGCCAGCCTGGGTCGGCTGCCTCTGTGTGTTATTGGGAAAGGCACTTACTGGCATGATATAGCCAATAATGTGTTAAAAGTGCCGTTAAAATGCACAGAAAAAGCACATATGACTACCCACCCTCAATTGGTATACATGGAATTTAGGTTACGATATTTCACATTTCCAATGAAAATGTGACTTTTGACCCCACGCTCTCCTCCTTGGAGATGAATCCAGGATCCGAAATATACCTCTGAAATTACCCTCCCTCAATGAATGTAGATGGAGTTCAAGTTACAAGGATAACAAAGTGAGACACGCACGACACACTAATGGGAAGACGGGCGGACCACAGGTGGCTGACGCAAGCTTAATATTGAAAGAAAAAAAAAACGCAATAGCCTGAAGGAAAACAAAATTCATACCAAGCGACAAAAAGTTCCTCAGATTAATACTATCACCCGTTCTAACACAAGACCCTGTCTATCATATTATAACAGAAACAAGGTAAGTAACTTCGAAATATTCCGTTCTAGTCCTGACCCTGGTTCAGTTCACTCCGGATATATTTTTCTATTCACCAAGCTCGTGACATACTGAATTATTCAACAATTAATACATTTCTTGTCACATTTATTTTATATGTGCATTAATCAACGACGTTACTATGTGACGTTGCTAAGTGTTTAGCAACAGTGTGACGAACGATTTTTATGAATTGCACGATTTTTTGCATGGTCCGACAAAGTTAGGCTCACCTAGAATGTGCAGGTACTTATAGAGTTATGCGACTCTACGACACATTCCTTATCAGTAAATCCTAGACTGATTGCACAGACACCAGTTATAAAAATATTGACTATATAATTTTTAAATCTGAATTTAAGTTTGAAGAGTTATTGACTCTTTCCGTTTAAGACTTACCATTGTTCATTAAGAACAGGCTGTAGCGTAGTAACGGGGGGGGGGGGGGGCGCACATGGACGGGGCGGTTGCCCCGGGCGCCAGAGGTATTGGGGCGCCAAAACAGCTGATAAAAAATCGGGCCTCGCATTCTGGCCCTTTGGGCCATCATCGTCGCCCCTGGCACCATTTACCTTTAGTACGCCACTGAGAACAGAAAAGCATAGAGTACAAATAGTGGGTTGGATTTTATGGCATTGATCTTAACGACAGACAGTGTCGGGTGTGCACTTTCGCTGAAGTTGTGTCAAGTATCACTATCTCAGAAATTTCCTTTAGTTTAACAATGAAGACGCAAAGAAGTGATAGCAAAGACTGTTTATTTACACTCACGTTCATACAATCTTAAAAAATATTGTAATTCGAATAACAAAATCACACTTATGAAATTAAGTACATTTAGCATATTAAATGTAAAGAATTTTTTTCATTATTGTAAATTTAATTATATCTGTATCTGTACATGTATGTACTTGTCTTTTAAGTTACATTGTACTCACATACCCAAATTTTAGCTTTTATCAGTAAATCTTTACTTTTTGAAACTATCTTGTTGTGCGATAGATTTAATTTATTGCAAAGATGTATACTTTTTAAACTTAAGCTGTTGTAGGCAGTGAAAACAAATTACTCCTATATAAATACAATATTTCAGTTATACACACAAAATGTAAATCCAATAAAATCTAAAAAGACAGTTGATATATTTTTACAGACAAGGTATGAGAACCCGGATCCTACAAAACTATTGTTTCTAAATAAAAGAAAAAGAAAGAAAGGAAAAGCATCATAGCGAAAAAAGGAAAAAACAGAAAATCAACTGCAATGAACGAAACGAAACATGGGTATTAGTGTGTGTCTTATAGGGGATGGCTCTATTCTTAACCCTGTAATACACGTACACCATATACTTTTGTTTGGAGATGACATTTACGTCATTGATGGTAGCAAAAAAAAACTTCTCTGTTGATTTTTCCATTCCAACCCACCCACCCACCACCCCAACCACTTCATATTGTGAAAAACTAAGGGTCTACAGAAGGTTCGTCGAAACCTAAAAAAATCAGATGCCACATTATTGCAATTAGAGGCGATGCCACATTATAGCAATTAGAGGCGATGCCACATTGCTGCAATTAGAGGCAAAGGTTATCAGTAAAACTAACCGGTTGTATTTTTCTATACAACTGATTGGTGTAAATTTCAATTTGTTTCATACATATAATCTGTTTAAAACTACTAAGTTGACACTATGTTAAATGCGGATATTATATGAATTCTGACCTCGTTACACGTATACTTCTGATCACAGAATCTTTTGCAAAATGTCCCCGCAAGACGGATATTTAAATCAAGGTGCATTTGGACCTTAAGAAAAAAAATATTCCAACCATGGCCTGTTATTGTGTCCTCCAAAACTGATCACTCTAATACAGAACTGGGAAGCTGTAGAAATTCAGGTTTATGTGCCCTTCTTGGTCATTACACCATGTATTTTGGCCATATGACTTCCAATGAGCATATCAGAAACTATGTATTGTAATTAATTTTAACTGATAGCAGTACCTATATTACAGTATTGTAATTACATATAGGTAAAAATATTTAATCAAGTGCCACTTAAACAAGCAATTTAATCTTTTTAGTTTCTAAAACTTCACTAGAAAATGACCAAGTCGAAAACATTTCAAAACAATGTTGACACAACACCTATAAATGTGCATGAGATCACATGCACAGGTGTCTTCACACCATAGTGTTGATCTTTTCAAACCATTGTGGTCACTGATGTCACGGATGAGTAACTTCAACTTTACAACCACATATTTAGGGGATTAATTGAATACAAAATCTGGATCTTTTGGACTTTGTCAACTTTTTTAAAAACTTTCCTCCTTACTTCAGCAAGCGTGTCACACACTGTCATAAAGAGCAATCTTGGATTGTCAATTTGACGAGGACAGAACCATGTACTCTGCAGCACTTAAGAGAGAGAGAGAGAGAGAGAGAGAGAGAGAGAGAGAGAGAGAGAGAAAGAGAGAGAACTCTGCCGGAACTTGACAGGTGTAAGAATTCTCCCGTCAAACTAAATACATTATCACTGATATTTATCACATTTTCAAAAAAAATCATACAAAAATACAAAACATGATCTAAATATAATTTAACATAATCTCATCTGTAGCCAAGAGACTCAACTTTGTTTTAAAGCCCGACAGAAACTATAACTTTCACATAATGCACCAATCACAACTAGCTTTGTTGTTTATTTCTCAATCCAACCTTCCCTACACATTTAGCTCCTAACCGGACTTACGTAATCGGTGCCGTTATACCTGTAGGATTCGGGTCACAATTATTTTCCCTGCATAATCTCTACATATGTTTATCAGTACTGAACTTTCCAGTGTGTCCAGATTCTAATAAATCATATGTTAATCTAAAGTATCTTCAAAGATGAACTCACAGTGAAATTCTTGTCATAGGTTAACGGGCATTTTTTTGAAAGGCTGAATTATCAACAAAACGATGTGCAATGGGTCACCGATTTCACTTTCGGGCCTTCATCTGTGCCTGATTACTCACTGTGCACTGTCGACAAAATACACACAGACAATCACGCCATAATGCTCATATTGTAAACACTAAAAAATATCCTTACATCAATACCAAGAATGCCCAAATATAAGTCAAGGATCACCACCAAAGAAAGAAGGGACAAAATACTTTTAAAAAATAGATTGGGACTACAGTCGTGACTGACCCGAAGGTAACAATTGTGACCCGAGTCCTGTATCAACAAACATAAACATGTTTTGGCTGTTCATTTTGAAGCCCAACCTACGCATTGGTTGTCTGGTGCTGCTCTTAACAGCAAAAGGCAGACACAAATCAAACCTATCCATGTTCGAGTCCAAATCAAAGTAAATATAAACCAAATTACAGATTTAATTTCAGTGTGAATCTATAAACACTAGGCTCATGATTATTAGGCTCGTGACCCCTACTTTAAAAATGAGGGGGGGGGGTCTAAATACAAATATCAAACGAGGCCTCAGAACAACAAACATTGGCGCCTCATACTCGGCATGTTCAGCCATCTTTGTTCTCGGTCCACTCCCACTTCAGAGGTGGTGTGAGTTCTCAGCTCAAGAACGATGTTTGCGAGTAATGTTCTATGGCACGCCAAATCGTTCAAAATAAGGCGAGCTGAAGTAATCGTAGAGTGAGCAGGAGTAATCGTAGGGTGAGCTGAAGTAATCGTAGGTCGAGCTGAAGTAATCGTAAGGTGAGCTAGAGAAGGCGAGCTGAAGTAGTCGTAGGGTGAGCTTAAGTAATCGTAAGGTGAGCTGAAGTAATCGTAGGGTGCGCTGGAGTAATCATAAGGTGAGCTGAAGTGATAGTAAGGTGAGCTGAAGTTGTCGTAGTGTGAGCTTGAGTAATCGTAGGGTGAGCTGAAGTAATCGTAGGGTGAGCTGGATTTATCGTAGGGTGAGCTGAAGTAATCGTAGGGTGAGCTGGAGACGGCGAGTTGAAGTAATTGTAGGGTGAGCTGAAATAATCGTTGGGTGAGCTGGAGAAGGCGAGTTGAAGTAATCGTAGGGTGAGCTGGAGTTATTGTAGGGTGA
The DNA here is from genome assembly GCA_029931535.1 of Margaritifera margaritifera. Lineage (NCBI taxonomy): Eukaryota > Metazoa > Mollusca > Bivalvia > Unionida > Margaritiferidae > Margaritifera > Margaritifera margaritifera. Next base: position 426,255 of record JAQPZY010000938.1, read on the forward strand.
GCTGAAGTAATCGTAGGGTGCGCTGGAGAAGGCGAGTTGAAGTAATCGCAGGATGAGCTGGAGAAATATATATATATATATATATATATATATATATATATATATATATATATATATATATATATATATATTGTTATGTATGATGTTTATATAATATTATAAATAATTTAGGAAATTATAAATGTTTCTTCACTTTAATATTTGCTTAAATCTTAATGTTATCAGGAAAAACATGTTTAACTAGTGTCCTTGAATTAGGTTGTTTTGATCAATATTATGTTTTCTCAATTTGAAGGTCAAGGTTGAATTTTTGTTTACAAGTAAAATTCCATTAAGATGACACACATTCTAGAACATTCTGTCATATGACCAATCTTTATATATACCATGTTTGGTGGACATTTATTCAGTTTTGACATTACCATCAGTCTTGTAAAGAGCTATTACAGTTGTGAAAATTCATTCCAAATTCTAAGAGAGGAATTATTTTAAATATTCATTGGATTATAACAGTGCTCATAAACTTTTGGATTTTGGATTTTTAATTGATGATTTTGGAATTTAAGTGAACTTATTCAGATATTTTGGAATACTTCATTTTGACATCAGCACATCAAGATTACTAGTACATCAGGACCTTGGAGACCATTTGCACATCATAACATTCAAGGACACAGCCGTGAATTCGGAACATTCTATATTTAGGACTTGTGATTAGAACAATCATTCTTATTGGATTATTAGGATTTCAAAACACATTATTGTAAGTGACTTTTTGAATTTTCATTTTAATTATCTAGTAATAAATTGCTTGTTGATTTTTACTTGATTTGTTGGTTTCACTTTCTTTCTGTTACATTTTTCTTAGACCATAGAGTCGTAACAGAAATTGGGGGCTCGCCGTTCCGGGATCTGAATTTCATTAAAGCATATTAGAGATATTAAATTTATCTTTGAAATTCATATTCATTTTGTCTCGGAATTTTTTTGTTTGTTTTGTCTTTGGCAAAGATTTTATATAGAGAAATTTTTTTGTGTGAAACCAACAAGCATTTACTATGGCATCTAATGTTCAGAATTTCATTTCAAAACCTACCCAGGAGGGGTTAGAGTGCATGAGAAAGGATGAGTTGCTCGAGCTTGCCAGAAAATACAGTCTATCTGAGGCAAAAGTATCATTGATAAAACAGGAAATAAAGATTATTTTAATTCAATATTTAGTAGGAAAGGGAATTTTTGAAAATAGTGCTTTAAGTTTGAAGAGAAAGCCTGTATCTGGTTCTGACAGGAAATGAAGGGAATTAGAGTTAAAGAACCAGATGGATTTAGAATTGGCAAAGCTTCAGATTCAGAGAGAGAGAGAGAGAGAAAGAAGAGAGGCAGATACAGATGGAGAGAGAGAAAGAAGAGAGGCAGATACAAATGCAGAAAGAAGAGAGGCAGATTGAGAGAGAGAAAGAAGAGAGGCAGATGGAGAGAGAGAGAGAGAGAGAAAGAAGATAGACAAATACAAATGCAGATGCAGATGCAAAGAGAAGAAAGGGAAATGCAATTTAAGTTAAGAGAATTAGAACTGGCAAACAGAGCACACTCCACTCCTTTAAAAACAAGTTCAGGTTTACTAGATATATTAGGTTAGTACCCCCTTTTCAGGAAAAAGAAGTAGATAAATACTTTCTTCATTTCGAGAAAATAGCTGAAAACTTGAAATGGCCCAGAGAGCATTGGACTTTGTTATTACAAAGTGTACTTATTGGCAAAGCTCGTGAAGTCTACATTTCACTGTCAGTACAACAAAGCACTGATTATGATGTGGTTAAGGAGTACATCTTGAAAGCTTATGAGTTGGTACCAGAGGCATATCGACAAAGGTTTAGGAATTGTAGAAAAGAAACTGGACAAACTCATGTTGAATTTGCAAGGGATAAAGAACAACTATTTGATAGGTGGTGCTCAGCCAAGAAAGTTGATCAAGCTTATAATAACCTCAGACAGCTCGTATTAATTGAAGAGTTCAAGAGGTGCATCCATAGTGATGTTAAAACCTATCTTGACGAGCAGAATGAGGAAACTTTGGAAAATGCTGCTCGTATGGCTGATGATTATTCCTTGACTCACAAAATTTCATTTGGAAATAAGTCGTCCTCTCAGCAGTTTTCTGGTAAAAAACCATTTCAATCTCATTCGAGTACTTCCAAATTTCACAACAGCACAACTGTTAGGAATCAAACATCTGATAAGACTGATCAGAAATCCTTATCTCCTCCTACGTGCACTTATTGTAAAACGAAAGGGCACGTTATTTCTGATTGCTTCAAGTTGAAAAATAAGCAACAGAGTAAAGACAGAGTTTTTCCAAATGCTCTTATTTCTACGAGGTCAAGGTCACGGTCTTGTATTGAAAGCAATACATTTGTTGGGTCAAACAAACCCCAGTCTGATTCTATTTTGGAGGCTTATGAACCATTCATGTCAGAAGGTTCTATATCACTTATTGGTGATTCTGCCAAACCTATCCCAATTAAAATATTAAGGGACACTGGAGCTTCTCAGAGTCTTTTATTATCAGGTACTTTGCCTTTGTCTGAGGAGTCTTCTTCAAGTGAAAGTGTTCTTGTTCAGGGAGTAGAGTGCGGCTTTGTAAATGTTCCTCTCCATTGTGTAAATTTGGCATCAGACTTAGTTTCTGGACCTGTGACTGTTGGGGCAGTGACTTCTTTACCCATAGAGGGTGTTCATTTATTACTAGGCAATGACCTAGCTGGAGATAAGGTTGTGGTTAATCCACTTGTAACTGACAAACCTTGTTTGGATCAGAAAGTTGATCCTGTCGAAACTGAAATCCCTGATTTGTACCCTGCTTGTGCAGTTACTAGAGCTATGGCAAAAAGAGCTCTTGAGAGTGATGTTGATCAGGATATTATTCCTTTAGCTGACACATGTATTGGTCAGTCTTTTGATGAGGTCACTTTTTCCTCAGGTATTGATCAATCAAACGGTATTGATCACAGTGATCCTCTTTTGGCAACTCATTCTCTTTGTTCTAATCAGGATGACAAACGACAATCCTTTGTCGTTGAACAGGAGCAAGATCCCGAGATATCTTGTTTGTTTCAGAGGGCTATTAGTGAAACTGAAGCCACACAAGTTCCAGTGTGTTACTTTGTGAAAAATGGGGTCCTTATGAGGAAATGGAGACCACCTGATGTACCCGCTGGTGACGAGTGGTCAGTGAGCTATCAAATTGTTGTTCCTAAGTCATATCGACAGGAAATTCTTAATTTAGCCCATGAAACTCCTTTGGCTGGTCATTTAGGAGTCCGTAAGACTTATCACAAGATCTTGAATCATTTTTATTGGCCGAAACTCAAAAGTGATGTTTCTAAATACTGCAGATCTTGTCACACTTGTCAAATGGTAGGAAAACCCAATCAGAAGATACCTAAGGCTCATCTGCAACCTATTCCTGCATTTGATGAACCATTTAGTAGAATAATAGTAGACTGTGTTGGTCCTTTACCTAAAACCAAGTCAGGCAACCAATACTTGTTGACCATCATGTGTACATCTACAAGATTTCCAGAGGCAATTCCTCTGAGAAATATAAAAACTAAAACTATTGTGAAAGCTTTGGTGAAGTTTTTTACACTTGTTGGCCTTCCCAAATCTGTCCAGTCAGATCAAGGGTCAAATTTTATGTCTGGAATTTTCCAACAAGTTATGCATGAATTAGGCATCCAACAGTTTAAATCTTCTGCCTATCACCCTGAAAGTCAAGGTGCTTTGGAAAGATTTCATCAAACTTTGAAGAATATGATTCGATCCTATTGCTTTGATACAGAAAAGGATTGGGATGAGGGTGTTCATTTGTTGTTGTTTGCTGTTAGGGAATCAGTTCAAGAGTCGTTGGGTTTTAGTCCCTTTGAACTAGTTTTTGGTCATACTGTCGGTGGACCATTGAAATTATTGAAAGAGAAACTTCTTTCAAATGAAGACTCAAAAAATAATCTTCTTGATTATGTTTCTGATTTCAAATACAAGTTGTCAAAGGCCTGTGAAGTAGCAAGAACTAATCTTCACACTACTCAGTCAAAAATGAAATTAAGGTATGACAGAAATACACAGGAAAGGAGTTTTAAACCTGGTGACAAAGTTCTGGCTCTCTTTCCCATACCTCAGAATCCTCTTCAGGCTAAATATTTTGGTCCTTATACCGTTGAAAAGAAAGTAAATGACTTAAATTATATCATTAACACTCCTGGGAGACGGAAACAGAAACAACTTTGTCATATAAATATGTTAAAGGAATATTTTAACAGAGATAGCCCAGCTAATTATTCTGTTAATTTAGTTGTACCTGTCCCACACAGTGAAGATATCAACGATGGAATACAATCAGACTATAGTGACTCTGGTGTAATCAATCTTCGGAATTCAGAAATCTTGAACAACCTAGACCAGAAACTTTCACATCTACAACAACAGGAAAGAAATGAACTAAAACAGCTATTACATGACTATGAGCACTTGTTTCCTGATGTTCGAACACGAACAAGTAAAATTTATCATGACGTTGACATTGTAGATTCTGTGCCTGTGAAAAAGGCATCCTTATAGGATGAATCCTCTCAAACAGAACTATCTGAAGATAGAAATTCAGTATTTACTGGAGAATGATTTCATAGAACCAAGTAAAAGTAACTGGAGTTCACCATGTATTCTTGTTCCCAAGCCAGATAATACATTCCGTATGTGTACTGACTATAGAAAAGTCAACAGTGTCACCAAAACTGATTCATTTCCAATCCCAAGAATGGACGATTGCATTGATAAAATTGGAAATGCGGAATATGTCACCAAGTTTCACCTTTTAAAAGGATTCTGGCAAATTCCACTGACGGAAAGGGCAAAAGAAATGTCAACATTTGTAACTCCAGATGGACTTTATCAATATAAAGTCATGCCGTTTGGAATGAAAAATTCGCCTGCAACGTTTCAACGTCTGATGAACATAATAACATTTGGTCTTGATAATTGTGACGCTTATATCGATGACGTCATTATCTACAACAACACCTGGGAAGATCATTTGGAAACCATTCGAAAATTCTTTGATCGACTCAGCGATGCGAATCTGACAATTAATTTGAGCAAAAGTGAGTTTTGCCATGCTTGTGTCACATTTTTAGGACATATTGTGGGACAAGGTCAAGTTAAACCCGTAGAAGCTAAGGTCAAAGCTATCTCTGAATTTCAAGTTCAATTTGTAAAAAGCAACTGATGCGATTTCTAGGTATGGCTGGATATTATCGGAAATTTTGTTCCAATTTTTCCAAAATTGCTGAACCTTTGACAAGTTTATTGAGTAAGAAAGCCAAATTTTATTGGTCTGACAAGTGTCAGGAATCTTTTGACAAGTTAAAGGCCATGCTTAAGAATGCACCAGTTCTTTCTGCACCAAATTTTAGCCAATCATTTAAATTATCTGTTGATGCAAGTGATGTAGGGGTTGGTGGAGTATTGATTCAGGAAGACAAAAGTGGTGTGGATCACCCTGTGTGTTATTTTTCTAAAAAACTAAACAAGCACCAGAAAAATTATTCCACAATTGAGAAGGAATGTTTGGCTTTGATATTGGCTTTACAGCATTTTGAAGTGTATGTCACCTCAGCTCTTTCTCCAATTATTGTGTACAGTGATCACAATCCCCTTACTTTCATCAACAAAATGAAAGATAAAAATCGGAGATTGTTGAGATGGAGTTTGATATTGCAAGAATATAACATTGACATTAGACACATCAGGGGAAAAGACAATGTGATTGCAGATGCACTCTCACGTGCCTAGAAATGTAATATTGCTTGATGTAATTAAGTCCAGTATCATAAAACATGTTGTTATGTAATTTTGGTTATTATAGTATTAGATGTATATTCAAAAGAAAGCTTTATTACATAAATCTTTCTTTTTCTTTATGAAGGGAGGTGTTATGTATGATGTTTATATAATATTATAAATAATTTAGGAAATTATAAATGTTTCTTCACTTTAATATTTGCTTAAATCTTAATGTTATCAGGAAAAACATGTTTAACTAGTGTCCTTGAATTAGGTTGTTTTGATCAATATTATGTTTTCTCAATTTGAAGGTCAAGGTTGAATTTTTGTTTACAAGTAAAATTCCATTAAGATGACATACATTCTAGAACATTCTGTCATGTGACCAATCTTTATATATACCATGTTTGGTGGACATTTATTCAGTTTTGACATTACCATCAGTCTTGTAAAGAGCTATTACAGTTGTGAAAATTCATTCCAAATTCTAAGAGAGGAATTATTTTAAATATTCATTGGATTATAACAGTGCTCATAAACTTTTGGATTTTGGATTTTTAATTGATGATTTTGGAATTTAAGTGAACTTATTCAGATATTTTGGAATACTTCATTTTGACATCAGCACATCAAGATTACTAGTACATCAGGACTTTGGAGACCATTAGCACATCATAACATTCAAGGACACAGCCGTGAATTCGGAACATTCTATATTTAGGACTTGTGATTAGAACAATCATTCTTATTGGATTATTAAGATTTCAAAACACATTATTGTAAGTGACTTTTTGATTTTTCATTTTAATTATCTAGTAATAAATTGCTTGTTGATTTTTACTTGATTTGTTGGTTTCACTTTCTTTCTGTTACATTTTTCTTAGACCATAGAATCGTAACATTGTTTATATATAATGGTTAGTTGGGCAACTAGTTTGATGCGTTGCTCTGAAACTTAGCAGAGTTGTGCCCCTTTTTTAAAATCCATTTTGAATGTTCTTTTACACATTCCAACATATACATTATGACAGAAACATTACTTTGTTTTGCCTGAACCACTGATTCAGACAAGAAGTGTGTGTGTGGGGGGGGGGGGAGGCAGGGGTATCATAGTTTTATGGATACATTTCTAGTTACACTTATTTACTACAATGATTTGTGTTCATCAAGCTGTATATCACTCTGATCGTGTTGTGACATATGTTAATGAAGACAAACAATGTAAATCTAATTTACATTTAATTTTAGTGAATGGTTAAAGTAAATAAAGCTTTGAACAAGAACAGTTAGAATAGGACAAAACATATATACAAATCAATCAGTGAATGTAACCTCTTAAATCAAAGTTGTAAGGGAAAACTCTTTTTTATGCAAGTCAATTGATAAGAATTTTTCATGTGTTCTCTTTCTCAGTTCTGTAAAATTTGAACCATACTCTTATTTCACCAGATAGGAAGTTTCTTGGTAAAAGACAAAAGGAGCACGTAGGATTCTCTGAAATATAAGTGCATCAATGTCATAAAGAATTCTCCAAAATACTCCGTTATGTATTTTAAGAAGTGGGGTAACAGATAGTTCTGGACCAATTACACAAAATACCAGTAGGTACCATAAAATTAATTATGTACCATCCTCTCTACAGTCTTGTAAAGAACATATTAGGTATAGGTATCACTTTTCTGATGGTGTTGCCCTTGTTGCCCTTGTTGTCCGCTAGATTTAAATTAAATAAGATCATATAGGTTTTATTGCAATTAATTTGTCAACATTATCCCACTCTATTTAATACAAGGGTATGTAGCAATCACTATGTCTGTTATTGTCTCCGTCAATATGTAAACAGCTCTGTTGTGCATTGTCATACATTGTGTACTTGTTACAATGCCAGAGTCCATATATCTTGTCTGATTTCCATCAAACTTGGAATACGTTAATATCGTCTAAATCTCAGAAGACTTAAATAATGAACGAGATCAATGCAGTGTAATGGGATAATCTATCATCTGATTGGTTAATATTGTTGCCACTCTGGAGGCCATATTTCTGATCAGATTTTGACCAAACGTGGAATATATGCTTACATCATCAAGATCTTCAACGCTTTTTATAATGTTCAAGATCCATGCATATTAATGAAGTGATCGTGCATTTGATTGGCTGATATCATCAAGATATATGCTGTTTCGCTTTTATTGTGAAAATGATCTTTGCATATTTATGTGGTGATATTGTATATGATCAAGCTTGGTAATAAGGATTATGTTAATGAGATCTTGGTTGAGTGTGATTATGAGTGAAATTCATGCATGTTAATGATATGACCTTGCATCTGATTGGCTGAGCTTGTGAACAATCTAGCAGCTTTTGATCAAACTTATTAAATAGTTATATATTATCAACATGTTGGATGAGTTTGATCAGGATCAAGAGCAACACCTGTTAAAGAGGTAAGTTTGTATCTGATTGGCTGACCTTATTACCACTTTAAAGACTGAATTCCTTTTGGAGTTAGATTCAAATTAAGCTTGTATTATCATTGTCATAGACAAATTCTATAATAAGTCAGGTCAGTGCATATTAATGACATACCTTGCATCTGATTGGCTGAGCTTGTTGCCTCTTTAGATTCTTAGACTATATTTCCAATCCAGTTCTACAAAACTCTGCAAATGGGTTTATATCAAGATGACGTGCATGCCTTCATTTATGAGCAAGAGTATGTGCATATTAATTATGCCATTATCTTTAGAGCACATTTTTATGAGGATATGGTAAAGTAAGTAAAATCAAAATGATATAAAGTTTGGGAGAGAGTTTACCTAGGTTGTGTTCTTACATAATCCTACTTAGTGAAATGGTTACCTGTTGAGTGAGTGATATCAGGCCCTTTTGGGCCTCTTGTTTCTAATTTAATTGAGAAATATTTCGAAGAATAAACTTTTTCTTGTCATCGCAATGTTTACAAGTTGTGAATTGTGTATTCACTTAATATTATGAAAATTAATTAAGTGGTTTGTCGCAGACTAAAACGAGCTACTGTGCTGAAAACAAAGTTGAAAATGAGTTCCATAGACAGCCCAAATGGGTAAATAATGACTAAATAATATAGCCATCAGATGAGTGTGAATGCCAGTTACGGGTAATTTGTATTAATTTATTGAAAAGTACGTAATGATTGGGCAAGGTTACGAACTTACCAAAAAAGTCAGTATGTATAAAATTATGATCTGATCCGACATAAGTTTACATTCTGTTATGATGAGACCTTTTGAGAAGATGGTGGTAGTTCACCTTCATAAACCTTATCAATGCCGATTACAAATGGAAAAGTTATCACCGACAAATGTGTGCAGAACATATTTGAACAGAGATTTAATTCAGGTACATCTACTCATGTTATGCAGATGTGCTTTACTTAGATAACATTTCCCATTTTTAATATTTTTCATGATGCCATTACCCCCCCCCCCCTCCACCAAAGAAAAAGAAAAAAGAAAAAAGACGTCTATTTTGCCATTTCATGTATTTGTCATCATTTGTCAACCATTGTCTGTATAGATATGAAACGTTCAGTTCTTTTTACGTAAGTGGAAGCCGAGGGTTATGTTGCCTGTATACGACTTCGGTTTACAGTAACGTTTTCTTCTGGTTTTGACTTTTTACCAAGAAACTTCCTGTACATTTCTTGAAGGATTTCATATATAAAGTTAGAGTCGTTTTCATTTGAAATAAACATATCAGTCTTTTACAACTTTAGAGTTTCTTATCTCATTTGGGCCCAGCTGGCGTGGCGGCAACACATTTACTATGCACCTCTGCCGTTGTTAGTTCAATTCCTTTGTTTCGACACGTTGCCGATTTGTGGTGGTCAACCAAAAACTGATGGGTTCCTCGCAGTTCTACATTTTCCTCCACATTAAAGACCATGTCCTGTATTTTCCAAATTTTTTTAGAACTCAGACAATTTCGATAATCTGTAACTTTGTTGACAAAAAATTAAAAATCATGGAACTTTAAGGATCTGCTTTACTTTGGTGTCTTCAATAACGTGCTAATTTAATTTACTTACACTTTGCACTTTAAATATGTTATACGAATTCGGGTTTTGAGATTAAGATCGAGATTTTTTCTTCTTCAACAAAGTTTCTAGAATGCTGGTGTCGTCACAACGGCATTTGAGCCGTCGAGAGCGCCTCGTACAAGTTGATGAAAAGTATTTCGTAATCGACATTAAATAAAAAAAGTTTAAGTTTTAATCTAAATGCCCAAATGTATTAAAGTAAATATGTATTCAAAGCGTCTGATGTCAAATTGTACTGTTGGAATTGTCAGAATGGACCAGTTATTTGGTTCAAAGTTCCGTTATCAATAATGCAGTGGACACTGACACTTATGAAACCATGAAAACTTAAATACATCAACGTGAGCAGATCTTATATAGGTGTTAGTGGGAAACGCTTGGCTTCAATGGCATTCAAGTCAGTTTGCCGACTTTTCTCAAACCGTCATTGTTCAAACAAATCCCAAAATGAAGGTCACACCGTGCTCTAATTTTATCTATACTATTGACCTGTTATTTAGTCCATATATGTTCAGAAAACAGATCGTAGTCTGTACAAAGCCGTTGTTATCAGAATATATTCCAGTTTGTGCAGGGATCTTCTCACTTTTTCTTTCTAATGCCTCTTTGAAAATGACTGAACTTTTTGTTGGGAATCCCTCTTTACCGATGAAACCGAATGGTCTACTCACAAACTTGGTTGAGGCTGGGAACTAGCTCCCATTAACCTGGCCCTGGTAGAGGTTACATAATACTGTTTACTGAAGCCCCAACGCCATTTCACACCTATTGCAATGTACATCTTCCATATAATATAATACTAATACCAGTGTATGGGCTTTGGTTAAAACAACTATTTATCAAGTCTGAATACGAGTTTCTTATGGCTTAGCAGAAAATACCAATGTCCAAATTGGCTATGTTTTAGTTGATCAAATATCCAATCTCATCTGATATGTCAGGCATATCCCGAGACCTGCAATCAACGCATCCAAATTTAATTAAATGAAATTGGCCACATGTCAGTGTGATCTGGATTGTGAACAAATCACTTCATCATTGGTTTTTTTAGACCCCCCCCCCCCCCCCATGTAACTGAACCGCTAATCGAGTTTCCGCTTTTCACCGTCCGTCTTCAGCACTAAAGGAACGTTTATGTTTGTACTGAGTTTGAAAATAAACAGGGAAAATAACACCTACATTCATTTGATTTTTTTTTATTCTGCAAAAAATGCCCTCAAGGCCCCTGCAATGTAATTTAATTAGATTTAGATGACTTAGTTTACAGTGTTTACAATGTGGCTTGTCTGGGAGTGGGAGTGTCAATAAATACCAAAGTAGACAAAGAAAAGAGGATGGATTTGTTAGCTTTATTAACATCGACCCCACCCCAAACAAACAAAAAGTGAATGTGTGGGCTTTATGAACTGTTTCTTCTCTTTTTTCACAGTAAGAATACAATGATTTTATTCTTGACAAGTACAAAACACTACAGTACATTTGTCACAAAATGAACAGCCAAATAGTTTTTGCTTTCTCGATAAATCAGTCAAGTAGCAGAACAATATATGTTGTTTACTGTTTTAAGAAACACAAAAAGAAAATTTAACTCCCTCAAAGTACACAAAAACCTTATCTCAGGCCAAATTCTGGCCTTGTTTGACAGTGTAGCAATGTCTCGCTGTCTTTTTCACCAACAGCGCATTACAATAGGTATCAGATCTGTGCTCCTATCAAATCTAGTGCGACCAAACAAAAAAAAAACAAAAACAAAAAAAACAGTACATTGGTAACAGAATGAACCAAACTGGCGCAATATGCGGCATTGACATCGGTTATTTTGCAACACACTAGAAAATGAAAATTGCCTTTCACTCCAGCATTGGATAATATAGAAAAAAAAAAACCTTTGTTGGATTGTAAAAGTAAGCCAATGCCTGTCATTAACTTTGTCTTTGTTCTTCTCTCCATCCTGTTTAATGTTTATAAAAGGCTATAGTGCCCCTCAACATTTAATCCCATAGATGTATTGGTCAGTAGGTGTTGCGGTTTGTTGGTCAGTAGGTGTACATGCTGGTCAGTTAGACGGTGTGTTGTTAGTAGAGGGGGTACTGGTCAGTAAGACGGTGTGTTGGTCGGTAGAATTGGGTGTTGGTCAGTAGGTGTGGGTGTTGGTCAGTATAAGCGGGTGCTGGTCAGTAAGACGGTGTGTTGGTCAGTAGGTGAGGGTGTTGGTAAGTAACACCTGTTATGTATGATGTTTATATAATATTATAAATATTTTAGGAAATTATAAATGTTTCTTCACTTTAATATTTGCTTAAATCTTAATGTTATCAGGAAAAACATGTTTAACTAGTGTCCTTCAATTAGGTTGTTTTGATCAATATGTTTTCTCAATTTGAAGGTCAAGGTTGATTTTTGTTTACAAGTAAAAATTCCATTAAGATGACACACATTCTAGAACATTCTGTCATGTGACCAATCTAGAACATTCTGTCATGTGACCAATCTTTATATATATCATGTTTGGTGGACATTTTTTCAGTTTTGACATTACCATCAGTCTTGTAAAGAGCTATTACAGTTGTGAAAATTCATCTCAAATTCTAAGAGAGGAATTATTTTAAATATTCATTGGATTATAACAGTGCTCATAAACTTTTGGATTTTGGATTTTTAATTGATGATTTTGGAATTTATGTGAACTTATTCAGATATTTTGGAATACTTCATTTTGACATCAGCACATCAAGATTACTAGTACATCAGGACTTTGGAGACCATAAGCACATCATAACATTCAAGGACACAGCCGTGAATTCGGAACATTCTATATTTAGGACTTGTGATTAGAACAATCATTCTTATTGGATTATTAGGATTTCAAAACACATAAGTGACTTTTTGATTTTTCATTTTAATTATCTAGTAATAAATTGCTTGTTGATTTTTTACTTGATTTGTTGGTTTCACTTTCTTTCTGTTACATTTTTCTTAGACCATAGAGTCGTAACAGAAATTGGGGGCTCGTCGTCATCCGGGATTGAATTTCTTTAAAGCACATTAGAGATATTAAATTTATCTTTGAAATTCATATTGATTTTGTCTCAGAGAATTTTTTTTTGTCTTTGGCAAAGATTATTAATAGAGAAATTTTTTTTTGTGTGAAACCAACAAGCATTTACAATGGCATCTAATGTTCAGAATTTCATTTCAAAACCTACCCAGGAGGGGTTAGAGTGCATGCGAAAGGATGAGTTGCTCGAGCTTGCCAGAAAATACAGTCTATCTGAGGCAAAATTATCATTGACAAAACAGGAGATAAAGATTATTTTAATTCAGTATTTAGTAGGAAAGGGAATTTTTGAAAATAGTGCTTTAAGTTTGAAGAGAAAGCCTGTATCTGGTTCTGACAGGAAATTAAGGGAATTAGAGTTAAAGAACCAGACGGATTTAGAATTGGCAAAGCTTCAGATTCAGAGAGAGAGAGAGAAAAAGAAGAGAGGCAGATGGAGATAGAGAAAGAAGAGAGGCAGATACAGATGGAGAGAGAAAAAGAAGAGAGGCAGATGGAGAGTGAGAAAGAAGAGAGGCAGATACAGATGGAGAGAGAGAAAGAAGAGAGGCAAATGCAGATGGAGAGAGAGAAAGAAGAGAGGCAAATGCAGATGGAGAGAGAGAGAGAGAAAGAAGATAGACAAATACAAATGCAGATGCAGATGCAAAGAGAATAAAGGGAAATGCAATTTAAGTTAAGAAAATTAGAACTGGCAAACAGAGCACACTCCACTCCTTTAAAAACAAGTTCAGGTTTTGATGTTACTAGATATATTAGGTTAGTACCCCCTTTTCAGGAAAAAGAAGTAGATAAATACTTTCTTCATTTCGAGAAAATAGCTGAAAACTTGAAATGGCCCAGAGAGCATTGGACTTTGTTATTACAAAGTGTACTTATTGGCAAAGCTCGTGAAGTCTACACTTCACTGTCAGTACAACAAAGCACTGATTATGATGTGGTTAAGGAGTACATCTTGAAAGCTTATGAGTTGGTACCAGAGGCATATCGACAAAGGTTTAGGAATTGTAGAAAAGAAACTGGACAAACTCATGTCGAATTTGCAAGGGATAAAGAACAACTATTTGATAGGTGGTGCTCAGCCAAGAAAGTTGATCAAGGTTATGATAACCTCAGACAACTCGTATTAATTGAAGAGTTCAAGAGGTGCATCCATAGTGATGTTAAAACCTATCTTGACGAGCAGAATGTGGAAACTTTGGAAAATGCTGCTCGTATGGCTGATGATTATTCCTTGACTCACAAAATTTCATTTGGTAATAAATCGTCCTCTCAGCAGTTTTCTGGTAAAAAAACATTTCAATCTCATTCGAGTACTTCCAAATTTCACAACAGCACAACTGTTAGGAATCAAACATCTGATAAGACTGATCAGAAATCCTTATCTCTTCCTACGTGCACTTATTGTAAAACGAAAGGGCACGTTATTTCTGATTGCTTCAAGTTGAAAAATAAGCAACAGAGTAAAGACAGAGTTTTTCCAAATGCTCTTATTTCTACGAGGTCAAGGTCACGGTCTTGTATTGAAAGCAATACATTTGTTGGGTCAAACAAACCCCAGTCTGATTCTATTTTGGAGGCTTATGAACCATTCATGTCAGAAGGTTCTATATCACTTATTGGTGATTCTGCCAAACCTATCCCAATTAAAATATTAAGGGACACTGGAGCTTCTCAGAGTCTTTTATTATCAGGTACTTTGCCTTTGTCTGAGGAGTCTTCTTCAAGTGAAAGTGTTCTTGTTCAGGGAGTAGAGTGCGGCTTTGTAAATGTTCCTCTCCATTGTGTAAATTTGGCATCAGACTTAGTTTCTGGACCTGTGACTGTTGGGGCAGTGACTTCTTTACCCATAGAGGGTGTTCATTTATTACTAGGCAATGACCTAGCTGGAGATAAGGTTGTGGTTAATCCACTTGTAACTGACAAACCTTGTTTGGATCAGAAAGTTGATCCTGTCGAAACTGAAATCCCTGATTTGTACCCTGCTTGTGCAGTTACTAGAGCTATGGCAAAAAGAGCTCTTGAGAGTGATGTTGATCAGGATATTATTCCTTTAGCTGACACATGTATTGGTCAGTCTTTTGATGAGGTCACTTTTTCCTCAGGTATTGATCAATCAAACGGTATTGATCACAGTGATCCTCTTTTGGCAACTCATTCTCTTTGTCCTAATCCGGGTGACAAACGACAATCCCTTGTCGTTGAACAGGAGCAAGATCCCGAGATATCTTGTTTGTTTCAGAGGGCTATTAGTGAAACTGAAGCCACACAAGTTCCAGTGTGTTACTTTGTGAAAAATGGGGTCCTTATGAGGAAATGGAGACCACCTGATGTACCCGCTGGTGACGAGTGGTCAGTGAGCTATCAAATTGTTGTTCCTAAGTCATATCGACAGGAAATTCTTAATTTAGCCCATGAAACTCCTTTGGCTGGTCATTTAGGAGTCCGTAAGACTTATCACAAGATCTTGAATCATTTTTATTGGCCGAAACTCAAAAGTGATGTTTCTAAATACTGCAGATCTTGTCACACTTGTCAAATGGTAGGAAAACCCAATCAGAAGATACCTAAGGCTCATCTGCAACCTATTCCTGCATTTGATGAACCATTTAGTAGAATAATAGTAGACTGTGTTGGTCCTTTACCTAAAACCAAGTCAGGCAACCAATACTTGTTGACCGTCATGTGTATATCTACAAGATTTCCAGAGGCAATTCCTCTGAGAAATATAAAAACTAAAACTATTGTGAAAGCTTTGGTGAAGTTTTTTACACTTGTTGGCCTTCCCAAATCTGTCCAGTCGGATCAAGGGTCAAATTTTATGTCTGGAATTTTCCAACAAGTTATGCATGAATTAGGCATCCAACAGTTTAAATCTTCTGCCTATCACCCTGAAAGTCAAGGTGCTTTGGAAAGATTTCATCAAACTTTGAAGAATATGATTCGATCATATTGCTTTGATACAGAAAAGGATTGGGATTAGGGTGTTCATTTGTTGTTGTTTGCTGTTAGGGAATCAGTTCAAGAGTCGTTGGGTTTTAGTCCCTTTGAACTAGTTTTTGGTCATACTGTCCGTGGACCATTGAAATTATTGAAAGAGAAACTTCTTTCAAATGAAGATTCAAAGATTAATCTTCTTGATTATGTCTCTGATTTCAAATACAAGTTGTCAAATGCCTGTGAAGTAGCAAGAACTAATCTTCACACTACTCAGTCAAAAATGAAATTAAGGTATGACAGAAATACACAGGAAAGGAGTTTTAAACCTGGTGACAAAGTTCTGGCTCTCTTTCCCATACCTCAGAATCCTCTTCAGGCTAAATTTTTTGGTCCTTATACCGTTGAAAAGAAAGTAAATGACTTAAATTATATCATTAACACTCCTGGGAGACGGGAACAGAAACAACTTTGTCATATAAATATGTTAAAGGAATATTTTGACAGAGATAGCCCAGCTAATTATTCTGTTAATTTAGTTGTACCTGTCCCACACAGTGAAGATATCAACGATGGAGTACGATCAGACTATAGTGACTCTGGTATAACCAATCTTCGGAATTCAGAAATATTGAACAACCTAGACCAGAAACTTTCACATCTACAACAACAGGAAAGAAATGAACTAAAACAGCTATTACATGACTATGAGCACTTGTTTCCTGATGTTCCAACACGAACAAGTAAAATTTATCATGACGTTGACATTGTAGATTCTGTGCCTGTGAAACAGCATCCTAATAGGATGAATCGTCTCAAACAGAACTATCTGAAGAAAGAAATTCAGTATCTACTGGAGAATGATTTCATAGAACCAAGTAAAAGTAACTGGAGTTCACCATGTATTCTTGTTCCCAAGCCAGATAATACATTCCGTATGTGTACTGACTATAGAAAAGTCAACAGTGTCACCAAAACTGATTCATTTCCAATCCCAAGAATGGACGATTGCATTGATAAAATTGGAAATGTGGAATATGTCACCAAGTTTGACCTTTTAAAAGGATTCTGGCAAATTCCACTGACGGAAAGGGCAAAAGTAATTTCAGCATTTGCAACTCCAGATGGACTTTATCAATATAAAGTCATGCCGTTTGGAATGAAAAATTCGCCTGCAACGTTTCAACGTCTGGTGAACATGATAACATTTGGTCTTGATAATTGTGACGCTTATATCGATGACGTCATTATCTACAACAACACCTGGGAAGATCATTTGGAAACCATTCGAAAATTCTTTGATCGACTCAGCGATGTGAATCTGACAATTAATTTGAGCAAAAGTGAGTTTTGCCATGCTTGTGTCACATTTTTAGGACATATTGTGGGACAAGGTCAAGTTAAACCTATAGAAGCTAAGGTCAAAGCTATCTCTGAATTTCAAGTTCCAATTTGTAAAAAGCAACTGATGCGATTTCTAGGTATGGCTGGATATTATCGGAAATTTTGTTCCAATTTTTCCAAAATTGCTGAACCTTTGACAAGTTTATTGAGTAAGAAAACCAAATTTCATTGGTCTGACAAGTGTCAGGAATCTTTTGACAAGTTAAAGGCCATGCTTAAGAATGCACCAGTTCTTTCTGCACCAAATTTTAGCCAATCATTTAAATTATCTGTTGATGCAAGTGATGTAGGGGTTGGTGGAGTATTGATTCAGGAAGACAAAAGTGGTGTGGATCACCCTGTGTGTTATTTTTCTAAAAAACTAAACAAGCACCAGAAAAATTATTCCACAATTGAGAAGGAATGTTTGGCTTTGATATTGGCTTTACAGCATTTTGAAGTGTATGTTACCTCAGCTCTTTCTCCAATTATTGTGTACAGTGATCACAATCCCCTTACTTTCATCAACAAAATGAAAGATAAAAATCGGAGATTGTTAAGATGGAGTTTGATATTGCAGGAATATAACATTGACATCAAACACATCAGGGGAAAAGACAATGTGATTGCAGATGCACTCTCACGTGCCTAGAAATGTAATATTGCTTGATGTAATTAAGTCCAGTATCATAAAACATGTTCTTATGTAATTTTGGTTATTGTAGTATTAGATGTATATTCAAAAGAAAGCTTTATTATATAAATCTTTCTTTTTCTTTATGAGGGGAGGTGTTATGTATGATGTTTATATAATATTATAAATATTTTAGGAAATTATAAATGTTTCTTCACTTTAATATTTGCTTAAATCTTAATGTTATCAGGAAAAACATGTTTAAATAGTGTCCTTCAATTAGGTTGTTTTGATCAATATGTTTTCTCAATTTGAAGGTCAAGGTTGATTTTTGTTTACAAGTAAAAATTCCATTAAGATGACACACATTCTAGAACATTCTGTCATGTGACCAATCTAGAACATTCTGTCATGTGACCAATCTTTATATATATATATCATGTTTGGTGGACATTTTTTCAGTTTTGACATTACCATCAGTCTTGTAAAGAGCTATTACAGTTGTGAAAATTCATTCCAAATTCTAAGAGAGGAATTATTTTAAATATTCATTGGATTATAACAGTGCTCATAAACTTTTGGATTTTGGATTTTTAATTGATGATTTTGGAATTTATGTGAACTTATTCAGAGATTTTGGAATACTTCATTTTGACATCAGCACATCAAGATTACTAGTACATCAGGACTTTGGAGACCATAAGCACATCATAACATTCAAGGACACAGCCGTGAATTCGGAACATTCTATATTTAGGACTTGTGATTAGAACAATCATTCTTATTGGATTATTAGGATTTCAAAACACATTACTGTAAGTGACTTCTTGATTTTTCATTTTAATTATCTAGTAATAAATTGCTTGTTGATTTTTTACTTGATTTGTTGGTTTCACTTTCTTTCTGTTACATTTTTCTTAGACCATAGAGTCGTAACACACCGTATATTGATCAGCGGATGTGGGTGCCAGTAGTAAGACGGCGTGTTAGTCAATATGTGTGGATGTTGTGTTGGTCAGTAGGTGTGGGTGCTGGTGAGTAAGACGTTGTGTTGGTCAGTATGATATTGACTTAAGCATATAAGGTGTCCATTTCCTTATGCCAATGCCAAGGAGGTTGGATAAACTCTCAGTAAAAATGGAGTCCCTTAATGAAGTGTGAGCAAAACTGCAGAGAAAGAATGATAATGTCATCCTAATTACTTCATTATGTGGTTCCCATGTAAGATTTTGCACTTGGTCTAAAATCCAAAGCTGCATTAGCAACCTATTATTTTCCATCTTTTAAGATCTTCTTTTTAATGCGTCGCAAAACTGATCTAAATGTGTATTCTCCTCCTGTACACCAAGTGTAGCAGCTGCAAATGCAATTCATTGTCCGCTTGGAGAATTCCAAAATCTTCCATGAGGAAGGAAAGTTGGTAGTAAGTTGCAGTACAGCCACTCCACAGTTCCCTCCATATCCGCTATATTCTAAAACAAACATATAATTTACTGTCCCCCTCCTTTTCGAAAAAAAAAGATGGGGCGCGTAGTATACACGTGTCTGTCCGTCTGTCCGTCACACTTTCCCTTCAACTCTATAGCTTTCAAGCCGTTTTAGATTAATTAATGAAACTTAGTATACTGACATGATCACTAGAAAGTGTGTTGTGTACCACTATGGGGTCTTGTCTTTAAGGTCAATGCTTAAGATTGTATTTTTTCATCACACTTTCCCTCCACTCTATAGCTTTAAGATTAAGAGGGTGTAACTTGGTATATGTGTACATCACCACTAGAAGGTGGGTCACATACCACATTGGGGGTCCTATCTTTAAAGTCAAGGTTATGGCTCAATATTTTCAGTTCTCCGTCGCCCTTCACCTTCTGTTCTATAACTTTAAACGTGTTTGAGATTAAGGAACGAACCTTTGTATACTTATACATCATCACTAGAATGTGTTGCGTACCAAAGTGGGGGTGCTATATTAAAGGTCAAGGTTACTGCTCAATATCTTAAGTTTTCCGTCTTACTTTCTCTTCCATTCTATAATTTTACAGCCTTTTGAGAATAAACATTTGATGACATCATTATGCTGGGTGGGGGACACAAATTCATCTAATTTGCTTGTTTTAAACCTACGTGCATTAATTAATAATGATTGATAATATATGAAAAAGTGTATAACAAGTTTCAGTTACATTGTACTTGCTGACACAAATAAAATCATAGAAACGTCTACACTGTAATAGATTTGTCCATACTTCTGATGCATTAATACCCCAAAGCATCCATGCATTTTCTATGAGCATTTAAGTCTTACAGGTTTTACTTCATTGCTCTTAAACTAGGCAGACATTACAGACCTACCAACCCTTACGACTTGACCGTAACTCTTACTGAAAAGACCCTTAAATTAAAGACTTACGGAATAATAGCAAATAATACGAAAATACGATCGATGCGGTCTAATCCGGATATTGGATTGTCCGGGTTTGGTCTAGATCCGGGTTTTCATATTATATTCAGTGAAGTTGGTCAGGAAGCCAAACTAACTTTACAGGAGTAATCTGCCCATGTTTGTTATGCAAAACGATTGCATGATCAAATTTTTGCATTATGTTAAAGCATTATCTACAAATTTCATCCAGCAAACGAAAACACATGAAGGACTCACGGTATTAATTATATGGAAAAAAGGGAACCAGTCTAGAAATTGGTGAACATAAAATAGATTATATACGGGTTTGGAGGGCCATGATTGATTCATAATGAACACTAAGATTTTAGTAAAAAGAATCTTTTGAGAGCTTATCCTATTTGTAACTTTTAAAAAAAGTAGACAAGATTCTACTGATGCAATTTTAGTCCTTTGACAGACTTGACTAAGGACCACTCAGTAATGAAAGCAGTACCTGATTCTTTAGGTGCTGAATTGGAAACACGTTTCATACATATGCGAATAAAAACAAAAATGCGGACGACAGTAAGATACAACCAGAAAAAGACATCTGCTTGACTAAGTAGGTACCATTTATGAAAACGTATTATATACTTTCCGCATAGTGTAAAATTCCATCACAAAATAGTGTTTAATTAACCGTCACTAGCAGTAGGGAACAGGTCAGTATTTTTCCGCACTTAAAAATGTATCGTACATTTCTTTTAAAGTACAACTGTACATTTTAAGACACGGTATGAGCATAATTTTTAAGTTTAATGTAATATGATTTATAACAACGTCCCAAGTGAATAATCACTGCTTTCCAACTTTTAAAAATTGATGTAACATTGTCAGTATGAGACAGGTCTAGGTAAGACTTTATTTCATCGAAATAAAACTATTACCATTGGGTAATAATGATAACAGGACAGGACTCGTAAAATGTCTATAAAAAGCAACATAATACATCACAGATCTTTAATACAATTCAACAGTATAGCTAAGGTAATCATTTTGATCATACTAGTTGTAGTCCATCACAGTGGTTTTTTTTATTCATTTATTTTTAATGAATTATTTATTTGCACCTTGTTTTTTTTTGGTTTTTTTTGTCTTTTTTTTATTATCCAAAATCGCGCACAGCGTATTCAAACTTTGGTGTTGCATGGCACGAGCCATATGCATATAAACTATGCATCCAGCAAACGAGATAAAATAGTGCATGGACAGCGTCAGTGGTTCTTGTGGGGTTTGAACCCACAGAATTCATGTGATAGTTGAAAGCTGGGAAAGCGAAGTAACCACGAGACTACGCCAGCACTAATAAAATTTCAGTGAATATTACCTGTTAAGGTGAATATTACCTGTTAAGGCTGGTATGTTTGTATGCAAAGCTATAAATAGGCTATATGCGTACGAAACAGATCCATATCAAAGCTGCGAGGGATCTAACTCCTGTTCGTGATAGTATAGATAACATACTACTCTCCCTTGTTCATGCGTGTCACTGAAAGAAAGAAAGACAGAGAAAATAGACCTACAGTCGTGTATAGGTACTGAATTGTCCACCTACTGAATACTATAGGACCAGACCCCAGTTTCACTCCAACATCTCAAATTTTCTTTTTTAACTTGAGATTTTAAAATATATTTCTTATTGTTTGATAGGTAACAATGAATTTTTAATTTCAAAATTTCAAAATTCAGCAGGCATAAAGTATTAAAATGCACTGAATATATCTCAAATTATCTTACTAAGAGTAAAAATTGAGTAATTCATCTACTTTTTCTAAAAAATATGTAAAGATTTACTTGTGCAAACTTTTAAATTTACAAACTTGTTTTTCATTCATTTTTATGATCTCTACTTTAGATAAAATCAATATTGCCAGGAGTATCACAAAAATATACATTTAATGTAAAATATCAATTTGAGGAGAAAGTTTGACAAAAATATTAAGAGAAAACGCGGCTAGGTTAGATCTATAGTAGTGTATATTCTATCGTTAGAGAGATGTTCCAATAGTTTGCCATTTAGAAATGTATTTTTCATTGTTGTTCGGAGAAATCCAAACATTACATATAGAGATTTCATTATAAAAGACCCCCACCCACCAACCAAAAAAAACAAAAAAAAAAAACAGAAAAGAAATTCAATGGTTTGAAATTCCAACCCGGATATTATTTTTCATCCGGGTATATCTTTGAGAACTTTGAAATATCGCTTTCCTTCTTCATACCGAGGAAATGGGAGCTAAATGCTTTTCCCAAGGACACACCGAGGCAGCCGACCGGGGCTGGCCTTGGCAGGTATCGAACCCGAGACCCTTGAATTACTATTTCGACGCTCTACCAAATGAGATACCTGAACATCCAGCATATATCAAGGATTAAAATACATAAATTATATTGTAAATTCTCCTACGAAGTATTTTGTATACTCTCTTATGAATATTGGAAAATGTTTGTTTTTAAAGAATTAGAATATTCCTCAGTCGACAAAACCGCACAGTCCTTATATCAATAGTACTATCTCTACCTTTGAAAAAAATCCAAATATTATAAACAGAATTATAGGCAAGATAGTGCATAAAAAGATAGAGAGCAAAGAAAATAAACAAAAATAGTAACAGAACACGAGGTTCAAATTCATCATACAATGAAATAGATAAGCCCTTAATCATTATTATTATTTCCAATAATATGGTTTAATGCATTTAGGACTTGTTTCCACGATAAATGGAATTACAGTAATCGGTACATAGCGGTTGTATGTAATGGGTGAGCCGCAGCTTCGTATAAACGTGAATGAGACCACACAATACACAAATTTAAGAAAGTAATGTAGGACGGCGGCGTTACATTATTAGGTCTGGGCACATCTTAAAGGTAGACATGAATGCTGTATACTACAAGCGATAATCTTACTTTGTTCGACATTTCACGTGCACTGAGAAAACTTTACGCACATTCATTCGCTGGATCAAGAGATATGGTTACTTAATTAAGACCCAAATGCGACCTCTATCGAAACAACCGATCAACATTTTGTATATGGAATAAGACCAACTTAATTTTCCTATATAGTCTCTACATTTGTTTGTCAGTAACCGGAAGTATTAATTGTGGCCTGATTCCATATAGCCGAATACTCAAGAGGACGCTTGTGACGTCAGTGGAGGAGTGTGCACAGCATGCATAATAGTCAACCATAGTACCAATAAACTTTGCTTTTTGTTTTCCAACATTGTTTAGATGGTGAGTATATTTCCATTAAGTACGGTTGACTACCTCTGACACATATTTTCATTTTCATTAAAAAGTTTTTGCTTATGTTTATGTTTAGCACTGATTTGCGTGTCATACACTTGCTAGTATCGCCACAAAAAGGACAATTTATGTGTTTCTTTTTTTTTCAAAAAAAAAAAAAAAAGACGTTCAAACCTTTTATACAATAGTAATGGCCGGATACCGAATAAGAATCAATCATCTTTATGTCGATTATATACATGGACAATTAAAAAAAAGTAATTTCAAAAGAGTCATGTATATTTAATACATGTGTTTTCAGTTGTCATTTTTATTACAAGAAGCCATCTAACATGGAACACATTATTTAATATCCCTAATTGTAGACCAGCAATTTGATTAACAGCGGAACTTTCATAACTGAACAATTGATAATTAATAATTTCAGAAAGGTGTCATTTAAAATTGCACGAAGCCATCCGACTTGGAGAGTCGCATTTAACATCCCCAATCGTACCCCAGCAATTAACAGCGTAATTTTGATAATTGATTAATAATTGTCCGTAAAAGCTTAATTATATTCAACACGGAATGAATAATAATGTAGGAAATATGTAATGATTCCATGGCTAATCTCTCTCTCTCTCTCTCTCTCTCTCTCTCTCTCTCTCTCTCTCTCTCTCTCTCTCTCTCTCTCTCTCTCTCTCTCTCTCTCAGTCTAGGGTGTGGGGAGCCCCAAGATTAGAAATTGGCAGCGATTTTCGGGGTGGGATGGTATGGAATGGGAGCTTGACCGCCAGTCCGACCCTGCCTTGAATACATCAGTTGCTGTAGTCGTCTGTCTTCGGCAATTCTTCATACAGATTTCTACCTACCAATCTACCTACCAATCTATCTATCTATCTATATATCTATATATCTATCTATCTATCTATCTATCTCTCTCTCTCTCTCTCTCTCTCTCTCTCTCTCTCTCTCTCTCTCTCTCTCTCTCTCTCTCATACACACACACACACACACGCACAAAGGAATGTGAGGATTCAGTAATTTGTATTTTCAGTTGACTTTTAGCTGATAATATTATATTTTATTTTCGTACAATTCAGACTGTGCGCACCCACTCGATTAGCCCCCTTCTTTGATCCCTCTCTTTCGCTAATCATGTACTCTTTCTCTCTGCTATTATCACGGTTTAATTTTACATCTTTACCTAATTATGGTTAATTTAAAATAATTAAATTCACTTTTAGCTCTAACTCGATATCCTTCAGCGCATTTTTCAGCGACCGCTCACGACCCCCCCCCCTCTCTCTCTCTCTCTCTCTCTCTCTCTCTCCATTCTCCATGTTGTGACTTGAGCCTACGGTTTATTTATTTTCTTTTTTATATCCGTGTAAATATATTAATTTAGTGTAGCTCAGAATCACTTTCGTAAACAATGGGACTTTACTTTAATATCGATGCGTCTGTTTCAAAATCGCCCTAACGGGATGACGATTTAATTTTCGGCATGGGGGGGGGGGGTAACCGGAAGTTTCTTTCCGACTAGGATAATCTTCTTTCTTTTATCTCAAGATTTTGTTCAGCTACTATGTTGGATAGAAGCTGTTCTTTTGTTTTTTGGGGTTTTTTTGAGCAAATTAGAGCAAGAGTATTTTTTAAAGATAGCAATTTCTTTATACAAAAATCCAAGATCGCAGGTCCTTCAGGACATTTTTTTTTTTTTTTGGTGAATTTTCATCGGACGATGACAGATTGAAGAAAAAATTGAGAATAATTATATATTAAAGATACAAGTAAATACTAACGAATTTCTCTGCGGAAAGAATGGTTGTAAGTTTTTTTTATTAATGTATTCGAGTTAATCCCAAGTATAATCCATAGCTTTTATACTAAACTGACATTATATCCAAACCACTCTTTTACAATGTTCAGGTCCAACAGTCGATGGCTATTTTGAAAATTTTCTGTGACAAAGCGGTTCAAACAAAGAATTTGGGACTGATGCAAGATCACAGTTAACTGCTATCATAAACAAACTGGTGTGTGTTTTTTTATCACCCCTTAACTATGCCGATTTTCATATATTTACCGCTGCAGCAGACATACATAAACACGTAAAACAACAATAACAAACAACAACAAAAACAACAAGCTGGCCGTTCATTTTAGGCCGAAATTACGCATTTACTCTCCTGTGCTAGTCTAACTGTGAAAGGCAAACACCAAGCCAATCCATTTTCAAACCTAACTAAAAGCAAATGTACACCAAATTGCAAATTTACCGTATATACTATTATATGCGAGTATAAACGGTAGTTTCTGTGTGAATTTATAAACACTGGGCTCATGCTTATTAGGCTCATTCCCTCTACCTTAAAATTTGATGGGGAGGGGGGGGGGCTTCAAAATACGAAACAATACAGTGAGACCTTAAGAATTCACATACGAGTGTGAATTGGGGAAAAAAGTCTCAGTTCCAAAAATTCACTGGTTTCATGAACACAATTTAAGACATCAATCACATCCCACTGTCGAAGACTCGAGTAAATTTGATGCAGACACATTTCTGCCAGTGAAATCTCCATGGCAGCTGACTTATAAGGGAATCTATGATATTCTTGCGGGTGTGTTATCTAAAATCGTGAGGTCTACAAGAAACGTAAAACAAAGCTTCAATAACAAGAGCATCCCGACACCAGAAGACTCCGATGAAAATGTTAGTATTAATTATGTGTGTGTGTGTGTGTGTGTGTGCATATATATATATATATATATATATATTTGTTCATTTCTTTTCAATTCCACGTGTGTGATGCTCCAACACCGCTTAGTATTATACGTTTTATTGTGGCAAATATAGGAAAGATGTTGACTCTTTCTGAAGGTCACATTAGGATCGTACAAGAAAGACAGTAGACGACGTACTATAAGTTTCATTAGTTTCCCTCTGAAATTTATACAAATTATTCCGTACTCCGCTGAATTTTGTTGTCCCTGCGAAATTGTACATGTGCCCCATTTGCTGGTTTGTTTTGTTTTTATTGCTTAAAACGTCATGAAATTCCTTCTTACAGCGAGTGTTAATTTGGTGGTGTATACATAGGACATTAAAACTTAACTTGCTGCCAACAGGGATAAAAATATGTATTTCGTTATTGAAGCCTGTGTAGATAAGAACGATAAGGCATCAAATTGAACTAATTATCATTAAATTATGAAAATACACCAATTATGTTCTTCTGTAAATATTGAGAAACTGAATAACCAAGTAAAATACTTCAATTAAACCACCTTGTGTGAAAATGAAAAGTTATTGTAGTCATTGGTAGAATAGGTGAGATTAGTTTGGTTTTGTGGGGTTTAACGCCATTTTTCAGCACATGAGAAGCTACACATGGCGGCCAGTAGATTGGGTAGCGGAAGAACCTGGGAAGGCCCACGATTAACCTCCGACCCACGGGAAGCTACTGGCAAGCTTTCTCACATACCCACGCTGGTCCAGCCGAGACTCCAACCCACAAGTACAGAGGTGAGATGTGAGAGATCTGTAAAGGCGAGCGCCTTAGACCACTCGGCCACCCGGGGCCCAGAATAGGTGAGAAGTGGCAGAATTTAACGCTGACAGTCTTGAGTTAGCTCCCTTTTTCTACCATGACTTGTACTATAAAATGTATAGGAAGTGTGTGTTTGTAATACTTTACAATGTCAGATTTAAAATACAAAAGTAACAAGGAAATTATTTCAGGCACAGTGACAGATTTGACAAGACTGAAAAAATGACACTACTTCTTTAGGTCTCACAGGGCAGGTTGTTGGGTGAATTTTCATCGTACGATGACATATTCCAGAAAAATGAGTTAATCATGCATTCTGAAGTTGCTTAGTTTGTTTGGGTGCATCTTAAAATAGTGCAAAGTTCAAGGTTAGAATATACACATCAGGCTAGATATCTTGAGTGTGACGTTGCAAGGACGATTGTACAATAAACAAGAAGATAGGAGAATCACAATGAATACTTGAAGAAATCTGTTCTTAAATATCTGAAAATAAACGAAATATGTAGGTATAAAAAGTTATTTTGAATATGTTAAAGTAAAGTTGGACATAATTTTCTTACTAGCACATAAAAAGTGCCTGTTTTAGATTTTCTCCCAAACACCAAGTAACTGTTCTCTGATGATCTTCGATGTACGCGTTCAAAATCGCTCTAAAAACTTCACTTGATCTCAGGTCTCACTGGTCAGTTTTTTTTTAATTTTCATCGGACGATGACAGATTGCAGAAAAAACGAGAACAATTCTACATTAAAGATACAAAGAAAAACTAACCAATTATTAGTAACCAATTATTACTAACCAATGAATTTTGTGGAAAGCATGCTTGAACATATTTGGGTTAATTCCAAGTACAATTGATTTTTTTTTATACTGAACAGACATTGCGCCAACTCCTCTGTTTTAATGTACAGTTCCGACAGTCAATGACTATTTTGAATATGTTCCTTTTACAAAGTAGCTAAAACAAACAATATGGGCTTTATGCATGATTAAAGATCACTGTTATCATAACAAACTGGTGTGCTTTTCATCACTTCTCAACCATGCCGATTGGAGATAGTTATCGCTGTAGCGGACGTACAATAAACACGTAAATCTACCTGGCCGTTCATTTGAAGTCCAAGCTACCCATGTGCTCTCCTGTACTAGTCTAACTGTGAAAGGCAGACATGAAACAAGCCAATCCATTTTCAAGCCCAACTCAAAAGTAAATGTAAACCAGATAACAGATTTAGTTTCTGTATGAATTTATAAACACTAGACTCGTGCTTATTCGGCCCATGAGCTCTACCTTACAAATTAGGGGCCTGTCAAAGTACGAAATTATCCAGTAAGACCTCCGAGCAACAAACATGGCACATCACACTCTGCATGTTCAGCCATCTTTCTTCTTTGTACACTCCCACTTCAGAGGTGGTACGAATTCTCAGCCCGAGAACGATGTTCGCGAGCAATGTTCTTCTCCTTAGGGAGAAAAAAAACACAAAAGAAAGAAAGAAAAGAAATATTGTTCGAGTGTCAAGAATGATGTCGTCCAAAGATCCCATCTCACTCACTCTCTATTTCAGGGTCAGTCCATGTTTTGCTGACATAAATATTAACATTCGTGCTGAACCCGTATTGCACATCAGATCTGTGCATACCTGTACAACTCAACGAACATAGACTTTCAGTTTTACATTTCCTTTACATAGTTAATAATGCACAACCCAGTTAAACGGTGTTCACACATTGTCCATGCGCCCATGCTGGATGTGAACGTGATATTTTTTTTTCCATGCTAAGCATGCAAGATGCGTGCATTGCAATACTAGTATATATTTTCGAGTGGATTAGGACAGTATGAAATTCCATTGAGTGGTTAAACCGCCAGCTCGTTTTGACTTGCATTTAACCATTATAAATGACGCAGGAGAATACTAATCGTGCTAAAAAAAAATGTCCTTCTACGTCGCGTCATTGCCGTAACAGAAAGAACAACATATCAAGCAAATGAAGTTCTTTCCGTCTTTATATTCTTTCTCTGACGTTGTACCAAATTTTCAAACCACATAAAGTTTCCAACTGGAAGAACTGGCGACTATTCATGGGGGTTAGGAGCATCTTATCAGTGAGTTCCACTTTTTTTTTGCCCTAGAATACTTGCAATCAGTGTCATTCCCGTACAGGCAGAAACATTCCTAATACAATACAAATGTGAAACTTCCATAAACCGATCACTCTGTAATCCAGCGTTCTCTGCAGGTTGGCCGCATATTTTGATTCCGATAAAGCAGTTCCAGTACAATATAACATCGATTATCCGACCACCTCTATAAATCGGTTAAAATATATGGCCCCAAACAGTGTTCGGTTTAGTATTTTTTCCTAAATAAATAAATATAACAATGTCTAATACTAATTTTGGTTTATTTTAAAATAAGCAGTCAAGCGGTCTGTGGACTTATTTGAAAAGAAATGGGAGTGACGAAGAATTATTTTATATGTTAAACGACGAACACCAGAATGAGTGAACACATAGAGGTGGGTATTTGTATTATATGATTCTAGAGAGCAATGTTATTTTCTATTTATGAATATCGGCACGAATGATAATTTTGAATAAGAAGCACCTTGTAACATGAAGACTAGAGACAACGATAAGTCAAAAAGCCTTGTTAGCTGACAAAGTCACACAAACTGTGCTGTACAGATAATATAAAGTAACTTTGACCTTTGATAACTTGAAAAGTATTACAGTAGGTAAGCTCAAGTTTTGAATATAGCTTAAAGAACAATGTATGCAATTTTTAAAAAATGTTTAAATAAGGGAAGTTTTTTATGCAAAGGAATGTTGTCGAGGATCACAACGAATGAGGGAACTATCAATTTAATTATTCACTGAAGAAACTTTCGCTCCAAATTTCTCGGGAAATAATCACTGGGAATATCCAGGACTCTTTTGCATGCTGAAATCAAATTGGGTCATTAAGCGAACGGACAAAGATGTAAATGCTGCTGTCAGTTATCGTAAAATGTATCCTAAGACAATTTGCATAGCATGTTTGCATGGAAATTAACATTTAATATATGATTTTTGGATTCTTTATTAACATTAAAAACTGAAATTAGTCGAGCTATTTACATTTGAAGACTATTCCTTGTCTTTGTATGAACCATCCAGTACATTTGGTAGAATGATTTTTTATAATACTTTTTAAAAAATACTGCTTCAAAGAAAAGCAAGACATATTTTAACCAACACATTTTTGGAAAGTGTTCTTCGAAACTAACATTTCTCAGACTTCTGATTGAAAAATTCCTGGACTTGATCCAAAATTCCCTGACTTTTCCACGCCTTTTCCACTGCCCCGCGGGAACCCTGTTTGAGCAACTTTGCAAACATTTCGGAGAGTTTGGGACTCTAATCATGGGTCAGAGACAAGTTCTTTATCCCAATACTACATGTAGAGTATCTTTTTTAATATCACCAGACTTTCTGCTTGAATGAATACAGAAATACGACCCGCCATATTGCAGTCAATTGTAACAATTGGTTAAATATTTGTAAGTATTTAGAACCTTGCATTCCACGAACAGCATGCTAGCATGAAGGAAAGAGGTTTGAAGCAATGTAGTGCATACGAATTAGACATATATGTGACGAATCTCCATTCATGTGAAACATCTTTAAAAAAATTAAGTTTATTGCCTCGTTGCAGAAATGGAAGGCTCAGAAAGGGACAGTTAAATTTAGTATCTTAATTTGTTTGTTAAAAATTAATAGCCCAGTCCAACACGTTCCTCTTACATTTTCTTAAGGGCAATAATTTGGTAGAAAGAATTCCAATATTTTCAATGTTTTGATGTCGATTAAAGTGAACAAAAATATTCTTTGATAAATATTAGCAACTCGAAAAATGTTTGAAAAGAAGCAATGAGGTGGAATTTCGTGGTCAGCTCTGGTGAATATTGTGGAGTTCGGCAGCATTTTTTTTTTTTTTTTTTTTTTTTGTTGCGGAATACAATGGCATACAACCAAGAGAGTGGCATCTACTTAACTGATCAGACACCAGTTATGAAAATCTAAGATTTACATTCTCAACAGAATTAAAAAAAGCAAATACCCCCCCCCAAAAAAAAAAAAAAATAAAAAAAAATATATATATATATATATAAAATGTTTGATTAGCTTTCACTAGTAGTAGGGAAAATGCCAATATTTTTCAGCTTCAAAAATGTATGGTACATTTTTAATAGTACAAAAATGTATGGTACAATTTTAATAGTACAAAAATGTATGGTACAATTTTAATTTGTAATAAAAAGTGGTTCAATTGTACAGTACAGGACATGGTATGAGTATGATTTGCATTGGAAGAAGGCTGGAAGAGAGGTCTAAGTTTTATGCAATATGATTTACAACATCTCTAGCAAATAATGGCTGCTTTCCAACTCTGACACTGGTGTAACATTGTCAGTGTGAGAAACGCCTTATCTGTCTAGGTAAGACTTTTTGTTATTGGAATAACTCTATGACGATAGTTTAATAGTGATAACAGGAAAAGACCCGTAAAACGTCCATAAAATGCAATATAATGCATCACAGATATTTAATACCAACTGAGATCTTTCCCCAGTGTAACTAAAATAATCATTTTGGTATTCTAGTTGTAATCCATCAGAGACAAGTTTATTTATTTATTTGTAATGCTTAATATATTTATTCAAAATGTTCTTGTACTTTGTTTCGGGATGAGGAAGGTTTTAATCCAAACTCACCCATCGCGAGATAAAACTTTGGACTTTCATGGCACGAGTCATATTGCACATATATGAAACGAGGCAAAAAATGTGCATAGACAGCGTTAGTGGTCTTTGTGGGGTACGAACCCATGCAATTTTGTTTGACAGTCGAAAGTTTGGAATCCAAGCGAAGTAACCACTTGACTACGCCTGCACTAAAAAGGTCACGTATATATTACATACTAAAGCGAAAATGTTTATATACAGAGCTATAAATAGACTATATCATGCACAAATGATTGATATTAAAAACTACAAGGGATGCAATTCTTTCTCATGATATTATTAGATAACATACCCAGGTTCATGTATGTCACTAAAATTAG
The DNA here is from genome assembly GCA_029931535.1 of Margaritifera margaritifera. Lineage (NCBI taxonomy): Eukaryota > Metazoa > Mollusca > Bivalvia > Unionida > Margaritiferidae > Margaritifera > Margaritifera margaritifera. The sequence continues at coordinate 458,531 of JAQPZY010000938.1, forward strand.
ACATACGGTTGTATATAGGTATTTAAGTGTCCACCTAGCGGACACTAAAGGATCAGACCCCGGTTGTGTATAGGTACTGAAGTGTCCACCTAGCGGACACTAAAGGATCAGACCCCTGTTGTGTATAGGTATTGAAGTGTCCACCTAGCGGACACTAAAGGATCAGACCCCTGTTGTGTATAGGTACTGAAGTGTCCACCTAGCGGACACTAAATGATCAGACCCCTGTTGTATATAGGTATTGAAGTGTCCACCTAGCGGACACTAAAGGATCAGACCCCTGTTGTGTATAGGTACTGAAGTGTCCACCTAGCGGACACTAAAAGATCAGACCCCTGTTGTGTATAGGTATTGAAGTGTCCACCTAGCGGACACTAAAGGATCAGACCCCTGTTACACAAAAACGTCTCGAATTTGCTTCTTCAAGTTGAGATTTTAAAATCTATATTTTTTTTGTTTGAGCGGCAAAAACGAATTTGTTGTTAAATTTTAGCAGATATCAAGTATTAAATTATCCTACTATGAGTTAAATATGACGAACTACTCAACTTTTTGTTTTAAAAATATTTAAAAATAAATTGAAAAGATTTATACGTGCAAACTTTTCAAATTACAAAGCTGTTTTTCATCCCTTGTCCTGATCTCAACTTTTGACAAAATCAGTGTTGTCAGTAGTATCATTAGAGAGATACATTTAATATTATAAAATATCAATTTCAGGATAAAATTTGACAAATTCCGTGAAACCAGGTCAAGGTTAGATGTATATTATTACATATACATATCTCAATTATATATATATATATATATATATATATATATATATATATATATATATATATATACATATCTCAATTATATATATATACATATACATATCTCAATTATATATATATATATATATATATATATATATATATATATATATATATATATATATATATATATATATATATATATATATATATATATATATATATACTTTAAACAGCAGTGGTTTGAAATTTCTTCCCGGATATTTTTACTCGGGGCATATCTTTGAGAAACTTCGACACCTCATTTATTTCACTTGATTTGGAGTTTAACGTAATATTCAGAACAAATCTCTCTCTCTCACTCTCTCTCTCTCTCTCTCTCTCTCTCTCTCTCTCTCTCTCTCTCTCTCAAAAAGCGTGGGGAGCGTTTACTCATATTATTGTGTGTTATTGGACTTATCAGGCACCCAAAATTGTATACTATCCCTAGCCCCACCACACCTCTCAAGTATACAAACCCCCCACCCCCGCCACCCCTCACCCCCTAGAAAATGAAGAATACCCCCTCTTCATCCCCCTCCCCCCCCACTCTCTCTCTCTCTCTCTCTCTCTCTCTCTCTCTCTCTCTCTCTCTCTCTCTCTCTCTCCAAGTGCCATTGATGGTAAATCTTTGCAATTGTTTTGGAATTTTATACGTTTACGAGAGTGGCTAGCAGTATAATTTCTCATCATTGTTGCTTTTTTGTTCAAGTCTATCACCTAATTTTGTTGAGTCAAGTATTACATACAACTCGTATATATTTATTTCTTCGAATGAGTAATCACGGGATGCCAATATTACATGTTCCTGAGAGACAATTTTTTTATTAACATTAACTATTATCTTAACTATTATTTTACTGTATATTTACAAATTTAGTAAAGCTGATTTCAGAAATTATTTCAGAAACGAAAGAGATGAACATGTGTTTTTAATTCTTTCATTGCTGTGTTTCTTATCACTGTAATTGTTCCGTTTCCTTTGGATTGTCCCGTTGTTTACAATGCCATGATTTACTAGGTACGTCAATTTTTTTTTTTTTTTTCTTTTTATTTTTTTTTTTAAGCTAGCAGTTGGCCGTTTTGCGATCTTAAGTGGGATCCTGAAACAGGTCATTTTGTAACCAAGCAGTTTTTCCTCTTTCTTTCACGGATCCCGAAATGACCCAGCTGCGTTTCGACATATCAACTAATTTTACTGTTGTTTGCGTGTTTAAAACCCATCCCGTTACATTAACTTTTACATAAATTATTATGTCAAAAAAGGATGATTTTCTATTAATTCTTAAAATTTAAATAATTATTAATCGCCAGGTGGACAGAGGGAAAACCTGACGGTGCCATTATTATTATTATTATTATTATTATTATTATTATTTGGGGTGAGGGGAGCGGGGGAGTAGCGGGTGATACTGTCTAAAAACAATCCATAGTTATATATAAGTAAATATATAAGTAAAATAAAACATAATATTAATTAATAAATATATATGACTGATTTTTATCACGTATTTGTTGCACTATGCTTTTTTAAGTAAACGAAGAACAACATACACTTACAAATTATTTCTTTAAAGATTACATTTTTGTACTTCGTTTTAGTTCATTTCGCATTTAGAAAAAAGGACTCTAATACGCTAGAATTTTTATAAAATTGACTGGCGTTAATAGAATGAGCTATATTCTTGAAATGACAATGGCGAATTCTCCAAAAATATAAATCTATCTATCTACCTACCTATCTATCTATCTATCTATCTATCTATCTATCTATCTATCTATCTATCTATCTATCTATCTATCTATCTATCTATCTATCTATCTATCTATCTATCTATCCGTCTAAAGAAACAAACAGAACTGGTTGCAATGCTCATGGAACTTCAGGAACAAGTAAAAGTAATCTGTCCGTCTCAGGACCGGTTAATTTCAGCATCAGGTAAAATAAGGGTAAAGCTGCTTGGTTTCAAAACAAAACAAGGTAAAGTCGCGAACTGGCACTGGGACATTTTATAAACAGGTAGATGTTGCTCAACGGCCCGTTGCCGTTTGAAAAGGCGCTGTCATTTCGCTCCGGGGTGGGGATACTGCAGAAAAAAAACACAGAGCAGTAATATCTGACAGACTTCAGAGTGTAACATCTTTCATAAAGAAAAGATTTTAATGATTGTGAGTTTACTTGTTAGGATTTTAGTTCGTTATTTTGTTTATTTCTGCATTTAGACGTGAATTGTGTTGCCTTGACAAGCTTGCAGTCTTCCTCGGTAACAGACACTGTACCCAAATTTCGGTTGTCAGTTAATTTCGGTTGCAATTAACACGCATCTATCCACAATTTCTCCGTCATTTTCAGACATGATTTTGATTGTGATGAGAGTTAAAATCGCTACTTAAACAATTTTATTACTATATTTAGTAAGAGTTTTTCCTACAAATGTATATCGTTGTTCTTATAGTGTTACAGGTATACGATACTGCATGGGTCTTATAGTGTTACAGGTATACGATACTGCATGGGTCTGATAGTGTTACATGTATACGATACTGTATGGATCTTATAGTGTTACATGTATACGATACTGTATGGGTCTTATAGTGTTACATGTATACGATACTGCATGGGTCTTATAGTGTTACATGTATACGATACTGTATGGGTCTTATAGTGTTATAGGTATACGATACTGCATGGGTCTTATAGTGTTACATGTATACGATACTGCATGGGTCTTATAGTGTTACATGTATACGATACTCTATGGGTCTTATAGTGTTACAGTTATACGATACTCTATGGGTCTTATAGTGTTACATGTATACGATACTGTATGGGTCTTATAGTGTTTCATGTATACGATACTGTATGGGTCTTATAGTGTTACAGGTATACGATACTGTATGGGTCTTATAGTGTTACATGTATACGATACTGTATGGGTCTTATAGTGTTACAGGTATACGATACTGTATGGGTCTTATAGTGTTACAGGTATACGATACTGTATGGGTCTTATAGTGTTACAGGTATGCGATACTGCATGGGTCTGACAGTGTTACAGGTATACGATACTGTATGGGTCTTATAGTGTTACATGTATACGATACTGTATGGGTCTTATAGTGTTACAGGTATACGATACTGCATGGGTCTTATAGTGTTACATGTATACAATACTGTATGGGTCTTATAGTGTTACAGGTATACGATACTGTATGGGTCTTATAATGTTACAGGTATACGATACTGTATGGGTCTTATAGTGTTACAGTTATACGATACTGTATGGGTCTTATAGTGTTACATGTATACGATACTGTATGGGTCTTATAGTGTTACAGTTATACGATACTGTATGGGTCTTATAGTGTTACAGGTATACGATACTGTATGGGTCTTATAGTGTTACAGGTATACGATACTGTATGGGTCTTATAGTGTTACATGTATACGATACTGTATGGGTCTTATAGTGTTACAGGTATACGATACTGTATGGGTCTTATAGTGTTACAGGTATACGATACTGCATGGGTCTTATAGTGTTACAGGTATACAATACTGTATGGGTCTTATAGTGTTACATGTATACGATACTGTATGGGTCTTATAGTGTTACATGTATACGATACTGTATGGGTCTTATAGTGTTACAGGTATGCGATACTGCATGGGTCTTATAGTGTTACATGTATACGATACTGTATGGGTCTTATAGTGTTACAGTTATACGATACTGTATGGGTCTTATAGTGTTACAGGTATACGATACTGTATGGGTCTTATAGTGTTACAGGTATACGATACTGTATGGGTCTTATAGTGTTACAGGTATACGATACTGTATGGGTCTTATAGTGTTACAGGTATACGATACTGTATGGGTCTTATAGTGTTACAGGTATACGATACTGTATAGGAATCACAGAATATCGAATAGAATAGGTCTTATAAGCTCCGTCACTGACAATTTGCATGATTCATGTGGAAAACTAATTATAAAAGGTTAATACTTGAAGCCTACTTTTTCTTCTTTGGAGTTCGTTTTTTTGGCATTTCTTGATGGCGCCTCTTGGTTGATTACATAAATGTATACTAGATAATTTACAGTCTTAACATATTTTAAAATTTGTTTATCCTGAGAGAGAGGGGGGGGAGAGCAGAGGAAGAAGAAGAAAAATGAAATAGGCCTAAATATGGAAATAAAAGATTGAATAACATACATAAGGGCAGATATATTTCCTAAAAGAGAAAAGAAAGTAGTTCCAAAAGTGATATGGCCATTGTGCCGATAAAAGTGGTATCGCCACTGTGGCGATATAATGTTTCTCCCACTGATACATTTCAGTATCTCATTATGAAATATATATTAAAAATGTTTAAACTAAGACCCAATAAGTTCCAAGATTTAAAATAAGAGTGTTTACCAGGATCGCATATCTTTCGAGATTTTAAAGACATATAAATTGCTCTGTACTGCATAATAATGAGCTGTACAATCACATGATCAGAACATATGCTACACCACTATTGCTTTTTATTAGTCAACTAGATTTGTTATACTTTACTCTGTTTCAAAAGAAAAACAAACTAGAATAACATCCTTGACTTGCCATTGCAAATCCCATGCTTTCACGTATTGCCTATTTTGAAACGGCGTCATTTTGGTTCCTCTTCTCTCTTCTCCCCCTCCCCTCCCCACCTCGCCACCACCATCCTTGATTATGACGCCGGGGAAAAGGACGGTCATGACGTCACAAAATAGGACAGACATGACGTCATATAATATTTAGTTTAAGGACTTTACTATTTTGAAATTGTTGTTTTATTTTCAGTACTTTAGCAGTCCTTTAGCAAGTTTTACCTTTTGCCTTGTAAGAGAATATATTTACTTTTATTTTTAATGGTTTTCATCCTGAAGACTTTAGCAATTTTAAAACTTTCTCTTCAAGACCTATATATTAACATTTATTTGGAAGGGTTTATCTTACTTAAGTTTTTCAGAATTTTTCTTTTAATAATTTTAGAACTATGCTTTTAATCAGCAATATATAGCCAGGCTTGTGCTGACGTGCCATTAAACCCTATAGGCCGTTACGTCTTATTATCACGTTACTACCTAGAAAACATACACAAATAAGTTTCACTATACTTACTTTGTAACTTTTATCCTACTGCATTAGTAATCAATGTGTGGAACAGTTGTCACGGTGAATGATTTTATTTTCCGATAAACGGGATCGCCAAAGTGCTGGATATTCCGAGGTGACCCCTAACGGGAGGCGCTCTAAAGAGAATATCATATTAGAAATACAGTGACCGTCGGTAGTACAGTATCAAAGTACAAAAAAAAAAAAAAAAAAAAAATCTGGAAATATTATGTAAAAGCAACACATTTAATAACAAAATTTCAACATTAAATTCATAAATTTAATCAAGATCTTTTTATGTCCGAGTTGTAGTAAATCCATAAAATAGTTATGGTTTATAATATTCTTATGTTAAATTACATGGTTTACTTTTTCTTAATCTAAACCACGTAAACTTGAATTGCATGCCCCATGTCTAGAAAACACCTTTTATGAATTTTAAGGAATGACAGGGTTCATCAACTTGTTTTTATACTACTGATCTAAGAACCCATACTCAAACAAAACTCTAGGTTTTGTTTCCTAGTGTTCAAATTGTCTAGTGTTCAGGGTTTTCTGAGTCCGTACTTTCCTCCCTTCAGGTATTTCCTGGTGGGCTGATTTCCTTTCCTTTCCACCCTGAGTGACTTTCTAATCCAAAGTGACCTCCGCCCTGAGGTCTTATTTGAGTTTATTAAGTTTGGTTTTCTTTATTGTGTTTATGTTGTAGATTTAATTTTTGGGCTTTTTTGTCAAATTTACAAAGTTATATTCTAATTTTTATTTATATTAATGTGTGCTGGTGTGGTGGCTTACCTGTCACCATGTATCTTCTTTCCCCGTTATTAGTTAGTTATTTTTGTTTGTTAGTTGTTAATTTGTTTTGTTTTTTTGTATTGTAAAAGTTATGGGTTGCCCCGCATATGTGAAAGGCTTGGGTACTCTCTTCTCATCACAAGGCAGTATGAGCGGAAGGGATGTGCTCACATGCCTCTGATGGGTCGAGTGTTAACAAGCCAAACATAAACAAGGGCAAGCTGTTAATATGTTATCTATTTGTTACGGGTAATATTATAATAAGTATATATTATGTATTAGTTAATGTTATTATTATGGTTTGTTATACATATTTGTATGATTCATATATATATATATATATATATATATATATATATATATATATATATATATATATATATAATTCTTTTTTTTTTTTTGTTATTGTTATATATATTTTTTTTAAAAATTTTTTGAATATTTTTTAATATATCTGGTAATAAAGTACAAATATTTATGTTGGATATTTTCTGTCTGGATTTGTCATTGGCTGTAGAGGGGAGATAATCTTCCTCTTCACATCATTTTGTTGGCTTCCTTCATCCTTTTGCTGGTTTTCTTCTTCTGACGATGAGGATTCGAATGAGTGAACCAATCTATAATATACTTTGTTTATTCTTGTGGCTTTCCTTCCAGATTTGATTTTCTTCCTTCTAACCGCTTCCCTTTGGGGTCTTTCCGGCAGTGTTTATTTTGTTGTTGTTGTTGTTGGTACTTGTTGTTGTGGTTCCTTTGGTGCCTTTTCATGTATTTTTTTGTTGTTGTTGTTGCTTTTTCGGAGCAATTTCCTTTGATCTTTTGTTCAGCTATGCTCCTTGGCATTTCTTCTCTGGCTCCAGTCTGATGTTTCTGTGTTCCTAGGTATTTGGCAACAATTTTTAGGTTGGTTATTTCTTCTTGTTCTTCTTGATGACTTAAGTACATTTTCCATTCTCCAGGTGTTTTCATTAATTGTTGTTGTTGTTGTTGTTGTTGTTGTGGGGTAGTTGGTTTTGTTGGCCTTTTCGGTAGGCTTGGATCCATTTCCTTTCGTGCTTGGGGCTCTTTATTTGTTGTATTCAGCATAATGTTTTTTGATTGTTGGTCTGCTGGTTCTGATGGTTCTGATGTTTGTTGCTCCAGTGTTGGCTCTTGCTGTTTCTGTTGCGTACATTTTCTCGGGTCATGCCCCTTTCTTCCACATTTGTTGCACTTTCTGTGGAAAATGCAACCTTTGTACCACGACTTAGCCATGAAGCCGTGGATGTAGAAGAAAGGAGGGATTTTTTCTTTGTTCCCTTTTAGTACTTGCAATATTCTAGCTCCGGTCTGGATTTTGTCATAAAGTTGGTAGGTAGCCATTTTAAAGAATGTAACCTCCATTCCGTATTTCTGGTTGAAGCGGTCAACTGTGGCTTGTATAGGGATTTCCCAAGGGATTCCCGTAATGTATACATCTACTAATTTGGATTTGATCTCCCTTACTATTGGTGGTGGTATGAATACTTTTGCTTGATTTCGACCAATTGTCAAGGTACTGCTGTTAATGAGTGGTTTGTCTCCCCTTGGCTGTATTATCAGGGTGCCTTTTCCTCCCCATAGTAAGGCTGCAATGTCGTCGGTATTGACTCCTGATGCTTGTAGGGCGGCGAGTGTTTCTGCACAGCTCGGGTGTTCGTTTGGCAGGCAGTGGGATAAGTCCAGTCCCTATACTCCTGGTTTTCGCTCCGCCACGAGCTGTCCGCCCTGGTTTGTAAAGACAGGTTTCGCGCTGAAATATTTCTCTAGCACGGGCATTTTGTTTTCTTTTGTCTTATGTTGTTTTCAAGATGCGTATAAGTCACACGATATTGGTTGCACAAATGTTATTCACAGAGTATATATGTCGCAGGAAAATGTCATCATAGATATAATTCACACGATATTGTTTACACAAAATAAAAGGTCACAATGCATAGTCACAAAAATAGTTCACATGTAATAATTATGTTCAAATGTTCATTTCTTCCTTCAATATTTCTATGTAGTAGTATTGTAATGATGATTCATCAGTATTATACTTAACGAAGGTGGCAATTCCTAGACTGCTGGCTGGCTTTCCACTCCTCCGGTAGATTTACGGGCTGTCTGCTTTGTGCGTGCCATTGTCCGACAATGTGTGTACAACTTTCCTTCGCAAATATAACTTGCTGAATGGTGAGGTTAATCTTCTAAGCTTCGATTCTGGAGAAACTTTGGTATTTAATAAAAAGAAAATTTTCTTTTCCTGTGTTAATACCGGATATATTTCATCTTGTGGTACCAAAAACGGTATATTTTAACTCGTGGTTTCGCCACTCGTTAAAATGTCACATTTTTTGTACCACACGATGAAATATATCCGGTATTAACGTAGGAAAAGAAAATATCCTCTATTTATTATAAACTCATTGTTTTCTCCATTAACTTTGCATTGTCAGAATCGTGCAGTATTTCTCCATACTGTACGGCTTCATACTGCACGACACGTGTGTCTAAAAATAGTATCGCGTGTTATGAACTACTTTTGTTTGTAAACAAACAATGTACGCAAATGTAGCAGACACCAGAACTTTTGCTTTATTAGATTTGTCTGTGGATGAACTAAGCAAGCTGTTTGAGAGTACAGATGATAAAGCTGACAATGTGGATGAATTCATGGAGTCACAAAAGAAACTTTCAACCAAGCAAGTGACTGAACGTGATATTCACAATGTCGAGCGGTGAATATCACGTTCAGTGAGACATGCAGAAATATCATTCTGATAATTTAAACACTTATTTAGCCTATGGTTCAGACTATGAACCGTGTTCTCTACAGTCTATACAAAAAATAGCATAAAAAGGCATCTTAAGACCAAATGATATTCCGTTTCTCTCAGAGACCGCCCATTTTACAAGTCCAAGCACTAAATTCGAAAAAATACAACTAAAGAAGGCGGGTTTTGGTATAAAAGCAAGTGCCTCGGAGCCAATAAGCCACGATAACGAAGATGTCTTATTTTCCGCTGACGAAATGGACTCTAACACCCCAGCCGCTTTGCAATTTTTGCCTATTTTAATTTTTTGAGAAAATGTTTGGATTTATAGTAAAAGTCATATAGGTCATGTAGCTGGGGTCCATCCAACAAAGATCATGCAAGTGACAGTACATATATATATGTCATCTATAGTTGGTAATAAGAATGGCAATAAATGTACTTACTTTTCTGCATCTTGAATTTCTTCAAAATGTACTTTCTGATCCACGGCGCGAAATTGCACTGCAATCTAGACTACATTTCCAACAGAAATCACATTCCAAATGAGAATTTACTGCACTCCAAAACGAAATGAATTTGATATTCCCCAACAAAAATATTTAATCCTGCATCTTCTTGAGAATTTCAATTAAAAGAATTTCATATTTTGTCCACCTTATGATTTCAAGCTATCAATGGCAGAACAGTAACACATGTGTAGCTTGCTATCGAGGCCAGTCTCTCTAGCTACATGTACATTGTACGTAATCGACCCAGCTAATAACGTAAGTCTACCACAACTAAAAGAGCAGAATTTAGTTGGATCGACAGAAAAGCAAAGTCCCTCCATTCCAGATCAACTGGGAAAGTTGTTCCAAGACGCAGTCATTCACAATATGACTCAAAATTTCAATTTTAAGTAGACCAAAATGAGATTTCTTTTTGAAACAAATAACTGAGCGCGCGGTACTCTACCCAAGTTCAAAGGTCAATGGGCGGTGCCATGTGCGCATGAATACTGTTACTGTGTATTTGTTTAACTACGGTTTTGTATTTACTTTGGAATATAGAAGAAATTCAGTTACTTTGTTTCTTGTAGTGTGTTCTTTTTATTATTCAGCCTTAGGTAGAAAAGCAAAATGAGTATATAATAAAAAGGTTACTACATTTGTATATGAAAATATGAACTCGTTTTTTTTATAGATATACTGCACTCCTGATATTCGTGCAGTATAGCTCAGAAAAACTCGTTCATATTTTCCCATACAAATGCAGTAACCTATAAATATTTTCACATGTAAAAATACAAGATTTCCCATCATGCCATGCGACGCTTGAATGTATATGCGTACAGAAGTTATACCCGCAGCGGGAAAAACGAGCACTTTGTGAGCTAGAACAAATAAATAGAAACTGCATTACCTTTCAGACATGAAAATTATTTTTTGATGAAGAAATTTGACTCGACGCCGTTCGCGTCTTATTGAAGTTATTTCCCCTTATTACTTTGACAACAATGATAAACCAGTTGTGATGCGTTGCTGAATCGGACTTGAATTGTGGTCAGATAGAGTAAAATAATGTACAAAATACCAAAAACGTCATTTACTGAAAGAGATTAGGTCATTCCAATCCTACCGCTCTCTTAAGTTGCAGATATTTATATGATCAACCAATGAAAGTGATGTGAATTTACGAAAAAGGGGAGGGGGTATTGAAGAGTAAGTTGAATCTTCAACGCTTCGATTCAAGAGCAAGTTTGGTATATAACAAAAAGAAAATTTTCTGCGTAAAATACCGGATATATTTCATCTTGTGGTACAAAAAACGATATAGTTTAATTCGTGGCTTCGTAACTCGTTAAAATATCACGTTTTTGTACCACAAGATGAAATACATCCTGTATTTACGCAAGAAAGGAAAATATCCTCTATGTACTTGGCTGCCATACGGACAAGTATACTATAACGTTTGTAAATTTTACACAGCAGATTATGTACGGATAGACGAAGGGCATCTTCCCATCGCATTGTTTAATACAATGGTTTTGCGGAATGCTATGTCTCGTCTGCAAACACAGCTGAGATGATAAGCAGTAGTATGTATAAAGGCGGATCCCAGCACAGCCACTATACCCCTCTATCACACCATCGTCACGGCCCTACGGGACCGTTCCTCTGGTGTGATAGATGGGTATAATGTCTGTGCTTGGATCACGCCTTTTTACATACTACTTTGGAATTGTAATCAACTTTGATTAATATCTGTTTAATAACAATCTGCCTCCCCCCATTATATAGATTACATATTATTTACATTATAGTATAGATTACATATTATTTACACTATATTAATGTTTACATAAAATTTACACTATATTAATGTTTACATAAAAATGATCATTAACCGAAGATTATATCAAGAACATTTTCTGATTCATTATCGTTGACATCGTCAGTGTAATCATATCCGAATGCAAATGTAGTAATACCGTCATAACAAATTCTTTTATCATCAAAATTACACAATCCGGATTTATTGATTGTGTTTGTTTTAATATTGTGTTTGGTAGAGTTTATTGTTGTCATTAATACATGGTTATGTTCACCATCTAACGCATTAAGATAATCATCAAATGATACATGTTTATCAACTACAGTTTTTACGATTCCTTTAGCTTTTTTCTTTATTTTATCATCATTGGTTTTTATGCTATACATTTTAGATCTTAATCCAACGAATTCTTTGATTGGAGTGAAATTAGTTTCATCTTTAAATTTACCAATTACTTTTTTATTATCATCGTTTTTAAACGGACTACTATTGGGATAGTCTGATAGATCAAACAACGTTTTGTTGTCATAGATGTCTTGATATAAATCTTCAGCTTCAACGTGATAACAGAGAGAATCTGTGTCGGTAAATAATAGTTCAGAATTTGGATATTTACTTTTGAAATAATCGTAATGAAACTCATATATTAATATCTTTGATATATCTAGTATGGCGGATCCAACATAAATTGGTTTGTTTAGTTTTAGTTCGGTTTTACGTTTATGCACTGCTACCAAGTTTTCTTTGAAAATTTTCATTGATACAAATGTGTCCTCGGCTAGAACTTTATCTCGTCGTGCTGGATTATTGATTAATTCTATATTTCGACGTTTTCTTATATTTTCCATTGTTTTACCAAATACTGAATTATTCATCAACTTGAAAAAGTCTTTTTCTGATTCAGTGGTTGCTGCTGTTCTTTTACTTGTGTTGAAGTCAATCTATTCTTTGAGCCAACAAGTTTGTCTAAATTTTAGTGCTCGATGAACATATGTTATTACAATACCATGATCAACTGCTTGTTTTAACGCCCGATGATGGATAATGTATCGAGTTTTACTCATTAAATTTGGTACAAGTTTACACGTTACATTTTTACCCAAATTATATTTTACTTTTAGATCGCGTTGTTCTGAGATATTATATCATCGGTGATTAATAGTTGTTCCGCGCAGAAAGGATAATCATTGTGTAATTTATGTAGATGACTGGGATACATTAGATCGACCTCAACAAAGTAACCGACGTCGTCTGGTATTTTATTACTCGTTTCTTTAAGATACTGGTCTCCTGTTATCCATTTAAATTCGTCAACAGGCATCGGCTGTGACATTGCCCAACCATAAAGATTATTAGGATCTAAATATGTAATATAACTTGATGGCTTGCTTGCATCATAATCTTTTAAGTACTTGTTATTAGCGATCGCATGCTTTTTAGTAATAACACTTATTCCACCACGTATTGATTTTTCTATAAAGTAAAACATGGTTGGATCTGTCAACAATTTTAGATTTACTTTAGTTAGTTTTAATGCTGCGTCCCATGATAATCCTGGTGATGAGTAATACCAACAAGGATCAAGTTTGTAATAGTTTAAACATGTTGATCTAAATTCCTCGAAAATATCAGCTAATAATAGAACATCTGTTTTAAGATATACATCATGGTAATCGCCAAGTGTTTTACAATTCAGCGTTGACCAGACTTTATGTGCGTGATTGTAATCGCTATCAGATATTTGTTCCATTTTTAGTTTGGAATAGAATTTATCATGTGGTGGAAGACATGTTTCATCGAATTTATTCCAATCATTCATGTACTCGTAAGGATAAATTCCTTTTTGTTTTAGTATATTACTGTTCTCCATGAAATGCTGCTCTAGATGAGTAAATTTACTACATCCTTTTGCTAGTACATCTAATGATGCAGGTTTAAACTGTAAGCTATCAATAAACTGCAGGGGGCCTATTGTCACCGACATATACTTTTCATCGGTATTTGCGATGCAACTGATTTTTTTATCACGAAGAGTAACATTATCAAAAGCGCTGACGATGATATGTGAATCATATCCTCGCAAATTGTGTAATATTATTGGAATGAACTCTGGACATTTAAAATGTAGATTACATTTATCATGTGCTTGTCCACGATATTCTCCGGTAACATGACAATGATCTCTTACTTTATCAGATTCGCGTATAATTTGTTGTTGACAAATATGACAAATATTTGATAGATTAAATTCTTCTTCTTGTTGCTGTGTTAGCAGTATCATTTTTTTAGGTCTTTTGTACATTAATCGTATGTTATTTGCTTCATTCATCAAGTTTGATAACAACCATTCCGCTGGATTGTCTCCGCGATATAATCTAATCTCTTTTGATAATTTTGGATTTGTACAAACTACTTTGTATGCAACACCACAGGGGACATGATTTTGTATTGCAGTTGTTGACGATATTTTAGGATCGTTTAATGCTACTTCGATTGGTATTAGTAGCGATTCAAAGTCGGCGTAAATAACATATGGAATCTTCAGTTGTTTATTGTGTTTATTGAACTTCTACACAGTACTCGAGATGTTTACTGAGTACTTCCTGTGATTGACATCCATGTAAACATTTATAACAGAAATACATTTTAGATTTATGTTTGTTATACTGTGATGCAACCAAACCATCAAAGTTTCTGATATAACAATAATGTTCTTTGTAATAAAGCAGATTAATTGTTTCCTGCGATGCTGTTTTACTTATTAACCGCGGATAATATTTTATTTTATCATCAGATTTTTCAATACCAAACACATTAACGCTGATTCCATTGAGTTTTTCAAATTTTCCGATTTGTGATTCAGCAACAGGAAACTCGATTCCAGTAAAATTTAATGAATTTTCATGTGGTTTGTAATGCGATACTCTGTTTGGATTTCTTTCAGGAGTGTAGCACGCTGATAGAATCGCACATTGGAAACATTTGTTATCGTTGTTTTTTACATTTATTACGCATTTACTGTTATTAGTTTTTTCTGGTAGTTCTACATATGATTTTCCTCGCAGCGGTTTAAAATGATGGGTGTGAACAAATACATATTGTATTCGCTGTAATACCCATGCAGAACCTGATGAAACATATTCCGCTATTTTGTTTTCAATTTCACTGAAAATTATTTTTGTTATTATTTTCTTTAAATCTGATCCGAGCAAAGCAATTTTTGATTTTGATGAGATGAATGCTTCAATTTCATTATCATCGATTACCATTGCTTTTTCAAATATTACTTTATATTGCACTAAAAATTTGATACTCAAATGTTTTGATCGTTCTTGTATTATTGTTGGTGATATTACATCATATAGTTCTGGTGATGATAATGACACGATTTTATCATCTAAATCAATTTGCCACGAATTATCGAATCCGGCGAACGCCGATGCAATTTTATTGACATGTGTTGATTTCCGCATTATTATATAATATATTGTTTCTCTAATTGAAAGTTTTATTTACCGCGATGTTTATCATGCATTGTTGATCATGTGTAATAAAACTTTCAATTATAGAAACAATATATTATATAATAATGCAAAATGCTATGATTCCTGAATATGATGAGCTTAATACACCTTGTGCCCATCCTGAATTTGACGGATTTTATGGAACGATGGCTGGGTTAGTTTCATGCGATGATGAAATCTATCTAGAAATTATTACAACGCCGGCTGGTTATAAAATTGTTGTTGATGAAACAGAAATGTTTGTCAAAGAATTTATTTACACATGTTTTGTCGATGAAATCCCAGCAGGATACCGAGTTTATCATGTGAACGGCTCGGTTGTTGATAATAACGTCGACAACCTTGGATTACAGGATGAATATCAACGTCATCCAACATATAAAAATTACGAAGCAAATGATCAGGGAATGATAAGAAATACGCGAACAAAGAAGACAGTCGGTAATATAAATAATACCGGTTATTTGAAGGTTAATACAAATTATAATAATAAAAAGATTTATTCACATCGATTCGTCTATGAAGTTTTCAACAATATTATTCCGTCGAAGTTAGTTATAGACCACATTAATAAGATTAAAACTGATAATCGATTAGAAAATTTAGATTTAGTTACTCAACGAGAAAACATAAAGAGAGGTAACTCCGGTGGTGTTAGATTAGCTCGACCGGTGATATCAAGTGATCCAGAAACAGAAGAACAACTGCAATTTAATTCCACAAATGCTGCAGGTCGACATTTCAACATTGTTAATGCATCTATACAAAAGGCCGCCGATGGAACTTATCAATCTGCGTTCTCAAAGAAATTGAAGCGTAAAATTAAGTTTCAATACGTTTAACCTGTTTTAAGTATTCGAATTAGTTCATTCTTTGATATACAATTATGTACATATAACATTATCGTGTTGATTTTCCATTCAACTACTACGCTTCCAGTCTCATTAAATATTTTTAATTCATTAAACGTTAATAAAATATTATTTTTTTCTGCTCCAATTTTATTACTTAATTTATTTATTTGAATAACAACACTACCTGTTGTATTGTTGTTTGAGAAACAGTATCTTATTGCGCGTTCCAAATCAGCCATGTTTTCTATGAATCCTTTATAATGATATCTTATTGTCGTCATGATTGATTATATAATAATTAATTAGACAAAATTTTGTTTTATATAATCAATTATTACATAATTATGCTAGCCAAATTAAGATTACTTATCAGCGATCAATCAGTGATTGATCGAACTACTGATTGCAATCAATCAAATAACAACAACAAATGTATTTCAACAATCGAGCGCGCTCGATCAACAAATAATGTTGTAGCTGATCGTCAATGGATTGATGATAATGTTCCAGCATACGATTTAGATATCGGCGAAGTCGTTAATGAATACGACGCAGTAACAGTCGTTGATTATCGACCACAATTTTAGAAAGAAAAGTAGATACAACGCTAAGTATCATGTTATTAAAAAAACAATTAAATTTAATTTTACACCAGAAGAACGCGAAGAATTTCAACAAAAACTATTTTTTTTGTTAAATGTTAAGATTCCGGGTCGTAAAAAAAATATTAAATTTGATTATATTTTTGTTAAAATTTTTGAATTACTAAATGTTGATGAACAACGACGACATGAATTAATAAGTTTGTGCCAACCTGTTAAGTGTAAACATATTTTAAATAATTATATTAGAATTTGTTGTAACATGCACTGGTTTGATTGATCGTTCGATCGTTTTTTCAAACGATTCATCAAACGATTCGCTGATCGGTTTGATCGTTTTTCAAACAATTCATTGACCGATTCGTCGATTGTCGATTCGTCGATTGCTGATTCACCTGATTGATCCATATAATCGGTCAATGAATCGTTTGAAAAACGATCAAACCGATCGGGATTGTTGTCGATCGATTTGTTGATCGACCTGATTGATTCATATAATCGGTCAATGAATCGTTTGAAAAACGATCAAACCGATCGGGATTGTCGTCGATTGCTGAGTGATTCGTTTATCATAGTTGACTGATTCACCAATCAATTATCAGCAATCGAACGCGTTCGATCAATCATAGATGGATCGAGTTGGTATCCAACTATTAAAAGAGTCACCATAACCACGCCATTTCACTAATGATTTATTACCGCGTCGTTTTATTACTTTTTCAATTATAAATACATCCTGATCTGTTCGCTGCAGTTCTTGTTCGTAAAAACTTCCTGTGATTGACTCCTTGTTTTTATCACTTAGTTTGTATGTTACAGGAATTGTTGTTAGTATTTCATCAATCACAAACACTTCTTCACTCCAGTTTGGGGTAAAACCTTTTTCAAATTGTTTTTTAGATAATGAAATTCTAACACGATCTCCAACATTGAATTTATGTTTTCGATACAGGTTTTTCATTCGCTATTATTGGATCAGCTAGTGCTTCAGCAGGCGTTACCCCTGTTGATCTGTGTGTTGTGTTATTATATTCTGATACGATTTGTGGTAAAACATCAACGTATCTACGTGTATCATTAACAGTCATCCACTTGTACAATTTTTCTTTAATTGTTCGATTGAATCGTTCAACAATTACACTTTTACCTTCATTTCCAGTAGTATACTTTTTAATATTATGTTGTTTTAACCAGGACTCAAATTGTTTGTTGTAAAATTCAGTTCCGTGATCAGTCCATATTTTATTTGGTTGCCGTCCACTATCTGCAATAATTTTACTAAACGCTGATGTTATTGTTCCACCCATTTTATTTTTTATTGGTTCGATAAAAGAAAATCGACTTTGAATATCTATCACAGTTAACAAAAATTTATTATCATCGTTGACGTCGGATAACGAGGACATATCAGCAAGATCAATAGCCCATGTGTCATCTACAGCGTTTACGACCACGCGACGACGTTGAAATATCTTTTTTTTTGGTTTATGAAGCTCAGCGGCAAGTTTACTGAGATGATCGGTTTGATCGTTTTTCAAACGATTCATTGATCGACCGCGTGCCTGATCGATCAAAGATCGATTCGCTGATTGACCAAGACCAAGTTTATATTTCGCTCCGATTACTCCTCGGACAAATAATTTATCAGCTCGTTCTCTCATATTCGCCGGTTTTATTTCTCGAAGTTCATCTAACATCTAACATTTTTTTATCACACACATGTTTTTTCCCAACGTTATCGCGATAACATATATCATGTCGCATAGCTGTAGCATCAACTTGATTGTACGGTTCTTGTCCAGGTAGTGGTTGATCATTACTGTCAAGTTGATCATCTAGAGGATTCCATGGTCCTGTATATTTATGTCCTGGTAATGTCCAACCACCTTTTGGCCGCGGTAACTTTCCAATCCAATCGTGTATGTCTACTGCTCCACCCACAATTTTATTTCGTCTACATTTTTTACAGTAAACGTGTACTGCATTACCTTCCACACAAATACATTTTTGTGATGGTTTACCGTTAATAAAACACTTGCAGTTCATGATGTATTATAATTGATTATGTAATAATTGATTATGTAATAATTGATTTTATATAATAATAATGTCGTCATCGCTTACATCATCAACGTGATCGCTATCAACTAAAATAATATTATTACCAACACGTGTATTATTAGCGCTAATAAATGTACTTTTTGATCTACCACATATTTCACATAGACTTTTTATCATGGTTCTATTATTTTTTGTGATTAATGTTTTTTCATTGTTGCTTTCAGTTTTAGATTTACATTTGAGACAGTATGACAGCATTATTTGATAGATTATATAAAATTGCATTACGTTCATCGTTGGTGTTGGATCGAATTGTAAAATAATTTCATACAAATTTTATCGTTGTTCATCGTTGGTGTTGGATCAAATTGTAGAATAAAATCAACAAATGATTTTTTGAGGTTCATCCAGCGTATAAATAACACGCAATAATAACCGCATGTGTTTGTTCCAGATGGTTGAATTTGCGTTGATGAGTAATTGATCGAACCGCACTTAATCGACCTGATCGGTCGCTGACCGCGATCCATCTCGATGGATTGTCGATCGTTAATATATTTTTTAATAGCATCACCAGTTGGAATGCCATATGAATCAAAGTAATTATTACCGTGTAATGCAACCCAATGAGTTCCAGATCCATCGTCGAAATCCTGAAGATTAATAACGGCTGATCGATCACGATCGATTGATGACTTTGTCAATAGTTGGTCGCGAGACTGATTGCGTGGAAGTTTATCCTTGCTAAAAACACCATTAAAATTTTTAATATTTTTTAAATAATCAAGTATTTCAAAGTTATTTAATGGCTTGATTGGCTGTGTTAGTACCCTGGTCTTCTTGTTCCCGGTAGAGTTACTCCTCGTCCTCTTCTTCGCGGTCGTCTTACTCGGAATCCGCTTGCGGATCGTGGTCGTCTTTTTTTAAGACCACGACCAATACCTAAAAGATTTGGAAGCAGTGAACCAGCTATTCCTGCCAATAACGGGCCAATAAATCCGCCATGTCGTTTCATAACACCAGTGGATCGTCTTTGTCTTCTAATCATTGTTATATTAACGATTATATAAAAATCAACAGCAATTCATTTGATCCGTTAAAAATGGGTTGTCGATAAATCAACGAATCAAACGTTTAATTCCGGATCCGTATAATTTATATGTCGGAACTCTTCTACGATCGACCGCGGTCGATCGACGATAAACTCGTGAGTTTTTAACTAATGATCCGCCTACTGCTTTTTTTGTTGCTCCAGATATTGCTCCAGATGCTGCCGCAATACCAAGTGTTCCTAGTACTGGTAATATTTTTGGTAATAAAGTTCTAGCTAATGATGCAATGACAGCGCCTATCGCCCCACCAGATCGCAATCGATTGTTAGTCGATCGTCGTGATCGAGTCGATCGTCTAGTTGTTTTACGTGGCATAATAATAATCGTTTATACAAAAATGACAATTAATCGTAGATTAATCGATTACACTTTTATTGACATTTTTCCTTTAAGAGCGTCAAGAACAATGTACCTGTCAGATGTTATTAATGCGTGAACATCATAAGCTAAACCGTTGTAACCGCCTGTGGTGGCAACACCGCCAAATACTCTACCACCAAGAGCATCTGCAGGTGTTACCGCAGCAGTCGAATATAAAGCATTGTTAAAACTCCATTGAACCTCAATATCTGCTGGTGTACCGACTAATCGTTCGGAGTGTGTTGTTAAATCAAAATGAAATATTGGATATAATCTAGCGAACTCGTCGATAGATATCTGAGATCCATCAGCGGTATCCTGATACTTTTGCATGGCTTCCATTAACATAAAATACGCGCGAGATACATTTCTATTTGTTGGATCAAAATTACACTCTAGAGCTCGTTCAGGATACTGTCTCGAAGCCATTCTTACAACTATTCGTTCTACGAACATATGATCGAAAATCATATTGTTTTGCAGTTGATTATTTTTTCTTTCTGCTAGTTGAAATACCACAAATACATGACGAGGCAGTCGTTCCGATGGAACAGTATCTATTCTCCAGGTGCCACTTGGGCTATGGTCTGGCATATTAATATCGTAGGTTCTCCATTGTTCGAAATATAATCGTCGAGTATAAGACGACAGCGCCTGTTCAAGCTCTAAAGACATTAACGTTGCTGGTACAACTTTTGGCATCCATAGCGACGCATAATTAATAACAAATCTACCGTCGTTGACTCCGACTCCTTTAAGTATCGTGTTATTTACCTGGTCGGATACTGTCAATTCAATTCTATGTCTCATACTTCTAACAACTGAAGTAACATCCTTGCAAAAACCAAATACCGAACTCAAAGGAAGAAGTATCGTAACCTGGCGACTATTATCACATACAGCTCGTCTTTTCGCGTAACCTTCGTTATAGTTTGATTGTCTGATGTTTGTTGCCGCGTTACGAATTGCAAGATTAACACCTGCAGCATCAGCAACAATAGCTGCTCCAACAAGAACATTATTGTTATTAAGAGGAGCAAAAAAAGCTCCACCAACTCCAGCACCAAAACCGTCACCTGTTCTAAACTCATGTGGTACTGCACCTCCATTTGGCGCCGTCTTTCATCCATAACATATTTGTTGCGATCGATCTAGTATAATCTTCTGAAAAACCCACGATGTTTATTACCGTGCTTGCTATTGGAAGATTTCTTATATGTTCGATTTCGTAATCGTTGATTATATATTTTGCTTGTGTAAACAGTGACCATCCATTGTTTACAAGAGCGATATTAGCGTTAGGCCCAAAATCTGCTAGTGCTGCTGGAGCATTTGCATCTCCTAATCGCCCGCGGATTTCAATGTAACCTTTATGAGGTAGCAGATAAAGATCTTCATCACGCGTCCTTAAAATAAGTGTTCCTATTTTATCAGGAAAATTAGGTTGGTCTTCTTGATATTCTATGTATTCAAATTCTGTCGCAGAATTATCTACGTCATAAGCATCATTAATATTAAGATAAGATCTTATCGACATTTTGTTTATTAATAACGATTATATAAAATTCTTGATTCGCTAATCAGAGTCAATCGATGATCGACGACAATCCTGATCGGTTTGATCGTTTTTCAAACGATTCATTGACCGATTACATAGATCAGTCAGGTCGATCGTCGACAATCCATTCATGGATCAGTCAGACCGATCAGGTTAATAAAAAACTGGGTTCTGTATAACCGGATGTGATTGTTGACTAAATTCTTTTGCGGTTTTTTTCATAACTCGTTCTATTTCAGTAGTCGGGGCTATATTTGCTATTATTTTATTAATTTCTTTTTGAGTTAACATTGTTTCTGATGATTGATTCGCCAATCTACCTGACCGATCCATGAATGGATTGTCGACGATCATCGATTGTGGTTGTCCCCGAATTTTATCAGCGATCTTTTGTCCGACCGCTGTTCCAGCTGCGGATAATGCACCAGTAGCAAATGATTTTGCAGCATCAAATGCTATTGGCGCAACCTTTGTCGCAGCCTTTGCTGCAAACCCAAATAGATCGCTTAATAAATTTCCTCCGATTTTTTTCGTTTCATAAATTGCAATCGGAGATATTCCACGAGCTAGGCCAGGTTTTATTCTAACAACCTTTGAAAAGATTCCTCCAAGAAATCCTCCAACTATTTTTTTGTTTATAATCTTTCGTCTACTCATCTTATGTAATAAATATGTTTATAAAAATCTACGATGTTGAATCCACTAAGTAGATGAAACTACTTATGAAATTTTATAGATTATTGATTGATTCGTTAACGTTTAAACATGTTTATGTTGATGTCGAATTTCTCAGGTAGACGAGACATCTACGATGTTGAATCCACAGAAATTCGAGAATTTCTCAAGTGGATTTACGTAAATGTAAATAGTAGGTTACCTGCTCGTTATTAAAATCTAGTTGTCGTCCTGATTGGTCTGTGATTGACATAGTAATATCTGAAATTCTGTCGCTGACATTAAGCGGATAATAAATAACCTGTTTCGGAGACACCATTAAAAGTGATCCAGGAGGAGCATCAGGACTAAACGAATAAATTGTTTGACCGCGACTTCCCTTAGATGTATGCGACCCGTAGACGATAGAACAGTTGATTATAATAGTACTAACATCAGATATATTTATTTGAAATTCACCGCGAATTATTACATCAGAATTAGTTAAAGAACCGTAGATCAAACGTGAAAAACCAAACATAATCCCAACTGTATTTGGAGAAGTAAAATCAACACGAAAATTATTTTTCAAACGCAACTCCGAACGCAGCGTATTATAATTTGGATCAATGTTAATGTCGTCACCGTTAAATCCTAGTTTAATTGTCTCCGATTTAATAAAAACGTTGATGTCCTCCATGTTGTAAACACCTGGAACTATTTTTATTGTTTTGGTGATCCCGCCAACGATAATATCAAAACGATCGTTAACATCTTTTTTAATATTATAAAATGAATGCCACATTGTAGCTGATATTAATCCGAGCTCGTAGTTGAAGCCTGCAGCTAGTTCAATTGCTGGATAATAAGATACTCTAAAATTTGCGCTGTTTTGCGATGTTGCGGTCGAATCAAGTAATAGTGTTACCGCTGCCATTGTTATATAACAAACGTTTTATAATAATAATTGTTTACAATTAATCGTTGATTCATATCTAGATTCCAGGTTATTTCATCTTGTATTTTATCAATTAAACTTAGTTCATCATAAAAAACGTTTCTTTCAGACTCTATTAAAGGTTTTGTCGATCGATCATAATAAAATTGAAGCACTCATCTCATCAATCGACAATCGACAATCCATCGAGATGGATCGCGGTCAGAGACCGATCAGGTCGATCAGCGACAATCCCGATCGGTTTGATCGTTTTTCAAACGATTCATTGACCGATCGAACTCGTTCGATTGCCGATTACATAGATCAGTCAAGTCGATCATCAAAATCAAAAACTGTTTTGAATCGTTGTTTACATTAAATTTCAAGCGCGTCCTACAAAATTATTTACATACTTTTTGTACATTTTT
Organism: Margaritifera margaritifera; assembly: GCA_029931535.1. Lineage (NCBI taxonomy): Eukaryota > Metazoa > Mollusca > Bivalvia > Unionida > Margaritiferidae > Margaritifera > Margaritifera margaritifera. Next base: position 482,451 of record JAQPZY010000938.1, read on the forward strand.
GAGGTTATATTTTTACTTTTTCTAAGATAATCGAGGATTTCTACGATTTTATTATCAATTTCTGCACCTGAATTTCCAGCTTGCTTTGATGCTATAAGTACTGCTAGCCTGTCTACTACATCTTTTACATTTCTAAAGATTTTAATACCGTAACCAGTTTTCATTTTTTCTGACAGCACCTTTGTGTATTTCTTTTCTATTTGTTTAAGTCGCTTCAGATTTTGTCTCAGACCCTCATTTGTTGGATCTCGCCTTAATATTTCTTCATCAGCTTTAATTTGCTTTCGCATGTTGTCACGCACACCAGCGGCCTCCCAAAGTGATAATGTTTCTATTTGTCGCGCTTGTTCTGATGGTAGTGATGATAGTGTTGCCGGAGATGATGATTTTGATGATCAACTTGATCGGTCTCTGGCTGATCGACCTGACTGATCTATAAATGGATTGTCGTCGATTGCCGATTTATCGATTGATGACTGACGAATCGGTAGCTGACCGATCGGACTTATTGATGGTGACTGTTGTTTCGTAGTCAGTGTTATGTCCGTATCTGATTCTTGTTGTTTCACTCTTTCTGCCGCAATCATTTTTCTGTATTTCTTTTCTAGTTTTTTAAGTCGCTTGATATTTTGTCTCAGATACTCATTTGTTGGATCTTTCTTTAATTTTTCTTCATCAGCGTTAATTATTTGACGCATGTATTCACGCACAGCAGGCGCATTCAAAATGTTCATTGTTTCTATTTGCCGCGCTTGTTCTGATGGTAGTGATGATAGTGTTGTCGATGATGATCGGCTTGATCGGTCTCTGACTGATCGACCTGACTGATCTATAAATGGATTGTCGTCGATTACCGATTCGTCGATTGCCGATTTGTTGATTGATGGTGGTGGCGACTGTTGTTTCATTTGTTTTGGCTGCGATCCGCTTGTTAATCCGCTTTCAGCGGATCGCGCGGATTGTGATTGACTCAATTTTGGTTTAAATTTAGCTATTTTTGATACTGGTGGTTTTTGTTTCGCTAACGACGATATTGTTGGTGACTTAAGAGTTGATTTTGGTCGCGGTGATGTTTGTTTCGCTGATCGACCTGATCGGTCTCTGACCGATTCGTCGATTAACGACGGTGTTATGCCAGTATCTGCTTGTTGTTGCTGTTTAGTAAAATCAAGTAGCATATCACGTTTGCCTCTCTTTATTCGATCCTCTTCTTCTTTTCTATCTAGTTGTTGAAATGATTCTTTATATATTGCTCGTTTTCTTATATTATACTCAAGTCGAGGTTTTAAAACCGGATCCTGTTTAACCTTTTTTCCCAAACTTATATTCTGACCGTGTAAAATACTTAGCATTTCTTTGCGTTCGTCTCGTGGAATTTCCTTTGCCATTCGCTGAAAATTATCATCTGTATCTGCTCCTAGACGATACTGATCAATCAACGATCGGTCACGACTGATTAAAGGTTGACCGGGTAGATCAACACCACCTTCAGCTCCAAGTATTTGTCTTCCATCATCATCAAAAATAAGTTGTTGATCATCAGTTTCGGCAAGCGGATCCGCCTGATCGGTCAGAGACCGATTCGCTGATAGATCAACAGGTTGATCTTTATCGAATAATTGTTGATCATCAGTTGCTTCAAATGATGGTAAGCTTTCAACATCATCTAATGTTTTTGTTTTACTTTTTTCACTTTTACTTTTTTCAGCAGCAAAAGCATTGGGTAAAATACCAGGTGATGGTGACACATCATCAATCGACGAATCAGTCAGAGACCGATCAAGTCGATCAACATCATCATCACCATATTGCGGATAACCTTTAAATAAATTTCTTATAGACGCACTAACATCATCATCACCAATCGACGAATCAGTCAGAGACCGATCAAGTCGATCATCATCACCACTACTACTATCATCACGCTGAGTTAATAGCGCTATTATCTCAGCCAGTGTTTTTTTCAGTTGGTTGAAAACCTCTAACAATTGCTGTTGAAATATCCATTTCATGTTCTTTTTTGGTTTTATCGTCAATAAACGTTCCAATAAAGAACTTGCGAATCGGTTTGAGAAATCTCAGCAATGACTCTTCTTTACTTTCTTCGTTCCATCGAGCTGTCTGAAATAATTTTTGATTATGATACTTAACTTCAGCAAGTTTTTTCAACAATTTTATTTCTTCACCGCGGTTACCAACCTGTTCTAAATAATATCTTTCGTTATTGCTACGTCCGCTAATTTTATCAATGATGTCGTTAAGTACTCTATTATGATTAACATATGGTTGGTCTATTAAATGGACTGTTGATTGATTTATTTTAATTAATTTTGGTAGGAAATCATCAGCCTCTGATTGACGATCCTCCGACTGAAATAATCTTTTATTGTTATACTTGGCTTTAGCAAGTTTTTTCAACAATTCTATTCGCACCTGATCATTATTAAAATTTTGTTTCATTATTAATTGATTATCATAATAATTTATTATATGTTTTAACGTTTGTCTTTTAAGTTGTTTCATCGATAAATCAGTTTTTTAACAGATCAGGATCAGGGTAATAACCATTGTCAGTCTGTACTAAATTAGTTCCAAATTTATTTGATAAGCGGTTGATTGATCTACTCAATGACGCAAAAGCCATTCTATTTTTTCTTCATTGTATTCTTGTTCGTCTCGCAGTTGTTCTTGGCCTTTTTTAGTTAGTTGAGCTTCTATTATTTTTTCTAATTTGTATAGTTTTTCCTCTAAACGTTTGATGTTTGTTGGTGATGATCGACCCGATCGGTCAGCGACCGATTCGCCGATTGATGACGTTGTTTTTAGTCTTTGTTCTACATTTTCGAGTTCTTTTACTAAACGATCTAGTTCTTTTGAGTACAATTATTGTGCTAGTTCTGCGTCTATTTCTTTCTATCGTCGTTGAAAAGATTCTAGCTCGTTTCACAGTTTTTATGTACCTTCTTTGGTTAGCTGAGCTTTTATTATTGTTTATAAATTTGTTTGTGGTTGATCAATCGTTTGTTGTGGTAATTTAATTAGTGACTGAAACAGTTCTTGTTTTTGTTCTTCTATTTGTTCTAGTTCGTCTCGCAGTTTTTCCTGGCCTCTTTTGGTTAGTTGAGCGTATATTATTCTTTCTAAATTTGTTTGGATGTTCCTTAAGCGTTCTATGTTTGCTGGTGTCGACGTTGTTTTTAGTCTTTGTTGTACATCATTTAGTTCTTTTATTAAACGATCCAGTTCTTCTGAGGACACTTGTTGTGCTAGTTCGTCTTCTATGTCTTCATATCGTCGATGTAAAAGTTCTAGTTGTTCAGTTATGTGTTGTGATGCTGTTAAATACGGTTTTAATGGTTGATCAACACCACCTTCAGCTCCAAGTATTTGTCTTCCATCAATCGATAAATCGGCAATCGACGAATCGGTCAGAGACCGATCAGGTCGATCAGCCAGAGACTGATTGGGTCGATCATCATCAATAGTAGTTAATTGACCGCGGTCGATCAGCGACCCAGCCGCTGACCGATCAATAGGTTGTTGTGGCGATTTAATTGATGGTTGACCATAATCACCAGTGATTAGTTTTTGCAATTGTGATTTATCTGTATTTGGATCAAATAATAGTTGTAAATCTAGATCACCACTACTTCTACTAGTACTACTGCTACTAGTACCACTAGTACTACTGCTACTAGTACCACAAGTACTACTGCTACTAGTACCACTAGTACTACTATCATCACGCTGAGTTAATAACGTTTTTATCTCATCTAGAGTTGTTTCAGTTGGTTGAAAACCTCTAGAAATTGCTGTTGATATATCTATTTCATGTTCCCTTCCAGCATCATCTGTAAACGTTCCAGTAAAAAATTTGCGAGCAGGTTTAAGAAATCTCAGCAATGATTCTTCTTTACTCTGCTCGTTCCATCTAGCCACCTGAAATAGTTTTTGATTTTCAGACTTAACCACAGAAAGTTTTTTTAACAGTTCTATTCGTGCTTCATTTCCGTAAACTTTTTCTAAATAATATCGGTCCATTAATATTTTATATAATTGATTATTATGATAATTGATTATATATTAATCATTGTTGACTTTTACAGTATTATTTCGGAAATTAATTACGAATAGAATTGTTAAAAAAACTTTCTGAGGTTAAACACTCATCGAGATTTCTTCGAAAAGTTTTCTCAGGATTAAATATTATTTAGAAAAAGTTTACGGAAATTAATTACGAATAGAATTGTTAAAAAAACTTTCGGAGGTTAAAAACTCATGGAGATTTCTTCGAAACGTTTTCTCATGATTGAATGTATACTTATCAAATAAAAAGAAATCATATCTTCCACTAGTGGAGTACTTATACATTTTAATGAACTGTTTTTTATCGACGGAGCCACCATAAAAGTCATTAGCGATTCTACTGATGTCATTATTATCAAGCCCACCAAATAAAATAAAGCAGCCTGTGTTGCGTCGAATTGTCTTTGGTACTGTAAAATAACTTTGAGCGAGATAAATAGAATTACAGCGTTTGTTTCTCGATAACGCAAAATAAGATTCCACAGGTTTAGTGTCTTTAGTAGTCAAAGGTATATCATCAAATACCACAATCTTGTTCTCCTCATCGTCAAGTTCGGCAACTGGAATAACTTCATCGGGTGAATGAAATGTGATAACATCTTGTCCTGAAATTGGTTTTAAAACCTGATAATTAAACTGTTGTAATAAATCGTATTTTTGTTGTTGAGCGTTAATTGTATAGATGTAGATGCGATCATATTTTAATATGTTACTAATTATTAGGTTCATTAAAAGATTAGTTTTACCAGATCCAGGTCGTCCAACAATTAAATAATGTGTATCTGGCAGCTCATTCTTATGTTTTGTTCGAATATCGCGTGATGGATCATCAAAGTTAATAATTGACATTTGTTTATTATTATGATAATCAGTTATATATTTATATAATCAATTATCATAATAATCAAAAAATGTCTTATTATAGTAAATTCGGCACATTAAGAAATACAACATCAGCCAACCTTTCATCAACAACAAAAGCTGCTGGTACAACAGATATATCAGGATTAGTAAAGAAATCTGGCGATACAATGACAGGTAACTTAAAAATGAGTAATTCCACAGTAATCGGTTTAGAAACTGATTATCCTGTGCCTAATCCTGATAATACTCAGGCGGTAAGTCTTATACAGATGCTAGCAATCAATGATAGAAAAGTCAATAAAGCAGGCGATACAATGACCGGAGTCTTGGATATGAGTTCCAATAAAATAACTTCATCGTACGTTCCAACCAATCCATCAGACGTTGTTAACAAATTATATGTAGACGGATTCTCATCAACGTATGTCAACCGTTATGGCAGTACAATGTTGGGCGCACTTATCATGGTTTCGAATAAAATATCATCGACGTATGTTCCAATCAACGGCACCGATCTTGTAAACAAAACATATGTTGATGAATCAACTGTATTTCTCAAACGAACTGGAGATATAATGGTTGGAACATTAAGTATGGGAATGAATAAAATAACATCGTCGGCAATTCCTTCAACAGCTATTGATCTAGTAAACAAAACATATGTTGATGATATTACATCACAATATGTCAGCCACACTGGAGATATAATGGCTGGAACGTTAACAATGGTTAATGGTGCTAAAGTAACAGGCTTACCAACGACATTTCCACCAGGAAACATTTCTGATGCAACGTCTTATGCACAAGTAACAACAAAACTCGCGGAATATGTTCCTCGAACTGGAACAACAATGATCGGTTCGGTTAACATGGGCGGATACGTTCTAAACGGATTAAACACATACTTATCATGGGCACTTGATAACGCGGTCAATGTCAAGTACATGAACGATAACGCTGTTCTTAGAACCGGAAGCACAATGACGGGGCCATTGAACTTAAATAATTTTGCGATAACAAATGTACCAGTACCGGTCAATCCTGGTGATGTTGTTCCGTATTCATCAATTGTCAACCTCAAAAGCACCGTGGTCAACAAAATCGGTGATACAATGACCGGTAATCTTGTGATGACAAACTGTGTTGTTAAATGTACAACAGCGCCAACAGCAACAGATGACCTTTCCAACAAAGCTTATGTTGATTCTAAGATCGCAGGTGCTATTCGAGTCAAAAATAGTGTTGGTCATATTCCACCACTATCTGGAAATAGCAACAGTCGTACTGGATTTATAGCAACATCATCGTCAGCATACTCAGGATTTGATCCTTGTTATGTCTTTTCATATCATCTGTATTCTGGGACAAATGCAAATGAATGGGCTACAAACGGCATGTCAGCCAACTTCTGGATCAAAATCCAGTGTCCATCTCCAGTTGCCATATGGAAATTTCAACTTCGTGGACGAGCTACCAACCAAGAACGAATATATAATTGGCGACTCGAGGGCTCCATCAATGATGTTGGTTATACAACATTATACACAATCGCTCCTGGCGTTAATTATATCGGAACAACACTTCAAGAATTCACTTTATCTAATACAACTAAGTATTCGTATTTCAGATTATATGTCGTTAATGCTGAACCTGTAAATCCAGGTCTTAGCATGTTTCAAATATTTTCATTAGATGATGCTGTGTAACATCGCCATTTTGTGTAATTAATTATTATAATAGCTGATATCGTTGAAGTATGCGCGATGATTATCATATAATTGATTGAATTTTTTGTGTAAAATCAATAATATAAAATCAATCAATATTAAATGCCTGAAATCGCTGAAGTATGTCGCGAGTTTTACAATAAAATATTCGAATTTGATCACACGCAATTAGATAAACCCGAATTTACTGCGCCTATTCCTAATAAAACATCTCAAGAAAAAATTTAAGCGCAACGACAAGAAAATATTCGATCAGCTATTCGTGAACTATCAAATATGATAAAAAATACAGATGATGAGCAAACCGAAAATATTAGAAACTTAAGATCGGTTATCACAATGAGAAAAAATCAGATGAAAGAAATTTTAAACAAATACGATATATTTGTGAAATTCTGTACTCAAGCAGAAATGGATAAACTAGAGAGTGAAATTGAAAAATTACTTCACGATACAATTACAGAATTATCTCGCGATAATGTGTTTACGATATTGCGGTCAAAATTAGTACAAAAACGAAAATTTACTGGAGGAGAAGGAGTAAAACACAAAGAAAGAATAGATTGTTTAGATAAAATTTTTGATAAAAAAAGACATGGTCTTGGACGAAACATGAAAGCGTCTAATAATTTTGCTAAACGACGACTATTCAGAGAACTCGGGTTAGATTACAATGACACTGAAACAATTGTTGCCATCCACAACGAACCAGATGATGCTCATGCGTTAGCTACTAGTTACTTAGTACTAGTATCATCAAAAATATCAAAATTTCAAAATAAATACAGCGGTTATGATACAGCAACTGCAGTTGATACAGTTGAAACAATTGAGAAAAAATTAAAACAATTAACAGAGTCTGAAAGAAACGTTTTTTATGATGAACTAAGCTTACTTTATGAAATACAAGATGAAATAACCTGGAATTCAGATCCAAATCAACTAATATACAATGATATAATAAACAAAGGTGATATTCATCGTTTATTAAACGCTTTTATAAGTGAGCCATTGTATTCAGATTTACGTGATATGTTAAAAGAAAAATTAAAAGTAAATGATCTCTTAACTGAAGACAGTGTATTAAATGATTTTGCTGCAGCTTACACAATATTATATCAGTACTTAGTGCTAGATGTGATACCAATAGGCGCTGTAAAATCGGCTATGGAATTTATTGACTTAAACAGTCAAAATGTTGATGTAAACAAGATAAATAATGTTCCGGAAACCTTCGAATTCAAATATAAATTATCTTATTCGTTGGAACAAGATCAAATGATAAAAAATAAACAAATAGAAATATTTGGAAAATATAGAGATTTTATCGATGATGAAAAAAATAAAAAATTTAAAGAACTAGTTGCAAAAGCTGCAGAAAAATTAAAATTTGAAGAGGTTATTAAATACCATAACGATGTTGATAAATTCACTGATGCTATTTTTACACTTTGGTTTATTGATAAATACCTTGGATCAAAAAATATACGTAATTGGCCAGGACTTTATGATTTAAGAATGTTTAATGTTTTTGGGTATAATGTTGCAGACGCTGAGGATTATCATCAAAAAAATAAGCATTTAGACTTTAAAATTAAAGTAGAATATCTAAATAAAATAAAAAATTTGATGAATATTCATGATATTATAGGTGATCATCCACCTCTAATAGATATATGGCCTACAGGTTATAATTATTTACTTTTTTATCATGATATTCATAGAATTAAAAATATAGACAAATTAATTTTAAAGTCTGATTTTAAAGAAGGTTATTTAAGAGTAAAAACTGATTTACGTAATGGTTTATTATCAGATCAACCGCAATCAAATATAAAAGAAAGATTCGCAACTGCATATGTAATCCTTCGCCAATACTTTATTCCACGTAATATTAACATCGATTTTGTTAAATCAGCTATCGAATTCATTGATTTACACGAACATGATATCGGTGAAATAAATGATATTGCAACGGTTATAGATATACTTGACCACAAATCAACAAAAGAATACACAGACAAACAAGAAGAACAACTGCGACGTCCTACAGCAAATATATTTAACAAATACAGAGCAACGCTTACAGATGTTCGAAATGCAGATTTTAATGCACTGGTTTCAGACGCTGCTACAAACTTAAAGATCACAAGTTAATATTTATCAACGATTATTATATAAAACGATGAAACAAATCATCAATTTTAATCATATTTCTACAGCAATATCAGATGAGGAACGCAGTCAACTAATAGCATATTTTTACACATATCATAAAAAAGCATACTGCGCTAAAAAAAGCCGCCAAGTATTATAGTCGGTTAATAAAACTAATATTTTATGCACCGCTGGTATTAACAACAAGCGGTATTGTTTCAGCAGGTAGCACACTTAATCCATTACTTTTAATAGTATCTGGTATCGGAATATTTATTAGTGCTGGAGTACGACGGATTGAACCAAAACTTGAACATAAAAAATCATCATGTAAATTCGCCGCATCAGTGTATTCAAAAATATTAACAGAATTACAAGCTTATTTGCGAGGTAAAAAATATGATACTATTGGATTAATACATGAATTACAAACACAAGACAACATGTTAGTCAATATTTCTCCATATAGAATAGCAAAATATGAAAAAAAAATATGATACAATATATATAAAATCATGAATATAAAAAATTATCCAATCGCTGAATACTTAATCGATCACAGCAGTGTTGAAACCTGTTATGTATTGCACAATGCGATATTTTACATAAACTCAAATTTTTACTACAATATAAGTACTATCGGTAACACGTTTATTAAAATTTATTATACGATAAACAACAATAATATAATCGACATAAAAACATATCAAACTAATAACAATTTATTTTTCAATATTATTTTTCCTGGCATATCACATAACATCAGCGGTATGTTAATACCTAGTGTAAACGATGAATCGAATGAAGCTAACTTTATAACAAAGTTTTTGTTATCAAACGAATTCAGTGATACCAGTGATATTATTTCAAACAATAAATTTCAAGAAAATAATTTTATCATCAGAGTTAAATTTCAGGATGTAATTTTATATAATTTATATCATAAAACATCGTATTTAACAAATCACGTGTGTTTAGATCAAAAAACATATAAAAATTGTATGAAAATTATTGAAAAAATATTAGATGTTATCATTTTTATGTAAACTATATTATAGGGGAAGACAGGGACTAAAACTAATGTAAATTTTATGTAAACTATACTATAGGGGAAGACAATGACTAAAACACTAATGTAAATTTTATGTAAACCATAGTATAGGACAAGGCGAATAAATAATAATAATTTTCAATTAGAGATAAGTATTAAGTATAAATTTTATATAATCTAAATGATAGGGGGGGAGGCAGATTGCTATTAAAAAAAATATTAATCAAAGTTGATTACAATCCTAAAGTAGTATGTAAAAAGGCGTGATCCAACCACAGACATCTCTGTCCATCTATCACACCAGAGGAGCGGTCCGGTAGGACCGTGACGATGGCGTGATAGAGGGACAGAGTGGATGTGCTGGGATCACGCCTTTTTACATACTACTTAAGCAAACTGCCAATGCCTGCAAGACAGGAATCCTACCGATGACGACTTTTGGAAAATAGTACTATTGGATCAAAGCTTCGAATTGCCACATTTATGGGACGGGTTTCCAATCCTTTTTCTTGATTAAAGCAGATAAAATATATTTAGATAAATATGACCACTCGAGAAATATTTGAAATGAAGTAAGGAAGCATTTCCTTGATGAGCTCAGGTGAAAATTATGGAAATTGAAAACAAGTTTGTTTCTTTTTGCAAAAGAAATAGCAATACAACTTAGAGCTAAATATTTACACGACTAAGCAGGTAACAAATAAGAAAACTGAGATTTATTTCCTGGATAATGGAAAATTCCATTAAAAAAACCCAGATAAACTGTAACTAGCAGTCTAAAGTGGTATATAATTACCAGGGAAGAAATACTGTTGTGATTTTGAGGAGACGTATGTTTTTGCGGAACTAAAATAAAAAAAGCAGAATATGCTATTTGTGCACCCAAATATATGTACAGTTTAACTATACATTACAGGATATGATATTGCAAGGGGTTTGGAGCAGTTGCCGAATATATATATATATATATATATATATATATATATATATATATATATATATATATATATATATATATATATATATGTGTGTGTGTGTGTGTGTGTGTGTGTGTGTAATATATATGTATGTGTGTTTGCATTATGATTTGCAAATTTTACTGCTCAACTCCCCTTCCCCCTCTTCCACACACCCCGCCCTCCCGCAGCGGTAGACTTTAAATGGTCGCTAATATTTGTTAACAGACATAACAGACATAATATTGACATTGGGAGGAACCGCTTATAAATAGAAGACAATGTAACACACATTTTTTAATGTCAATTGATTACTGTGGAGCAATGGCGATGACAGGTGAAGCAACTATATCAAACAACTGAAATACCTTTCAAATCATTACTACGCAACTGAAAATAAGAAGATACAGTGCACCAAGTACATAGCCAGCAGTATTCGTGCCACATCGGAAAATATGTTAGACTGTGGTGACGGTCAAACATAAATCGGTGAAAAGAGGGTCACAAGTTTTAAGTATAACTGGTAAATTCATTATCTAGCATAACTTAGGGAGTTATTTTGCCAAATTCAGAATGAACCCAAGATCCTTTTCTTCATGGAATCCTAAGCTGTATTGAAATTATGTACTATGGAGAAAATTGTAGTTAGGTGGACATAAGTGAAAGTGCATAGACAGTGTCATTGTGGGGTTCGAACCCACATAGTACCGTTTGATAGTTACAGGTAGGAGCCAAGTAACCACTTGCATGACTATTTCAGCACTAATTGACAGAGCGTAAAACCGTCCTATATAACCCAGCATGATTATAAACTAAGCTATTAATAGCTTTATAATTCAAGGCGGATAGCGATCCACTCTAAGTAAAATTAAGATCTACTTATCAATAAGTAGCTCTGACAGGCATCGATAAAAGTTTATGCCCTGATGACCTTTGGAATTCCCTGTCTACTTGCTTTTAGTAGCCAATCAGATAAATCGTTGCATTTCATCTTAGGGATAGTTATCGTTAGCAACGATACGTTCCGAATGACTTTTACCACTTTCTGCAGTATGAAAGCTGAAACATGATGAGTGAAACAAAAAGTCAAAAAAACATGACCTCACATCGGTGCCTGTCAAATCTACTTGTTAACAAGTAGATCTTGATTTGAATCCGACTGGATAGCGATCGATCGTGCTAAACCACAAGGTAAGCAACATTTGCTTATGTAATTTGACAGATAACATTTTACTGATCGTTATTCATGTGTGTCCAGATGAGAGAGAGAGAGAGAGAGTAATGTACAGCAATTCCCCACGTGGCTTTCGAGTGTCACATAATGACTAGACTTGCTGTCGTCCTTACAAAATATAATTATTAAAACAAAAAACTTTCTTTCTACTTGGTTAACTTTCAGAAGCACCCATTGACCCTAATCCTCAACCTGCCGTTGGCGCGGATTGCGAATCACATTTACAACTTATACCTTACCTAAACATGTAAGAGAAAGAGAAAAAGCCGAAGGGCTTGGCAACCAGTCTACACATTTACCAAAATAGAAACAACGCAGTGACCAATAAATGTTACCTGTCTTACTGTGGTTATGTATATTCACGGGTATGCACAAAAATAAAATTATCTGTTTAATCTTAGTAAAGGATGTAAACGAAAAAAAAACAAAATGAGATGCAGCATTGTAATATCGTACATGCATGGCTTGCGTATCTTCCGATCAATCATAACACAGTTAATCGTCTGAAACATATTAACGTGAATATACACAAAAGTTAGCCGGATATGGATTTCGCTCCTCATCATCTGAAAAATTCTAAGCATATCATATAGGCCCCGCTTGCATGTCTGAAAAAGTCCAAACCTAGTTTTTGGTCCATACTTTGGTATGGACCGAATTGGATATGGTAATCTGTTTGGTCCAGACCAATTAATTCGGTCCGGACTATCCTTGAACCTGCTGAGAGAGTAGTATCAGAAATTAGATACGAGCCAAATTATATTTTTAGACAGTTTGTTGTAGTAAATATGCATGTGTTCTATTTTCATGGCAGTTTGATCCGAACCCAAATTGTTATATATAAACAGTAAGGATGACTAGAAGTCAGTTACTATAGGAAGTATACAGCTCCCACTCCACCCCTACTACTTGTTGCCGCCGCAATGTTATCCTTTACAAACTGATTAGCTGATTAGCGTATTATATAACGTTATAGTCCCTCCCCCCTTTCTGGGTGTCTGCGATAAGGGAGCATTAGTGATAACAATAGATTAAATGTTTATTCAGTACAGGCTGGGAAAAGTCTCTAAAATTTATACCTAGTCACTAACTTCTGATCTCCGATGATACACACGATAATTCAGGAGAACCCAATAGTGACTTCAGGGTTGTGTCTATTTTTAGTTAATACCCAGCTAGGTAAACTTTACCAAGTGCGTGAGCTTTATTGTTTGGGGAGTACAGTGCCGCGGGGAACTGTATAGGATAGTTTTTTGAGGTGAGGTCTTATTCTGGCTGAAAACTAGATCTTAAAGATTCGGACATTGTTTTCAAATATTGAACGTGGTATGTTCTTAAATAATGTTATTTAAGGGTTTTTCTTTCAATAAATCAACTTATGTAGATTATCTGAGTGGCTTGAAATTTTATTTCAAATTGTGGTTTGCTTGTCAAAAAAGACAGTCATTTACCGCATCGAATAAGGTAGTCTATTGTTTATTACATCACTAAAAAAAGACACACGCAGGGAAACGTAGCGTACCAACTTACTTGTCCAGACCAAATTAGATCCGCACTAACGTTTTATCTGTATAATGGGTCCATAGTGTAATAAGTGCCCTCTTACTTGAACACACTTGTGTCAATAACATCCCCGATGTTATTTTCAGGAATGAAGCGTTTTGAAAAACTCTAAATGTTTTTCTATGCACAGCATGCAGAAAAAAAGAAAAAAACAAAGATGTGTAGTTTTAAGAATACGAACAAAATTGAAGAAATCTAGTCATAATTACAATCAAGGCTCAAGCGCGCTGATATTGATTACATCCGCTGGTAGAAAAACAAGGAGGTTACCTTGGCAAGAATACAAGAAAATAAATCCTCTCTCTCTCTCTCTCTCTCTCTCTCTCTCTCTCTCTCTCTCTCTCTCTCTCTCTCTCTCTCTCTCTCTCTTAGCATGAGTTGTTGACGTTTGTATTCGTCAATTTCCAAATTTTTATTGCTAGAAGGCCAAAAAAACGGCGAAAAATTCACATTTTTTTCAAGGTTTATTATGCAAAGAAAAGAGTTCTAGAGTTCGATGCAGCTTCGTCAGTTTTATATTTCAATAGGTCAGTTTTATATTTGATACGTCAGTTTTATATTTGATACGTCAGTTTTATATTTCAATACGTAAGTTTTATACTTCAATACGTCAGCTTTATATTTCAATACGTCAGTTTTATATTTATATTTCAATACGTCAGTTTTATATTTCAATACGTCAGTCGGTCATTGTGATGCATTTAGGTCGCGGCTTTACTTAAACCAGGTCGTTAACACATGCATGTTCTTGAGAGAAGAAAAAAAATATGTAAAATCTTCCACTATCTTAAATTTAGATTACATTTACAAATTCGATAGACCTTTTATCAGAAAAAGAAGATAAAAGTGTTTAAAAAGCTTTTCCTACAAGGAGTCTCAGACAATATAGTTGTTTTATTTCGTTTGGATCGTCTCGTTAAATGTGAGTACAGATTTTATTTAACCCTTTTTTAAGGTTTATACGAAATCTAAATTTATTATCATTTTATATGTGTATTAATTTCAAAGTACATATAAAGGTAATTTGTAATCAAGAAAGATGATTATCTTTAAATCTTCTTGAAACATGAAGTGTCCCACACCATGACGATCATGATGATAATGATGATGATTGGTTTCCTCTATGATAGATTAAAGGACTGAGAAATGATTAAAATATGATTAAATATTTTAAGCAATAAAAAATTAACAGGTTTTCGGTCTCCAAGTAAGTATGTTAACTTATAGCAACTGTAGGTTTTGATTTATATCATAAATGTATAATTTCACTATTAAAATATTGATGGTTTGAAAAGCAGTTTTTTTTCGTGAGACCACAAATATTTTCAGTATTTTTTCCCCACTTTCAGAAAGCATCTTATTTTTCCTCCTCATATTGAGACTATTAAACATCCTTCTTATTTCTTGGTTGGTAATATATATATATATATATATATATATATATATATATATATATATATATATATATATATATATATATATATATATATATATATATATATAATTTTGGGGTTTTTTTTAACATTCAGCAGATATCAAGAATGAAAATACACAAATTATATTGTGACTTCTCCTGAAAAGTGTCTTGAATAATCCCTAATGAAAACTTGAGAATATTTGTTTTGTTTAATTTTGAGGAATAACTATAAAAAAAAAATTCCAGGTCTTTCGCATTAAAACATTAGATTCTTAGTATAAATTCTGCTATCTCTACCTTTGATACAGGTGACTCAAAACTTGCGTGGTTTTTCAAGATAAAGCATAAATATTGAATAAAGACCTGTTTTAATTTTTCAATTATGAACAGTGTATGATTAAAATTCTGTTGTGTCAAAGTCGTTTTCCCAATGTTATGCAAAAGAAGTAATTAAAAGAGAGAAAAGGAAATAGAGATTAATTCAATGAATAACATATAAACGTATGATGACAAAATAAACTAGAAATAGAGGCCATCACAAATATCTGAAATG
This sequence comes from Margaritifera margaritifera, assembly GCA_029931535.1. Classification (NCBI taxonomy): domain Eukaryota; kingdom Metazoa; phylum Mollusca; class Bivalvia; order Unionida; family Margaritiferidae; genus Margaritifera; species Margaritifera margaritifera. The sequence goes on from JAQPZY010000938.1 coordinate 498,059, forward strand.
TTTAACATTTTTAGACACTTTCTACGGCCACTCCTTCTTCATTAACTCCAACCCCGATCCCTCAAGGACTGAATGCAGGATTTAAATCTTTGTTATCATTTTCTCATCCTTCTGGGAAAACATATCAAGTATCATCACCCACCTTCAATTGGCGTAGATGAAGTTCAGGTTTCCAAGAGAGAGTTTATATTACTTACGTTAATGTGACCTTCGACCCCTATCTCCTCCACTGGGAGCAGCATTCGGGTTCGGAAACTTTCGGTGTCATCTACTCTTGAAACATCATACCAAATATGATCACCCTCCCGCCCTCGATATGGACGGAGTTTATGTTACAAGCTAGAGTCTATGTTATCTATGAAAATGTGACCTTTAACCCCATACACAGCCACCTCCCCTTGGGGCTGCATCCATGATCCAAAATCTTCGTTGACATCTACGCATTCATTTAAAACATCACACCAAATCGGAACACCCTCCCTCACTTGAAGGGAGCAGCGGTAGCCAGTTAGTAGAGCGTCGGACTCGTAATCCCCGGTGTGTCCTTGGGAAAGGCACTTAACTCCCATTACCTCGGCATGATATAGCAAATAATGTGTTAAAGGTGCCGTTAAAATCAACAAAATCCCTCGTTCGATATCGATGGAGTTTGAGTTGCGAGGAAGAGTCATATTATCTACGAAAATGTGACCTTTGACACCTACACTCCCTCCACCTTTGGGGGCTGTATCCCAGACACGAAATCCTCTTCATACATCATGCCAAATATGATTACTCTCTCTCTCTCTCTCTCTCTCTCTCTCTCTCTCTCTCTCTCTCTCTCTCTCTCTCTCTCTCTCTTTATGTAGCTGGAGCCTGGAGTTTAGGTTAGGAAGTATATATTACCAATGAAAATGTGACCTTTGACCCCTATCGTTTCCTCCCACTGGGGCTGCATTCAGGATCTGAATCCTTCTTTTTCATCTGCTCATCGTCTTAAAACTTCATGCCAAATATGATCACTCTCCCTAAACCAATGTATAACAAAGTGACTGACGGATGAACGCACGGACGCACGACGCACTAACTATGGGACGGGTAGGACGGACGGACATGGCATATCACAATATATTCTCAAAAGGGAGAATATAATAAAAGATACAACATTGATAACGTATGCAGTAAGATTCCTTTATAGTGTTTTTCAATATCATATTCACATGGGTTTTGTTGTTGTTGGTTTTTTTTTTTTTTTTTGTTTTGTTTTTTTAATTCTGGCAGGATATGTAAATATCTGTAAGCTGTATGACGACTTTCCCGTTAAATGATTCGAGATTTCATAAATATATGATCTCACACAAGAGTTTATTTGATATTAAATTTATGAAACGAGTACAATAACATGTTATGCCAGAGCTGAAAGCTGCTCGTGGTATATTGAATTAAAGAACAATTCAACCAGTTCATGTCACATGAACACGTGTTTAAGGTTCTATTTATCACACCACGTTTACCATTGTGCATTAATCAACATTGCAATGTGACGTTGCTAAGGAATACGCCATTATTACGAAATATTTATATATTACGTCATGACGATAATACAGGTGAAAGAATATTTTAGCAAATATTATTAAAATGTATTGAATACTTGCAAATGTTAATTTTGTAAAATGTTTTTAAATTGTAAAAATACAGTAGTACACTAGAAGGTACGATACTTGACGCGTTAGGACGACTTCCCATGTATGAAGCTCCACAATAAAGGATTGTAACTTTGAGCGGTAAACTTGTGATTGGTAAAAGATAAACTATCAAGCATATTTTATAAAATACCATGTTAATCGGCAATTATCAGTCTCCATATTTACTTTGTGTTAGAAATATTTTAACTGAGTGTGGATTGTCCAACATATTCAATTATCAAACTTGCCACAATCTAACTTGGCGAAAAGCAGCAGTAGATTGAAAGACCAGTCTAAACAGTATTGGCTTGATTGCATATACTACAGTTCTAGATATGTTAACCTTCAAATTTTCAATCTGAATTTAAGTTTCAAAAGTATTTGACTATATTTCCGTTTAAGTTAGCGCTTTATCATTGCAAATTAAGAACAAGAAATTATAGACTACCAATACATTGTGGTAGATTTTATGATATTTGTGTTAATGATACACAGTGTCAGTTATGAAATTTAGGTAAAGTTGTTGACAAATATCACTATCTCATAAATTGTCCATATTTTAATGACGAAAACGCAAATAATTTATAGCAAATAGTGTTTATTTACACACAAGTTCATACAAACAAAAAAATGATTGCAATACAAATAACAAAACACTCTATTGACATTAAGTAAATTCAGAACGTCGACCTTATATTCGTAATTTTATATTTAGCCATACTCTTAGGTGTGTATAATTGTCTTGGTCTTACCATAGATCATACTTTATTTACTCTTTTAGAAATGACATTATTAAATGAAAGATGTTACATTGTGCTCACATTGGCAAAATATATAGTCTTTCAGGTTTTATTCATAAATCTTGAAATATAAAAAAAAAATTGCTATGTGATCAATTTTATTTATTGTAAAGACGTACAACTTTCAAATATATGCTGTTGTGGACAATCCAAGAAAACTTCTTTTATAAAAATACTATATTCACAGTTATCCACACAAAATGCATATCCAATAAAATCTATAAAAAAACTGATATATTTCCTCAGACACAGGATGGGAATCCAAATCCTACAAAAATAATATTGTTTTTATAAATTAAAGTGACGGAAAGAAGACGGAAAATAATATGCTAACAAAAATGAAAGACAACCAAAGAATCAAACATGTTTATTTGTGTATCTTATAGGGAATAGCTCTATTCTTAATAATAATAATAATAATAAAAATAATAATAATAATAATAATAATAATAAAAAAAAAAAATAATAATAATAATAATAATAACTTTATTTTCTGAGGATAATACATTTGATTCTTAACCCTGTAATATATATACCCTATATACTTTCACTTTGAGACGATATTTGCGATAATGCAGGTAGCAAGGAGACCAGCAACATGCGTAATTATAACTACGGATCCACAGAAAGAACGTAGAAACATAAAAAAGCATATGGCATATTGTTGTAGAAACATAAAAAAGCATATATCATATTGTTTTAGAAACATAAAAAGTATATGGCATATTGTTGTAGAAACATAAAAAAGCATATGGCATATTGTTGTAGAAACATAAAAAGCATATGGCATAATGTTGTAGAAACATAAAAAGCATATGGCATATCGTTGTAGAAACATAAAAAAGTATATGGCATATGTTGTAGAAACATCAAAAAGCATATGGCATATTGTTGTAGAAACATCAAAAAGCATATGGCATACTGTTGTAGAAACATAAAAAAGCATATGCCATATTGTTGTAGAAACATAAAATAGCATATGGCATATTGTTGAATTTCAAGGCAACGGCGAATAATAAGACTAAACGGTTGTATGTTTCTTTAAAAGTGAATGGAAGTTTAATCCAAATCAGACAGCACGTGACCATCTACAAAATCAACACACGGGAAGCAACGGGCAACAGCAATCTCAACACCAAATGAATTCAGACCCAGTAGCATCATCTACAAGGTCAACTCCTAACTCACTACCACGTGTTCAAGTACAACCAGTGTGTAATGTTCCACCAGAGGATATTACGATTAACCCCACACGAGGCGATCTCCAGACGTCAACATGCATGAGATACTCTGATGCCCTGAATGCGACTCTGAGGCCATCAGAGACAATCAACTCAGTCACACAAACTCGCCGCACAGTATCTACTTCTGATGATGATGAAAACACTTCTCCCAAACGGAGTGCACCTTCTCTCAGCATAATCTCAAGTACTGATATTGCAAATGAAGCACATGATCAGCGGACTCAGTCTCTTGCCATTGATGGACAATCTCAAACAAGAGCAAGAGCAAGTTTAAAGGATATTAATGTATGTATGAAAACCAATCATGTACAAACAAACAAAATGTCAATCCAAGAAAAACTATCTAACTTAGCGCATGGAAATAATTCTTCGAATAATTCTTCAAGTAATTCAGCATCCCCAAACACAGTAAAATCTCACCCACTATCAACAACAACAGGTCACAATCTATTAGACCAGGAGGAACAAAACTTTGAAAATCCCGGTGAAGTTTTCATAGGGGTATATAGGAAAAGAAATGTCAGCTATTTTATTTGGGGAATTGATAATTCATCCACTAGGGCGGGCATCTATGCTCATTTCCAAAAAAATGGCGCAAAAATAAGCTCTCTGGCCTTGTACCGCAGCAAATCTGGAACCTTATATGCACGTATAAATGTTAATTCACAATATGCACAAATAGTAGAATCGGAAGATTTCTCCTGGCCCGATGGTATCATTTGCACTCACTGGAAATCTCCTGCTAAAAGGGTCAAATCACCTGTTAAAAACTACAATAATTGATAACATATTCTGTTTTATTATATCTCACTAACCTATTCCTTATATGATTTTTGAAACTACAATGTCAATTTTATTTCTTTACATATGTAAACTAAGTGTAACAATGGCTTTAAATTTACTTTTATGGAATGTCAGAGGCATAATGTCATCGACAATATGTCTCGGCAATTTATTGGATCAGTATGACTGTGACATTGCATTCATAAATGAACACAAGCTTCGTCCACAAAATGCATCGTTTATGGATTCCATACATTCCAAATATGCAACTTTCACCTGTTGCCAGGAGACATCAGATCCCTTCGGGCCAATCAAATGTGGCAAATCAGGGGTCTCAATTATGTTCAAAAAACAACTGGAACAAAAAATTGTACCAATGGAAAACATAAACGACAGAATTATAGGTGCAAAGCTTGTTGGTCTCTCTCACAAACCTCTATACTTAATTTGTGTCTACATGCCCTCAGAGAACGATATTAAGCACTACCGTGAAATAATTGAGATTCTTGATGACTTGTACGAGCACCTCTCGGAAGAGGGGCATGTCATTATTGCAGGTGACATGAACGCAAGTTTGATAGACTGCTCTAGAGTTAACGCCCGTAAATGTAAAGAATTAAAGGACTTCGTGGGCCGAAATCAGATAAAGGCGATAAATACTGCACCAAACTGTATCGGTCCAAAATATTCATATGCCCCTTTTCAAACCATGCTCGATTACATATTGACTGACAGCATCGTTAGTTCCAATGTTAAACGTTGTGAAATAATCCAGGAAGGTAAAATTTCTACAACATCAGACCACTTACCTGTATTCTGTTCAGTTCCGATCCAAAACAATATAATCCCAAAGGTATCGAAACTGCACGACCTAACGGCATGGCACAAAGTCGGCAACAACGAGATTTGTCACTATCAAAACGCACTAGCACGTAACTTACAAGACCGCCTAACAAGAGAGATTAACGGTCCGCACGAAATAGACCGACTGTGTACTGATATAACTGAATGCATGCTACAAGCTGCACGAGACGCGCTTCCCATTAAGCGTTTTAACCCACACACAAAGCCATACTGGAATGAAACATTAAAGCGGAGTCATAAAATAGAACGTGAAGCACGCATAGTCTGGGTGAAACAAGGCAGACCAAGAGGCTTGCAGCACGAAACATATGCTCTATATAAAAAAGCAAAGCGTGAATTCAGGAACGCTCAACGAATAGCTAGTGAATCTTTTCTGAATAACTCCCTGAATGAAATTCAAGAAGCGGCCGAATGCGATTTACGCCTTTTTTGGCATCTAATTAAAAAGAGCAAACCGAACAAACACAAATCTTGTGTTGAAATTTTTTATGGTGGTAAGACCTATTCTGACCCATCTTCGGTAGCTGGTGCTTTTGCAGATTTTTTTTCTGAATTGTACACACCGAAAGATTATGATATTTATGACAAAGACTTTTATAACTCAGTAGAGAAAACAATCTGTGATCTCAAACATTATTCTAAGAAGCACGTACATAGACAAGAAACTTTAGATGATGAAATCTCTGATCAAGAACTATGCAGCGCACTTCGTACGTTAAAAAAGTCGAAAGCTCCAAGTCATGATCACCTTCAAAATGAGCACCTTATCTATGGTGGTCCTCAGCTAAATAAAACTATCTTAAAATTGTTCAACTCGATATTAAAGCATGAATATATACCAAGTACATGGAGAAGAGGTCTTACCGTGCCTATCTACAAAGGTAATGGGAAAAGCAGAGCTGATCCCGATAGTTATCGGCCAATATCCTTGTTACCAGTGCTGTACAAATTATTTGAAAAAATTATGCAAGCAAAGATTAATAACTTCTTGGTGACGAAGGAAACCATATTCCCTAATCCACAACAACAAGGCTTTCAAAAGAATCTAAGCTGCCTCACGGCCTCTTTTAATCTTCAAGAGGTCATTAATTATAACTCTGACTGCGGTAGCCCTACCTATGCTGCCTTTCTCGATACTCAAAAAGCCTTTGACACCGTTTGGCACGCTGCTCTACTCTTGAAACTATATAATTTGGGAATTCGGGGGAAAATCTGGAGAATAATAGGGAATACATATCAAAGTGTACAAAGTGCAGTCGTAGTTAGCAAATACCAGTCTAGATGGTTCGATATCAAGCGAGGCGTTAGACAAGGAGGCGTCCTGTCCTCATTTTTGTATCTGGTATTTATAGACGAGTTGCTACAGCAATTAGTAAAAAGCACACTGGGATGTAAAATTGGAAGTTTAGAGTGCTGCTGCCCTACGCTTGCAGATGATCTCACGTGCCTGTCAAATTCTCCAGATAACTTAGCTAAAATGCTAGAAATTGTTCTCAAATATTCTAAAAAATGGAACTACAAACTAAACTCTACAAAGTCATATATTATAATATTTGGCAAGAAAAGAAATTCTAACTATAAGCTGTCTCTAACACTTGACGAAGAAATAATTACTGAAACTGACTCCGTCACTCACCTAGGAATACTACAGGATAAATCACGTCGTTCCATCAACCGCACCCGCAACGCTTGTAGAAGAGCAAGGCAGGTCTTTTTTAGTCTTGCAAACGTTGGGATGGGTACCCCAAACCTAAACCCCAAAACATCCGCGAGTTTATATAAGAAAATCGTGATTCCAACCTTACTATATGGCTGCGAACTTTGGAATGAGCTTCAAAAATGCGATCTACTGGAGCTCAACAAATTGCAACATTTTACAGCAAAAAGAATTCAGGGATTTTCTGAACAAACGCGGTCAGATATGTGTGAGTCAATGCTGGGACTAATAAGAATCACAACCGAAATTGATCGACGTAAACTTCTCTTCCTAGGTAAACTCTGCACCCTGTCCAATAACACCATCTCCAAACAAATATTCCTCATACGTCTTCACATGTATTTTGATAGCACCCAATCTGTACAATCTGGTTTTATTCCAGATATTTGGAATTTACTTCAGAAGTATGAGCTTACAGATTTCCTCCTGAACTTCATTAATCAATCAATTTTCCCTAACAAATCTCAGTGGAAACAATTGGTCAACATGACTTTACTTGAAAAGGAAGAGACTACCTGGCGCGACAGAATCAATAGACATCCTGATTTTTCTAGATTCCAACACTTACAAACACAAATCCGCCCTTCCACTCTGTACTATATTGCGAGGAATAATTATGAACGCAAATTAACCAGGTTTATAGCATCCCTGTGGGTATTAAAGCCAGGCCATGACGTTACTCACTGTCAAAAATGTGGTCAACAGTATACCGACCTCCTTCAGCATGTGGTCACATCATGTATATTAACAAGACAAATTGCCGACGACTTTCACTGGTATGTGTTGGACAAGTTTGGACTTGAACTCCACATAGAACTTACCCAAAGTAACGACGAATCACAGTTGCTAAAACTGTTAAGAACTGACATTGAAAGTAGACTTGACAAAACACGATTTCACCATTTTCAGATCTGTTCATTCCAATTTCTCGTCCTTGTATCACGAGTCTACTTCATAGCCTGAAGATCAAACATGTGTCAAAAGCAAAAATTCCCAATTCAGCTCCTGCCAAAACTCTCTACCTATATGACCTTACTTTAAAAACAAAGTCATTATCATTAATGGATCAGTACCGTAATAAAAAGTTTATTTTTTTTTTTTTTTTTTTTTTTTTTTTTTTTTTTGGGGGGGGGGGGGGGTTCCCTATAGATTTATGTACAAAGATTATGTGCTATTTTGTATGTTTGCATGTATTTCCTAACTATTGATATTGTATTTGTTTCTTCCTCGTCTGTATTAGTGTAATATGTATCACTGACTTTCTGGAATGTTTTCCGTAATCTTCAATGTAAATTGTTAAATGTATCTCTCTCTGTTCTATTTTCTATGTTTGTAAATGAACTCTCCTTATGGAGGAAATAAAGATTGATTGATTGATTGATTGATTGATTAACATTTTTAGACACTTTCTACGGCCACTCCTTCTTCATTAACTCCAACCCCGATCCCTCAAGGACTGAATGCAGGATTTAAATCTTTGTTATCATTTTCTCATCCTTCTGGGAAAACATATCAAGTATCATCACCCACCTTCAATTGGCGTAGATGAAGTTCAGGTTTCCAAGAGAGAGTTTATATTACTTACGTTAATGTGACCTTCGACCCCTATCTCCTCCACTGGGAGCAGCATTCGGGTTCGGAAACTTTCGGTGTCATCTACTCTTGAAACATCATACCAAATATGATCACCCTCCCGCCCTCGATATGGACGGAGTTTATGTTACAAGCTAGAGTCTATGTTATCTATGAAAATGTGACCTTTAACCCCATACACAGCCACCTCCCCTTGGGGCTGCATCCATGATCCAAAATCTTCGTTGACATCTACGCATTCATTTAAAACATCACACCAAATCGGAACACCCTCCCTCACTTGAAGGGAGCAGCGGTAGCCAGTTAGTAGAGCGTCGGACTCGTAATCCCCGGTGTGTCCTTGGGAAAGGCACTTAACTCCCATTACCTCGGCATGATATAGCAAATAATGTGTTAAAGGTGCCGTTAAAATCAACAAAATCCCTCGTTCGATATCGATGGAGTTTGAGTTGCGAGGAAGAGTCATATTATCTACGAAAATGTGACCTTTGACACCTACACTCCCTCCACCTTTGGGGGCTGTATCCCAGACACGAAATCCTCTTCATACATCATGCCAAATATGATTACTCTCTCTCTCTCTCTCTCTCTCTCTCTCTCTCTCTCTCTCTCTCTCTCTCTCTCTCTCTCTCTCTCTCTCTTTATGTAGCTGGAGCCTGGAGTTTAGGTTAGGAAGTATATATTACCAATGAAAATGTGACCTTTGACCCCTATCGTTTCCTCCCACTGGGGCTGCATTCAGGATCTGAATCCTTCTTTTTCATCTGCTCATCGTCTTAAAACTTCATGCCAAATATGATCACTCTCCCTAAACCAATGTATAACAAAGTGACTGACGGATGAACGCACGGACGCACGACGCACTAACTATGGGACGGGTAGGACGGACGGACATGGCATATCACAATATATTCTCAAAAGTGAGAATATAATAAAAGATACAACATTGATAACGTATGCAGTAAGATTCCTTTATAGTGTTTTTCAATATCATATTCACATGGGTTTTGTTGTTGTTGGTTTTTTTTTTTTTTTTTTGTTTTGTTTTTTTAATTCTGGCAGGATATGTAAATATCTGTAAGCTGTATGACGACTTTCCCGTTAAATGATTCGAGATTTCATAAATATATGATCTCACACAAGAGTTTATTTGATATTAAATTTATGAAACGAGTACAATAACATGTTATGCCAGAGCTGAAAGCTGCTCGTGGTATATTGAATTAAAGAACAATTCAACCAGTTCATGTCACATGAACACGTGTTTAAGGTTCTATTTATCACACCACGTTTACCATTGTGCATTAATCAACATTGCAATGTGACGTTGCTAAGGAATACGCCATTATTACGAAATATTTATATATTACGTCATGACGATAATACAGGTGAAAGAATATTTTAGCAAATATTATTAAAATGTATTGAATACTTGCAAATGTTAATTTTGTAAAATGTTTTTAAATTGTAAAAATACAGTAGTACACTAGAAGGTACGATACTTGACGCGTTAGGACGACTTCCCATGTATGAAGCTCCACAATAAAGGATTGTAACTTTGAGCGGTAAACTTGTGATTGGTAAAAGATAAACTATCAAGCATATTTTATAAAATACCATGTTAATCGGCAATTATCAGTCTCCATATTTACTTTGTGTTAGAAATATTTTAACTGAGTGTGGATTGTCCAACATATTCAATTATCAAACTTGCCACAATCTAACTTGGCGAAAAGCAGCAGTAGATTGAAAGACCAGTCTAAACAGTATTGGCTTGATTGCATATACTACAGTTCTAGATATGTTAACCTTCAAATTTTCAATCTGAATTTAAGTTTCAAAAGTATTTGACTATATTTCCGTTTAAGTTAGCGCTTTATCATTGCAAATTAAGAACAAGAAATTATAGACTACCAATACATTGTGGTAGATTTTATGATATTTGTGTTAATGATACACAGTGTCAGTTATGAAATTTAGGTAAAGTTGTTGACAAATATCACTATCTCATAAATTGTCCATATTTTAATGACGAAAACGCAAATAATTTATAGCAAATAGTGTTTATTTACACACAAGTTCATACAAACAAAAAAATGATTGCAATACAAATAACAAAACACTCTATTGACATTAAGTAAATTCAGAACGTCGACCTTATATTCGTAATTTTATATTTAGCCATACTCTTAGGTGTGTATAATTGTCTTGGTCTTACCATAGATCATACTTTATTTACTCTTTTAGAAATGACATTATTAAATGAAAGATGTTACATTGTGCTCACATTGGCAAAATATATAGTCTTTCAGGTTTTATTCATAAATCTTGAAATATATAAAAAAAATTGCTATGTGATCAATTTTATTTATTGTAAAGACGTACAACTTTCAAATATATGCTGTTGTGGACAATCCAAGAAAACTTCTTTTATAAAAATACTATATTCACAGTTATCCACACAAAATGCATATCCAATAAAATCTATAAAAAAAACTGATATATTTCCTCAGACACAGGATGGGAATCCAAATCCTACAAAAATAATATTGTTTTTATAAATTAAAGTGACGGAAAGAAGACGGAAAATAATATGCTAACAAAAATGAAAGACAACCAAAGAATCAAACATGTTTATTTGTGTATCTTATAGGGAATAGCTCTATTCTTAATAATAATAATAATAATAAAAATAATAATAATAATAATAATAATAATAAAAAAAAAAAATAATAATAATAATAATAATAACTTTATTTTCTGAGGATAATACATTTGATTCTTAACCCTGTAATATATATACCCTATATACTTTCACTTTGAGACGATATTTGCGATAATGCAGGTAGCAAGGAGACCAGCAACATGCGTAATTATAACTACGGATCCACAGAAAGAACGTAGAAACATAAAAAAGCATATGGCATATTGTTGTAGAAACATAAAAAAGCATATATCATATTGTTTTAGAAACATAAAAAGTATATGGCATATTGTTGTAGAAACATAAAAAAGCATATGGCATATTGTTGTAGAAACATAAAAAGCATATGGCATAATGTTGTAGAAACATAAAAAGCATATGGCATATCGTTGTAGAAACATAAAAAAGTATATGGCATATGTTGTAGAAACATCAAAAAGCATATGGCATATTGTTGTAGAAACATCAAAAAGCATATGGCATACTGTTGTAGAAACATAAAAAAGCATATGCCATATTGTTGTAGAAACATAAAATAGCATATGGCATATTGTTGAATTTCAAGGCAACGGCGAATAATAAGACTAAACGGTTGTATGTTTCTTTAAAAGTGAATGGAAGTTTAATCTGCTTCACAAATATAACATGTTGAAAAGTAGTGCCATATATACTCGCGTAATTTCAGGGTCTATGTTGTTTGTTCTACTGATTAGTCCTTACAAAAAACTGCATAGACCCAGATCTGCCGGCGCATTATGCGACGGCAGATCTGTGTCTATGCAGTTTGCAGTTGGTATCGGTTTATACGCGAGTATATACGGTAAATTGACACTATATTCAATGCTGATATTACATAAATTCTGAACTCGTTAATCGTATACTTCTGATCGCAGAATCTTTGGCAAAATGTTTCCCACAAGAGGAGATTTATATCAAGGTGCATTTGGGCGTTGATAAAAGCAACAATTGATATTCCAATAGCTAGAAATTTACCACGACCTTTTTATTTTTTCTTAAAATAAAATGATCACTCTGCTATATTGCTTAGAAGGTGTACAACACCTCGTGAAGAGTTATCTATAGGGCGCTAACTAACATTTCCATGTACATAGCGCCATCTACACAAAGAAAACACCACCTTTAAAATATCCCAAGTGTGAATTACGTCCGGAGATGTTTCTTTTTTCTATTAGATAAACCCTCTCGCATCACATTATTATTTATTTATATATTTGGAACGGACCATTTCACTAATGGTTTTAAATGCAAGGGACGTTCGTGTGTTAAGAAAAGGGTAAAGTTAAGTATTTAACACTTGACTTGAACTCAAAATGCTCTAAATAAGGAAATATTTTATATTGAAATATACTATTAATTTTATTGATGACTGCAAGATAATTCAATGTAGACATGATCCATAAAGCAGGACAATCAATATTTTCTTCTTTTTTTATGTTACGGTTTTCTTTATTATTTGTCTTTTTTTTATAAAGGAAACAGTTATGAAATTTGGACGAAAAATACATTTTTAAGCACGTGCAAGTGAATATAAAGTTTAACAGTCCAAATTTTGGTTAAATTGGCCGACAGATTTGTTTAACCAAGAAAATTATTTTCAAAAGAGAAGTTGGTTAGCTTCCATTGTTGTTAAGTTGTTTACGAAATTCATAGACACGAAGTTTTAGCAAAATATTGACTTTTATATGTAAATTTTTATTCATGTCATCTGTTTCTTAAACACTGCGACAGGAAAAATAATTGAAAGTGTAACGAAAGAAGGATTCAGTGGCGGACCCAGAACCAGATTGACTTGGTGGGGAGGGGGTGGGCGTACCTTACCTCTAAACACAACACACATACACACGCACATGGGGGTCAATTTAAGAGAGACGATCATGATGCATCTCAATGTATCCGCACAAGCATAAGTTTAATGGCATTGTATTGTTCTGCATCATTTTGGTGACTACAGCTCACATTTCGAAGGGAAAAAATAATCTGTAATAATTACACTTCTGCTGTAAGTTTGCAAAAGAAATAAATTTCACTGTTAAAAGCAGTCAAATAAGATGACTTGCCATTAGTACCCATGTGTAATAAATTTCATTCACAAATTTGAACCGATCACTATTTATGGCTAAATACTAGCATGTTATGTAAAAAGTTTAAAAAGCACTGATTGATTTTTCCTCCACTTGACCATTAGCTTTTGATCTTTTTTAAACTCTTATTTACCAAGCCTCTGGACACAATTATTATGTATTAATGCAGTCCTAATCACCTCCTCCTCCCCCCCCCTCCCCTTCCCCGACATGAAACTACGAGGTAGATGGGTCCAATTCTTTTTTTTTCCGAGTCGGTTGTAGCGGTCCGTAATGCTATCTGGTAAAGCACTTGCCTTGCATCTCAGATGACCTATGATGGGAACATTTAGAAGTATTACGTAATTGATTGTACAAGAACATAGATACATGTAATTATCAGGAGTAAAAGGACAAATTGATCTACATGTTTCCAAGACTTTTGCATAGTCATCATCAAAAGTACCCCGTGAGCTAGTAATTTTCAAAATTAAAATGAAATTAAATGAAATAAGACAGAATAAAGCAAATTACGTTAAATAAAATATACATAACCTAGAATTTGTGTTGTATGCTCCCACTGCTGCAATGTTGTTAGTAGACTGCACTCAAGACCAAAGAGGTCGAAGTCCGAAAAGTTAAAAAAGGATAGGTAAAAACATCTAATCAGGTCACCTACATATAATTACAAATATTGCCTATTAAATTTCATTTGTTTATCTCAAGTGGTTGTTTGCCTTATTCTGCTAACAAGGTTTCTGTCACAATAGTCAAAGTCCAACATTTTAAAATAGAGTGAACAAAATTTAATTTTTTTTTATAACAACGTGGAAATACAATCAGGTTATCTGCATCTGAACATAAACATGTTTATCATATTTCTTCTGTCCACCTCATGCAGTTTTTGCTCAATGGTGCTAAAAATGTTTTCATTTTTAAAAAAGTCCAAAAAGTAAAAAAAATTATACAATATTAAAAAAATGTTGTAATTCTCGAACATATCTCATCAGATATGATACAGTGTATAAAATGTCATGGCTCAAAGTTAAATAGTTTTTGTGTTATGGTGCTAAAACAAATTTGGGATGGGCGTAAGGACTTACTGACGTACATATATTCGGACATACGGACGAACAGCACCGATACAATATTCACGCTTCTGTAGTGGCATAAAACGTGCATTGAAGATGATAGCTATATACATTGTCCAATTTCACATTTCACTTTATTTTCAGAATTAAATGTGATTATAATGAGAGACTTTCCTCTAAGGTTGGGATCGTCTTTAACAATTGCAATTTGAGATATTGTCCTCAATGTACGTACAAAGCTTCGACTTTTAACCTTTTGAAAGTTATTTCAAAGGAAAACAGTTTGCTGTGATGCTGCACAAAGCGAGTGATTTCATTAATTAGTCTCTCCCTGGGCCGTAGATTATAGAGACCAATTCACTGATTAATTATAGTATATCTGTTACTCACTGAGGAGGAAAGTGAGTCAATATGGGTGATAATTATCATTGATAACGTGGACATTCGCGTTTGCATATTGGGGTAATAAAAAGGTGCCTGGTTATACGTTAGCTGTAAGCTTAATGGGAGAAGAGACAGAACAATTTTCATAAATATTAAAATTGTTCTGACCGGCCTCCTGGGACTATTACCTTTATTGAAATTCGGCACTTTGCAAAAATTTTAAAGCAAAACGTATATCCGTATAGATGGAATTACGTATATCCGTACAGATGGAATTATACCAACTAAAATGAATGAAACATTTTTCTGTAATATTATTTTAGAACATCTTCAAAAGTTTTGAACACAGTTCCCCCATTCTGTCGAGGGAATATTTCAGTATCAGTTATGTAAAACAGTGCTTTGGCCAATTTATGGTTGGTAAACACCATTAGTAAGTTTACGTTTTTATGGAAATACAGCTCAGAAAATGTGTGCAGTGGATATTGTAATCCTAAAATGTGGGACTTATGACTTTATAAAGAAAAGCAGAACAGTTTCATAGTTTTATACACTGTCAAAGTTAATTATAGAATTATAAGGATAAATGCCGAGTGAACCATCCGGTCGAATGAACGAATATCGACTTTTGATAAGTTAATAACCGCGATGATGTCGATGATAAAATTGCTGATAAGATGGATTAACCTAAACCTTGAGTAACCACGCATTTAATCTTGCAATTTTGACACATTTTGATATATTTATACTTTGCTTGCTTTGAGAGTACATTTTTTTTAAAGAAAAGAAACCACATCATTTGTGTTCTGCTTTTATTATTCCTTGGTATGACATCTACTATAAACATGCAACAGTTTGGAATACGTCATGTTCAAATATTACATAGTTTTAAGGCGGTTTAATATAAAAGAATTAACATTCAATTGCGAAAAAATTGCTCTAGTAAACGGTATTACATGTGGTGGTAGGGAGCGTAGGCAACATCACTGACTTATTGATTTAAATAATCTTTCCAAGGCAAGGCAAGTTTTAATTTAATCTGGTATTATTGACCTTCATCTAATAATGTTCGACCTTTTTAAAACATCTTATAACATTTTGTAAAATGTGATGAACTACATAAGGAGCTTACACAGAGACATTCCCTGGTTCTCTCTATCTATCTATCTATCTATCTATCTATCTATCTATCTATCTATCTATCAGTTCTTCTTAAAACAATCAAAAGCGCGAGCTGCGATGCGGCCGGGACGTCAGAAAGAGGTAAAGTAAACGTCGAATTGATCAGTTACGAAACGCCCAGTTGCCCTTTAAGGACCGTATAAAATAAGGGTACAATCAATTGCTCAGTTACAAAACGGTCGGTAGCCATTTAAGAACCGAGTACGAGCTCGAAAATGGCACTTGACCATTTATTGATCAGGCAGTGGTTGCGAAACGGCCCGTTGCCGTTTCAGGACTAAGTAATCATCGCAAAACGGCGTCGGCATTTCCCTCTAGCACATCATCGCGAAACGGCCCCCAACAATAAGTATTGGTGTCAGGGAAGGTAATGACGTAGCAAGTTTGTGAAAATTTATTTGACTTACATGAAAACAATTTATTTGTTGTCGAAAATAATAACAAATAAAAACATGCGATACCCCAGCAATGTTCATTGTATCAATCCGCGCAAGATATGTGTTAACGAAATTAAAAATTATCTTCATTTCCGTCAGAAAGCAGTCATTAATGCGTAAAAATAAACAATTTGAAACATTATATGTAGAAGCTAAATTTGTAAAACGTCGCTGTCCGAAAATTATTTGTAATAATTTTCGCAACAATTTTTATCGATGCAGTAATGCAGCCGTTAATAGCTTTAGCACAAAATGGAGAAAAAAAATTCCATGTAAATCGACGGTTTTTGCCTTAAAAAAAAATTATATATATATATATATATATATATATATATATATATATATATATATATATATATATATATATATATATATATATATATATAACGAAAATCTACTTTTTTTCGAGTAGATATAAGAAAATATTTCACGCGTGAAGTGGAAACATTTTGTATGTCACTCGTGGCTTCGCCACTCATGACAATACAATGTTTCCACTTCACTCGTGAAATATTTCCTTGTATCTACTCACAAAAGTAGATATCCTCTATTTATTCCTTCTAGCGCTTTCGCATTATCGTCATGGGTGTACTTCAGGAAGGTGACGATGATGCGAAAGCGTTAGAAGGAATAAAATATGGATATAACAGTTTCCTATTGAATAAACAATAATTTGGGTATCTATCGATCGACACATGAACTTGTACACTTTTTCACACACACACTCGCACACACACACACATATAATTTTTCAATGATATGCAATTAAACTTCAATGAAAACTTCGAGATACTGAGATTTATCTTTCTTTTTTTGTAACGTTCCTTTTATCCAATTCTCAATAAGAGAAATTTTGTTACAGGAAAAAATTTCATTGATACCAAACAAACTTACATGCAAACATTACACGTGCATAGGAGCTCAGTACTTTCTCATTAGTTGTAATATAAATTGTTTAAACTAAGATTCTATACATGTTAAGATTTAAAATAGGATTCTTCAATAGGATCGCATATCTTTCAAAATTTAAAGCAAAATTCTAGTTCCTTTGTTCTGTACTCCAGAATTATGAGCTGTAGGATTCCATTATTAAAGAATACTGCTTTTTTATTTGTTTGCTACTTTTTTATATTTTTATTTTGATTCTGTTATAAAAGAAAAACAAACTAGAATAACCTCCACATCCCTCCATTGCAAATCCCATGCTTTTCAAGTATTGCCTATATTTAAACTCGAAAAACGTTACATATATGTTTGTTTTTTTTTTTCCTCCTATTACTTCATATATACATTTTTTGAACAAAGGAAGAAAATAGGACGAAAATGTCATGTAATATTTCAATTTTAGTACATTTGACGTTTTGATCCCTCCCATGGTCCCCGGGAGAAAGAACTAAAAATAATTCCATCTCTTGTACCTTGCTACCTTATGGAGAAGTAAAGTACGAAGTGACTTTTAGCTCAGATGATTAGGAGCAGATAGTGTAAAGTACAAACAGACGGACAGACAAAGAGTATCACAATAAAAGGGACCTGTGGAATGATAGTTCTCGTCTGCAAACACAAGCTGACACGATGCTACAATCTGCTAATGCAGGTGAAACAGGAATCCTAACATATCATGGCTCGAATCCTAGGCAAAAAGTACCAATGTATCAAAGTTTATATTAAGGTAAAAATTAATTTTGGTATAGGTTTCCAAACGTTTTGCTTTGCCGTATCTCGATTAAACCCGACAAAATATATTTCGATAACTATAAACCACTCGAAAAATATTTGCAGGAAGGAAGGAATCAAATTACATGTGCAGCTCTGGTGAAGATTATGGAATTTTGTCTCTGTTTGAAAGAAAAAAAAATAGGTATACAACTTAGGAAGCGGTCAATAATTTAACAGGGGAAAAAAGTGGTATAAGTTTTGGGTGAGGTATGTTTTTGCCGAACAAAAAGAAATGCAGTATGTGATATTTGTGCGCAAGAGACATATATGGTTTAACTATATGTCTTAGAATAGGATATGATTTTCTGTTACAACTGGATTGAACAAGTTGTCGAATATATATGCAACATGATTTGCAAATCTTACCCCAACACACCACCCCAACCTCATCCCTCCGCAGAGTGAGGCTCCAAATGTTCGCTAAACTGGCTTAGCACTAACACTGGGAACAGCTTCTCACAACAACAAGACAATGTAACACACATTGTCAAAATCAAATGTTAACTGTAGGTCAATGGTGATGACAGGTGAGGACACGTAAAACGCGTATATAAAACTGAAATATCTCGCAAATCATTACTACGCAACTTACAACAAGAATATACAAACCACCAAGTACACAGCGTGCAGTATTCGCGCTACCTCGCGTTTGAAGTATTTGTCTCGTTCTATATAAACACGAGTTTCTTTCTTTATTGTTTTTCAAATGGATTGCCAATTTGGTTTGAGGGGCCCCGGGTGGCCGAGTGGTCTAAGGCCCTCGCCTTTACATATCACTGACATCTCACCTCTGTCTTCGTATGTTCGAGTCTCGGGCTCGGTAAACGTGGATATGTGAAAAAGCTTGCCAGTAGCTTCCCGTGGGTCGGTGGTTCTTCCCGGGATTTTCTCTGGTTCTTCCTCCACCAAATAAACTGGCCGCCATGTATAGCCTATCATGTGCTGAAAAATGGCGTTAAACCCATAACAACCAACCAATTTGGTTTGAAAGTTTGTACTGTGGAGTAAATTGTAGTTAGCTATCCTTAACATACATAAAACAAGGAAAAAGTGCATGGAAAGCGTCAGTGGTTCTAGTGGGATTCGAACCCACAACGATTCGTTCATGACGAAATTGATACCATATCTTGCGAAGTAACCACTTGACTACGCCAGCACTAACGAACTTAGTGTAAAACGTACCCATATAACCCAGCATGTTTATTTACTAAGCTATAAATAGCTACACTATTTGGATAGTGATCGATCGTGAAAAAACAACAGGGGAAGCAACTTTTGCGCATGTTATTTAACAAACAACATATTACTGTCCCTTGTTCAAGTGTGTCACGATGACAGACAAGACACCCTGGAGCAACTGTTCCATTTGCTCCGCCTTTAATTCGAGCAGACAGACAGACCTTCCTTTGTAAAGGTATTGCTCGCCTAGCCTTTGCGGGTGACAGAATTACCACAGTAAGATCCAAAGCAGTGACTAATAAATTTTACCTATCATCCTGTGATTATGTAGATTCATCGATATACAAGAAAATATTCACATACACCATCGATTGGTGTTATAAACTATAATATCAAATCTGTTTTATCTTACACAGTTACTTATGTAATCAACTATAACATCTCATCTGTTTAATTATACAGAGTTAATTGATGTTATAAACTTAACATCTCATCTGTTTAATCATACACAAAATGAAGGCAATGGAATGCAGATTTGTAACTGCGCACATGCATGGCTAGATCAAAAGAGAGAGAGAGAGAGAGAGAGAGAGAAGTGACGGGGCGGAGACCAGCTTGTTTGTCTAATGCATGGCTTGCGTATCCACTGAGAAATTACAACACAGTTAACATGAATAGACACACAAGTTCGTCAGACATGGTTTTCGCTTCAGAAATGTTATTTGAAGAATTTTAACTATTGCATATATGCTCCGTTACATATCCGATAAAGTCCGGGACTAATTGTGGTCGATACTTTGGTCCGCATAAATAATTTTTTGGTTCGGACTATTCTGGAATCTGCTCAGGTGGTCGTACCAGAAATCTGGTCTGGACCAAATTCTATTTTTAGACAGCTTTTTGTGGTAAATATATGTTCGTTCTGTTTTCAGTAAACAGTGCAGGTGATCCATAGGGTACCTAACTGAGCGTACCAAATCAATCGTCTAGACCGAATTAGGTGCACACTACCTTTTTATATGTAAATTGCGTCAAAAGTATAAACAGTGTCATCTCAATGAGTACTTATACACACTTTGTATCGATTACATCCCTCATATAACTTAAGTATTAACATTTTTCATAAAAGTGCTTTTTTATGCTCAGCATGCTGAAAAATAAAGACGTAGGTTTGTAAGAATTTAAGCAAACTTGAAGAAATCTAGACCTCATGTATACTAATAACATACCCGTTATAGCAAGCGCCATCTTAACATTAAAACACGCTGGTATCAATGACAGCAATTATATTACTTGTCATGTATGAGTTTCAAGAAATTTTGAATGATTATATCTGGCGGATAGAAATACAAAGACGTAATGTTTGTAAGAACGCAAGAAAATCACCCCCTCTCTCGCGCTCTCAAAAGGAGTTCTTGACATCTGTATTCGCTAATTTCCAATACTTGATAACATTAAGGGACCAAGCAAATGGCGGAAGTTTCAAATTTTTTAGAGTTTTACTCTGCCAAGAAAAAAAATCTGATTTTTATATTCCACTACGTCAATCAGTCATTTTGATGGATTAAGCTATACATTTAGATCTTGGCTTCAATTCAACCAGGTCGTTAACACATGAAGCGACCATTACATGTTCTTGCGAGAATAATTGTTTTTAAAATCTTCCGCTACCTTAAATTTACGTTACATTGACAAATTCGATGAAACTTTTATCATAAAAGAAGATAAAAATATATTTAAAAAACATTTCTTATTCGGAGTCAGTCATTATAGTTTCACTTCTTTTGGATCTTCTCCATAAATGTAATTATATATTTTATTTAAATTGTTCAGTAACTGAAGAGGTTTATATTAAATGTAAATTTATTATTGTTATTTGTACTTATGAATTCCGAAACACATATCAATGTAATGTGTAATCAAGAAAGAGGATTAGATTGGAACATGAAGCACCCCACACGATGATGGTGATGGTGATGACAGTGATAATGATTGTTATTATTATTAGTAGTAGTAGTATTAGTAGTTTCCTCTAACAGTATTATTATTATTATTATTATTATTATTGGTTTCATCTATCACCGAGTATACAACTGAAAAATAATTAGAAATAGAATGAAATATTTTAAGCAATAAAATGATTGACAGGTTGTCCTTCTCCAAATAAGTATGTAAACATATGTAGTAAGAAAAAGTTTTAATTTACATCATAAATTGATCATTTGGCTTTTGAAACATTGATGGTTTGAAAAGCAATTTATTTATGTAAGACCACGGTAAATATTTTTAATATTTGGCTTCAGTTTCACTAAATACCTCTTTTTTACCATCAAATTGAGATTATTAAATATTTTTCTTATTTCTAGGTTGGCAATTATCTTTTAACTGAACATTCAGCAGATATCAAGGATTAAAATACATAAATGATAGTGTAAACTTTCCTGAAAAGTGTCTTGAATAATCTCTAATGGTCGCAGACAACTAATTATTTTATGAGCTACGGAACCATTCTGACTGGCTTAAAATAATTACCGGAAACAATTAATATAATTTTCAGAAGAAGCATATGTATGGGTAAATTGTCCACAATAATAGGCTTTAACCTTAAACCATTTTTATTGTATCGCTGTCACAGCATTGATACTACTCTATGTTGATGGGAGATCTCATCGGGCTGAAGTTTTATTGTATCGCTGTCACAGCATTGACACTACTGGATGTTGATGGGAAGATCTCATCGGGCTGAAGTTTTATTGTATCGCTGTCACAGCATTGATACTACTGGATGTTGATGGGGAGATCTCATCGGGTTGAAGTTTTATTGTATCGCTGTCACAGCATTGATACTACTGGATGTTGATGGGGAGATCTCATCGGGCTGAAGTTTTATTGTATCGCTGTCACAGCATTGATACTACTGGATGTTGATGGGGAGATCTCATCGGGTTGAAGTTTTATTGTATCGCCGTCACAGCATTGATACTACTGGATGTTGATGGGGAGATCTCATCGGGTTGAAGTTTTATTGTATCGCTGTCACAGCATTGATACTACTGGATGTTGATGGGGAGATCACATCGGACTGGAGTTTTATAGTAGGCACCTACAAGAGAATTTTTCTCACAAACGAGCTGCGCATCATATCATTTTTATCGCTTTAAAAGTTTCCTCTTGGATCGATCGTTCGTATGATGTGCGTGATTTGCCGGTTTTATCACGAAAGTATAGTAATTTTAACAAATATTATCATAACGGTCCATGGGAATTGAATTAGTTGCCCGTGTCCTAAAATGAAAATTGGAGAATCTGTTTCAATCTTGAGGAACAATAACACATTTTTAAAGAATTACAACTTTCCCAAGTATTCCTCTTTAACACCATAGATTACTTTCTCTACTGTTGAAAAAAATCCAAATGTTATTAATAGCATGATACTCATGATAATGAAATATCCCAAATTTAAAAGAAATTTTGAGAAATTTCGAGTTACGGGCGCCAGAATATATGATTAGTTTTTCTAGATAAACCCCAGATATTGAATAGAGACTTGTATGTATCTTCTAATTTTGAAAAGCATAGGATACACAAAAATTTTGTACGGTCATTTTCGAAACGTTATTGGAAAGAAGTACCAGAGAAAGAGAGCAGAAAGGAAATCAACAAAATGCTGAATTGAATTAGTAACATAAAAAATAAAACTAGAAATAGAAGCCATTCGCACATTTTTCAAATCTTTACCCCCCCCCCCCCCCCCCCCGTCGACCACCCCTTCTTCCCTAACTTCCACCCCACCCAGAGGACTGAATATGAATGCAGGATTGAAACCTTTCTTATCATTTACTCATCCGTCTGGGCCATCATACTAAATATGATAACCCTCATTCAATTGGTGTAGATGGAGTTCAGGTTTACAAGAAAGAGTTTATATTATCTATATAAATGTTACCTGTCATCCCCTCCTCTATTGGGAGCTGCATCTCGGTTCCGATATCTTCATTGTCGTCTACCCATTCTCTTATAATATCATACCCCATTGTATAGATGGAGTTTAGGGTGCGAGGTAGAGTCCATATTTCCAGTGAAAATGTGACTTTTGACTCCCACCGGTTTCTCCCTTTGGGGATGAATCCAGGATCAGAAACCTACACTGTCATCTAAAACACCATACCATTCTTATTAGGATATCGAGTATACATTACCTATGAAAAAATATGACCTTTGACCCCCACCGTCTTCTCCCACTGGAGGTTGCATCCGGGATCTGCCATCTTCGTTGTAATCTACTAATCATTCCAAAACATCATACCTCTCTTGATCAGTGTAGATAAAGTTTAGGTTACAAGGACGCACTGATGGAGTAACTGACGGACGAACATGACCTATTGCAATATATCCTCAAAAATGATAATATACTTAAAGTTAAAACATTGATAACTCATGCAGTAAGATTCCTATATATTGTTTTCCAATATCATATTCACGTGTATTTTGATAAAACTTCTTTAAAATATATTGATATATGAAAGCTATATGTCGACCTTCCCAGCGAATGAATTGATATTTAATAAATAGAGGATCTCACACAAATGTTCATTTGATATTAAGCTGCTCGTGACATACTGAATTAATCAACGATTAATGTATTCTCATGTCTATTTATAACATCGCGTGTATGACTGTGCATTAATCAACGACGTTGCCGTGTAACGTTGCTAAGTGTTACGGCACAATGTGACGAGGGATTTTTATGATATGACATCATGACGCTAAAAAAAAGTAAAACAAAAAATATTATTACCAAATTTTGAATCGTTGCACGTGGAATTTTGTTTAAAAAAAATGTTTCTAAATTGTAACAGTATTACACCAAAATGTAAGATTCTTGGAGAGTTAAGACGACTTCCCATTTCTGTTGCAAAAAAAAAAAGGATTATAGCTTTGAACGGTAAACTAATGATTGGCCAAAAAAGATAACCTATCAAGCAAATTGTATTGAAGTATTATGTTAATGGCATCTATCAGTCTCCATAATTACTTTGTGTTAGAAATATTGTAAATGAGTGTGGGCTATTCAAATATCAAACTTTTCACAGCTTAAGACGGCAAAATCATCAGTAGAACTTAGACTAGAAGACCAGTCTAGACAGTACTGGCATGACTGCATATACAACAGTTCTAGATATGTTAACAATAGAACTTTTAAATCTGAATTTAACTTTGAACAGTTCTTGACTATATATTTCTCTTTATGTTAACACTTTACCGTTGTTAATTAAAAACAGAAAAGCATAGACTGCCGATACAGTGTAGTAGATTTATGATATTGATCGCAATGATAGACAGTGTCAATTGTGCGCTGTAGGTAAAGTTGTGACAACTATCACTATCTCATAAATTTTCCGTATGTTAATAATGAAAGCGCAAAGAATTTATAGCAAAAAGTGTTTATTTACACCCAAGTTCCTACAAACTTAAAAAAGTATTGTAGAAAAAAAAAACAACAAATAACAAAAACTCTGTTTTGAAATTAAGTAAATTCAGCATGTTAAAAGCTAAGAACTTTTTGTTCGTAATTGTAAATTTAGTCACATCTGTATGTGCATATGTTTATATTTGTTTTTGTATGACTCGTACTTTATTTACTATGTTTAAAATGGCATATTCAACTGAAGGTCTTACATCGATGTACGCTCTTTAGTATATGCCATTTAAAATAATCCAATCATACAACCCATATATAAATACAATATTCAATTATACACACAAAATGCATACCCAATAAAATCACCCCCCAAAAATTATTAAATTATAATTTAAAAAATCTAAAAAGACAACTGATATATTTTCACAGGCACAGTATGAGAACCCCGATCCATCAAAAATATTATTGTTTTCAAATTAAAGTAAATGAAGGATGAAAGACAAACAACACAAACACCGAGAAAGAAAAGGAATTAAGGAAATACGTTTATTAGAGTGTCTTACAGGTAATAGGTCTATTCTTTGCGATTCCACCCCACCCACCACCGACACCACCCGAAATTATAAATACAGAAGGGAGGTCGAAACCTAAAATGTGGATGGCATTTTATTGTAATTCGAGGTAATGATTATCACTAATTCGAGGTAACGATTATCACTAGTTCGAGGTAACGATTATCACTAATTCGAGGTAACGATTATCACTAATTCGAGGTAACGATTATCACTAAGACTGCTTGGAATTTTAATCTGTTAATAAATATAAACCGTTTAATACAATTAAATGCACAATATATTCAATGCAGGCATTGCATACATTTGGAATTCTTATACTTCTGATCAAGAATCGTTGGCAACATTCTTCCGCATCAGGGAGATTTACATAAAAACATTTAGGAATTAAATATATATATATATATATTTTATATTATATAATTTACCGCGACTTTTTAAAAAAAAAAAAAAAAAAAAAAAAAACAAACAAACAAACTGTTCACTCCACTACAGTGCTGGGAGGGTGAACAACACCTCGTGAAGGATGATCTGTAAGATTTTGACCGACATTTGCATTATAATAGCGCGAACTACAAAAAAAAAAAAAATAAATAAAAAACCGCCACACTTCAAATATTCAAAACGCACCATTTCACCGATAGCCTTAAACTATAGAAACTCGATAATATTAAATTCAAAAGAGATTCGGGGCAAGGGAAGGAAGGGAAATTAAATTAACATTGCTATTGTACGTTTCACTAAAAATGTTCTTTAAAGGGACCTATTTTACAGTGAAAAATACTTATTAATTATATTTTGACTTTAAGATAATTCAATGTAGACATTATCCAGCAGTTCATGCGTTGGTTAAATTTGTGACAGATGACTTTTACCTATAAAATTATGTTCAAATACATGTTGGATGGCTTCCATTGTTGTTTAGTTCTTCGCGAAATTCATAGATTACCGAGTAACCCGAGGCTGAAAATATTTTCATTCGTAAACTCAAAGTTTTAGCAAAATACTGACTTTTATATGTCAATTTGTATTCACTATCAATACTTTCCTAAACACTGCGACAGGAAATAAAATTGAAAGTGTAATGAAAGTAGAATTCCGTGGCGGAAAGTCTCATTTTTCCTGTCCATTTTCTAATATCGTGTGCATTGTACGTTTGTGTTCGTGTTTTTTTTTTGTGAAGTCCATTCAATTTAATGTATAATGAAAACAGGATTATTCAAACATTCATTTTCTATATTTTCTCCTATTACGTGTACCTAAATTTTGTCATCTTTTGTGCTGCCTTCCAGTACAGCTTCTATACAAGTTTTACTACTTACGTCTGCTGAGCTATTATAGACCAACAAAAAAAAGTACAAATATTAACTTGTTACCAGTCCGTTTAATCAACAAGTCTTTGATCTCTTCCATTGTATTATATCACTGTTACGCCACTTTAAATAACTACTTCACAGTATCGTAAAAGTGGTAAAATAAAAGCGGGTAAAAGTTGGGACTAATGCTAGCCCCATGCAAAAGTAAGTTCCGACGGACTTGAAACCAGTCATATATATATATATATATATATATATATATATATATATATATATATATATATATATATATATATATATATATATATATATATATATATATATATATAAGGAGAGTGATATAAAATGAGCCAGAACTGAGGCCCAGACTATAAACCAAGCTACAAATATACCAGAAGTATCTTAGCATCGTCAATCTAAAGCACGAAATGAAGAAAGTACAGACAGAAAGACGTATAGATAGATATATAACAAAAATACTCTTTCAAAATTAAGTAAATTCAGCATGTTACAAATTGAAAATGTTGTTATTAATTGTAAATTTAGTAACATATTTAGGTGTATTTGTTTGTTTTTGTGTTTTCATTACTCATACTTTGTTTACTCTGTTTAAAATGGCATTATTCGACTGAAAGTGTTAAATTGTACTTACATACAGAAGATAGGGTCTTTGAGGATTTACTTACATACCCAATATAGGATCTTTGAGATTTTACTGACAATCCCAATGTAGGGTTTATGAGATTTTACCAATAAATCTTGATATCCTGAAAGTAATCTTTAATCTTGCTATGTGATAAATTTAATTTATTATAAAGATGTACACTTTTTTAACTGAAGCCCTTGTTACATAATTTTGAACTAGTTACTTGTACACTTCTGATTGCAGAATATTTGGCATAGGTTTTCTGCAAGACGGAGATATTAATCAAGGTGTATTTAGTCGTTAAAAAAACAACATTAATTCCAGAATGCACAAAGTAACCCCGACCTTTTTTGGGTGGTGGGGGTGGTGGGGGGGGGGGGAGGGGTCAGAAACTGATCACTCTGCTATAGAGCAGAAGGCGTACAGCAAGCACTTCGTGAAGATCAATAAGGCATTGACCAACATTTACACAGTGCCATCTATACAAGGCAAATAACACCCTTGAAATATTCCAAGTGTAAATTATGTCCAGAGGGGATTCTTTTTCCTATTAGACAAACCACCCAGCGTTACATTATTTATTTATTTAAAACGCACCGATTTACCACCGATTGACCTTGAACTCAAGAGAGGCTCGGGGGTAAAGAAACTGGTGAAAAATAAATAAATACTGATATTGTGTCTGTCAATCAAGATGCTCTTAAAAAGGCATTATATTTTAAAGTGATTAATTATAAATTACATTTATTAATTATAAATGTTGACTGCAGGATAATTCAGTGTAGACATGATCCATAGAACTGTATACTAAGTATTATTAGAAAAGATAAAGGTAATGTTTATCCTGTGCTGTGGTTTTCCTTCTTTCTTTTTGTAAATACACGCAAGTGAATAAAAGGGCAACAGTTCAAACCTTGGTTAATTTGTTGACAGATGTGTCTAACCTATAAAATGATGTTCAAATATAAGTTGGATTGCTTCCATTCTTGTTTAGTTCTTCACGAAATTCATAGATTTCCGTGCAACCCGACACTGAAAACATTTTCATTCTTTAATTTTAAGCAAAATACTGACTTTTATATGTAAATTTTTATTCACTCTCATCTCTTACCTAAAAGTTGCGACCATAAATATAACTGAACGTGTAACGAAAGAAGGATTTGTTCGAAGTGTTATTTTTACTGTCCATTTTTTAATATCGTGTGCATTTTAAGTTTATGGTTATGATTTTGTGACAGGCGGATCAATGGAATGTGCAACAAAAGCAGGATTATTCCAACATTCGTTTTACCGTCTTACTTGCGTATAAGTCGGGTCCAACTGCAAACAGCACAGACCCTGATCTGCCGGTGCATTATGCGACGGCAGATCAGGGTTTATGTTTGTTCTACTGATTAGTCTTAACAAACTGCATAGACCCAGATCTACCGGCGCATTATGTAACGGCAGATCTGGGTCTATGCAGTTTGCAGTTTGATCCGTCCTTCAGGCGAGTAATACGGTATGTATTTTCTACTATTACGTGTACATAAAGTTTCATATGTATTTTACTTCCTTCCAGTACAATTTCTATACAAGTTTATTACTTACCTGGCTCTACCGAGTTGTTATATATGAAATGACAAAGACAAATTCATTTCTTAGCATCCTTTGAATGAACCAGGCTTTGATCTCTTCCATCGTATTATACCTACTTATGCCAGTTTAATATCTATTTAATATATTGATAAAAGTAATAAAAGTAAAAGCAGTACATGCTGAGACTAATGTTGATACCAAGTAAAAGTAAGTACTTTAAAATGGAATCAACTACGATGGATAACGCTAAGATGCATTTTAACTGGACAAGGACTTGGAACCATTCCAGTACAGATAAGAAGAATGCGATAAAATGAGCCAAAACGGCTGACATTAATAATCATGATCACTTGGCAATAAACGAGGTCCAACCCAACCTATAAATACATATTACCAGAAATATGTTAGTATCATCAAGCTAAAGCATGAGAAAGAATGTAAAGCAAAAGACAGACAGATAGACACACACATACACACACACACATATATATATATATATATATATATATATATATATATATATATATATATATGTATATGTAGGTAGGTAGATAGATATGTAAACAGATAAATAAATAAACAATACGACCGCTGCAAAATTATGGTAAAGCTGGCACTCAAGAGAAATTTATAACCATTAACTTAATGCATGCATGCACCCATCCATTTGTCTGTCTGTTATTCTCTCTGACATTTTTCTGTCTCCCAGAATGGACCTACAGATACGTAAAGATTTACCAAGGATTATTACCTCGTTATAATTCGACAGTCAACAAATATTTGAAGTAAAGTGTTTATCCGTACTTATGAAAGTCGTGCCAACTAAAATGAATGTAACATTTCTCTGTCATATTCTTTTAGAACATCTTCAAAACTTTTGAAAAGAATTCCCCTATTCTGTCGAGGACATTGTAGGAATATTTCAACATAATTTATGTGAAATCTTGCCTCGGCCAATTTTGCATGGCAATAAAATCGATTAGTAAGTTTTATATTGAGCATGAAACAGCCATACATTTTGTCATCTTCTGAGTGTGGCTGTTGTTAGGGTTGATTTTAAAAACTACTCATAAATCTTGGCTAAGGTCTTCAAATAATTTCAGTCGAGGTGGTTACATATATAATGCATAATTCTTCGAGTGGATAATCCACAACTTTAGCATACGAGTCAGAATTCTATTTCCGGTAGGTGAAAACATTCGGTATTCTCGGACTTTATTCCATGACAAAACCTATAAACCTAGTGCTTTACATTTTGTTTGAAATAAGGCTCAGAAAATTTGCGGAATGGACATTGTTATGCTAAAAATGGTACTTATCTCTTTAAAAACAAAAAAAAAAACAGAGCAGTTTCGTAATTGTATACACTGTTAAACTTAATGATGGATTATAAGGACAAATGCCGAGTCAATCAACTAGTCGAATGAACGAATAGCGACTTTTGATTGGATAGTACCCGGGATGACTTAGTTGATAATATCACGGATAACTCAGATTAACCAAATTTTGAGTAACCATGAGATTTAGCAATGCACTTTTTTCAAATTTAAATATTTTTATTTTACTTACTTTAATAGTACTATTTTCAGAAAGAAAAAAACCCACAAAACAACAAACAAAAAACCCAGTATTTATGTGCTACCTTTATCGTTTTTATATATGATCATCTTCCAAATATGACAAATGTAACAGTTTGGAATGCGCCATATTTCACATATGGCAGACGATTAAGGCAGTTTCGTATGAATGAAATAACCTTAAACTGCAAAAAGAATAGCTTTAGTAAACGGCATTACATGTATTATTAGAGAGGCAACATTGATGATTTATTAAAAGAATTTTTCTAAAGCATATCAAGTATTAATTTAATACAAGTTTAATGATCTGTTATTTTCAAGCACATCCCTGTTCTCAAGGTCATCCATTTTTTTACTCTTTGTAAACGTGATGAATTATGACAGGAACGCACACAATATGGTTATATCTATCTAC
Organism: Margaritifera margaritifera; assembly: GCA_029931535.1. Lineage (NCBI taxonomy): Eukaryota > Metazoa > Mollusca > Bivalvia > Unionida > Margaritiferidae > Margaritifera > Margaritifera margaritifera. The sequence goes on from JAQPZY010000938.1 coordinate 529,027, forward strand.
TTCCTTCCATACCTTTTTCCAAGGACTTCGGTGTAAATTTTATACATTCAAGAAAATTAGCAGATTTTCAAAGACGTTGTACAAAATGGTTCTAAATTAAGGTCAATTCAATATACGTTATTTTTTACGCGAAAGGAGAAAAAAATGAAGAACTAACGTTAAATTTATGATTAATAATGTAACGCTGTAATCTGAATACTTTAGAATAGCGCACGTGGAAAGCAATTAAATGAAGAATAATTTTATTCTTTTCCTGCTGCGCTTATCTAGTTCATGCTGACCTTACAACGATGACGGAAAAGAATGGCGGAAAAAAAATCTATCACCTAGAATATCCGATGCATATTATACAATTATTAGGGGCATAATTGTTCTGTTTCCTGCACTTATGCAGAAGATTGTTTACTTGCTTGTAAATTTTCGAAAACGAAAAGACAGATGTTCCCAAATAAAACCGAAGAATGAAAATCATTTAATAAAATCTGAAGAAAAAAAAAATTGATAAGAACGATTCTCTAAAATCTTACACTTGAATGTTATTTGACCGATTACATACTTTGACCATACTCCGGATCCTGACAATTCTAAATTTTGAAGAAAAGACTCTGCAAAATTTTCTAAGGGAAAAAAATGTAAAAAATGTTATGTATGTCGCAAAAAAATTATGTTATTTTCGACCTGCAGTGATAAATATTGCTATACACCGTATTTTATTGACTCTGAAGCAAATAAATTCGTTTGATATTAAAATCAATCATGTTATCATTGACGTCATCTCAGGTATAAACCAATCAGAAGTCACTATTCATTCATTCAATAAGGTCATTGATTCGGCATCTATTTTGTATAGGTCCTGTACCTTTGCGAGTGTATAAATCATTAAGGTGTGCTGTTTTTCGTTTTAGAGACATATGTGTCACATCATAGCATAAGAAAGTCAATTCCTCTAATTTTCTAAGCTTTATTCCAAATAAAACATAAATTACGAGGGTAAAGAATTCTGAATTGGGACTGGGGATAGAGTCTGAGCAACCCGACTGTTTTCATTTTACGGAAACAGAAACAGAATTGTTACCGTATGTAACGTTATGGATAAGAAATCATTATAGAGCCCTCGTCTTTATAAGGACTAATTGATTATTCCAAATATGCAGCACTATATAACTTAAAATAAGACTACTCTGACAGCATTTGCATCACTGGTTATATTTTTTTTTTGCATTCCTAAAAAAAATGCCATTAAATCAAAGCAAATATAAGGAGAGAAAAAAAGAAAAAAAATTATCAGGTTGTTTAAATAGAGAATTAAATGTCAATAGTAGTGCTCAGACAGGTCATACTATGTATTATATATTCTTTTGGTGAAACAAACTAGGCCTTGGTCTTTACTTTATGTTATGGTTGCGCTCTACAGTTTCGTACTTTGTATAGGGTTTCATTTTTTAAGGAAAAAGAATTTCCCAGGTTTTCCTCACTGGTTATCCTGACTATTTAAAAAAGACCTTGTATATCTTAGGAATTGTTAAAAGAACTTTTAATTCCTTTTATTTTGGTGTATGATTGATGGGTATAATTTTAGTTATAGAGTATACAGCTTAGCCTTACTTCAGATGTGCACTTTTAAAAAAAATGCAAACAACTTCATCTTACACCTGTCACTCTGTCAGAAGTACGTAATATCTGTAGAGCGCCACCTTTAAATGTCAGTTAACACATCCAAAAAAGGTAAACATTTTAAAACTCCCCTTTAATATCATAACTTACACGTTTATTTCCATGATTTGTTCACGCAGTTTGCACTAACTATAGTTTTCTTACTAAGCGCTAATGCTCTTATTTGTACAATTCTCATCTGTACAAAAAAAAAAGTTCCGACATGTGTAAATTTAACAGGAATTACTTCTGTAATACATTCGGTTGAGAATTTGTGGAAAGGGAAATTATTTCCTACACTCTTTCTCGTAACCAAGGGCAGAATCGCAACGGTCCTTTGCCGTTTCGGAACCAATATGAGGTCGCGAAACGGCCGCGCTATTATGGTTGCGCTCTACAGATATTACGTACTTCTGATGGAAAGACAGGTGTAAAGTGAAGTTGTTTTCATTTGCAACATGCACAATGGCGAGAATGTTGGCATATCTCAATGCTACTTGCATGTACTGTGACTGAAATAATTTACATGTGGTAATTATGTAAACTATGCACAATCTAAAGCAGACAGCTGATAAAATGGTTGATCCCATGTCCTCGAAAAATCAGCCTGAACTAGTCCATAGTACGCTAATTTTAGCAGTTATTAAAATAGGGAAAACGAATTTTGCCAGAGTAGGCAATACCAGCTTCTGAAATTGCAATAAAGGAATTGCAAAATATATAAAAAGGAAAAAAAAATTATCGGCTCGTTTTATACAATTTACCTTTGAAGTCCAGGAAATGAAAATGAGCAAGCGGAGCTAGCAGTTTTTTTGACATGTGCACATCAAAAGTAAGGCCAAGGCGTATACTCTCTAACCCAAATTACATCCATCAATCATACACCAAAATAAAGGGAATTAAAAGTTCTTTTAACAATACCGAAGATATACAAGATGTTTTTTTAAATAGCCAGGATAACCAGTGAGGAAAACCTCACCGTATGCAAAGAACGAAACTGTAGAGCGCAACCTCTGCAACCATAGCTGGTCCTTAAACGGCACTGGGCCGTTTCGCGACCTTTACCTGCTCCTGCAATGGTATCGGACTGTTTTGAGACCTTACGTGACCCTTAAACAGCACCTATGCCGTTTCGTAACCGAGCAGTTTGCCTGGGTCTGAAACGGAGCTGTGCCGTTTTGCGACCATACCTGTTCCTGAAAAGACTACGGTTTCGTAGCCGATCACTTATTTCTTCTTCCTTTATTCGGTAGCAAAAGGTGCACATTGAAGTTTTGTAACAAAACTGCTTTTGCTGTCGTAAACCGCTTTAAAATCGAAGCCATTTCTAAAATATGAATTTCTACATCAAATAATGTATAAAAAAATTCGCGAGTTTCGATTAATTCTGCAATAATTGTTGATTGGAACCTGTGCGGTTTCGAAACGTCACGGTGCCGTTATTTACTGTAGTTAGTTTCCGGTAAATATTCAAAATAAACTTTCGAGCTGAGAGAGCAATATTTAAAAAATAAAACTAATACAATATATAAAAAAATAAATATACTTATTTCAATAAAAATATTTTTTTCATAGATTCGCCGTACATTACCATGTAATTCAGAAACCATTAAAATAATATTATCTTCTATCATATACTTATTTTTCTTATCATAATATTCAAGGAAACTATGCAGTAATGTTTTATATTGACTTCACGATACGGCGCGTGTTGCGAAACAACTTGCAACATCAGAACCGGGTATGGTAAAAGTAACATTGCTCAGTTAAAAAACTGCCCAGCGCCGTTTCAGGACTATGAAAAAAGGTCGTGAAACAGCCCGGTGCCGTTGAGGACTAGTTAAAATAAGAGGAAAACTCCCCGGTTACGAAACGGGTCGGGGGCAATTCAGGACCAGGTTAGGTCGCAAACTGCCACTGAGCCGTTTCATGACAAGGCAGAGGTCACATAACGGCCCGGTGCCGTTTCAGGACCCGGTCCCAGTTTCAATTAATTTCTGAAAATTTGTCCTCAAATTGAGATTTTACTTTATTGGGCCTATGATATTTCAGACAAAATATCAGTATTTTTGTCTAAGATAGAGAAAGTGGAAAAAATGCAAAAGCACAATCAGTTTTAAAATTGAATATATCATTGCTACTAACCAAGCAATAAGAATTGTTACCAACCAAGCAATAAGAAAGATATTTACAATCTTAATTTGAAGAAGATATTTTGAAATGTTTATTGAAGCTGGGATCAGTTAAGACTGCGAAATGATTCGGTGCCGTTTCGAAACGACTCGGGGTTACTTCGAAACGACTGTCGAGAAACAGCCACTAACAATAATACATACATAAATGACAGCATTTCTTTGATCTTTACGGCATATATACAGATGAAGAAACGACCCTTTGGATCTCTTGAGCAACTAATTTTAAACAATAAAAGGATATCAAATTCTCCGTAAATTTGGTAAAAGCTATTATTTCAATAAAATACTAAGGAAAATTTGTTCAAAATATTCTAACAATATATAAAAAGCAAATAGACCGTTTTTAAAATTGAAAAATCCGTTGCCAATTACTTTCCAAAAAAGCTACATCAACGTTCACCAAAACAAAAATGTGCAGGGTTTCCACAAAAAGTTTAAGAAAAATCCACACAATTTTCACCTCAAAGCACAAAATCTTCAATCTAAAATTTCCTAAACTTCACTGCGCGAAAATTTATTAAATTATTTTTTTTTAACTGGAGTTCAAGGCAAATTCATCTCCAATACATTGTCTTTTACATGCAACCAAATATTATCTACAACTGTCACATATCAGTCTATAGTGTACGTAATTCAAATCTAAACAGCAAGATTTTATATGTGTGCATTTATTGACCGAGAGCACTTTGAACATTCTGTAAAGTGTACATGAATTCGCAAACTATCCAAATTACTACAAAACCCCGCAAAATGGCTAAATCTGCTGCAAAACTGCAAACTCCGCGAAAATTTCCCAATATATGGAAACATTCGCAGATGTTGTCACCATATATTAGAGTCTTTACAGCAAAGTTCCTTATTGGAGCCTCGACTCAATTAAAATTCGCCCGTAAAACACTTGACGCCCATAGCAGCTCAACTGGCATACAACGCAGCATGGAATACAAATCGTGACATAAATTGCTAAGCAGTCACGTGACTTCTCGGTATGTTATCGACTGGGTCAATACGGACTAAAATAACACTCTCCTTCGCTTGGCTGTAACGGACTATGTAAACCCAGACGGAAGAATACAGCAAAAAGGTAGGCTATGATATTAGTTTCTATTTCCTTGATAAATCTCAAACTTGAGCAAAGAATGGTCTAATTTTGACAGCTGATTCTACGAAGATGCTGGTTTGCAGTTGGAAAGGAGGTAAACACAATATGGCGGAGATTGTCTTCCTCGTTACAATGTAGCGCTACAGTGCAGCATTGCGGAGGGCTTAGATCTACAGTGTAGATTGAGCGAATAATTAAGTGGGAGGTGGAGTAGACGATATTATTATTACGCATTTGCGGTTACTCTGCGGTCGGCTGACTTGGGGATAAGACACGGATGAATTATGGCGTTCTTAAAACTGGAGTCAGTAAAAGGTCAGATTAGGTCAAGAACTGTTTTGACGGGATAAACGGAATGTGTGTATGTACGCTCCAGATTCCGTGTAGTTCCCACGGGAAATGATTGTATGGTTACCTATGCAGTGTGCAGACTCTAATTACGCATCGAAAATCATAACTATATTAGCAAATATCTTGAATATAAATTAAATATTTCACTTATATATCAACTCAGATTTCAGTTCATAATAGCGATGAATCAAATTTTGCAGTTCGTAATTGTCGTTAGTTTCGTCGTTTTTAATTGTTTACTAGGTTGTGTTTTTTTTTTGTTATGCTTTACTTTTATAACGATGATGATAGAAAATAGCGACTGAATTTGGAAAAAATGCGCAACTACACATTATTTTCACAGAATATGCTTCTGTCTAGAGTGATAAAGAAAGAAAACGTTATGAATAATTTTGTTCCTTTCTTTAGTAGTTATTTGCAATTTGTTATTTGACAAATTTTCATTCTACGTCTGTATGATAAATTAAATAAACACACAAAACATCTACAAGATACAAATTGTGGCCCCTATTTGCAATTGTTAATTCAACTTGTGCTTAACTGCAAAATTAGGTAATTGGGAAACCAATTTAACGCCCTGTTTCTGAGCATTGTTAGAATTAAATGTGTACTATTTTGTGTCCAGATTTACACTCTCATTGCATATTTACATAAACGCATCGAGTGGCTTGCTTACGTATGAAAGTGGATTGATTTCTGGATGTATGACGCAGATTGGACGGTTATCCAGCCATATTTGCACCTCTACATTTGTAACATGAGATTTTTTCAGAGGAGCATGTTGAGAATACGAAAAGAAAAATAAATATCTTAATTACATGGGGATTACATAGAGTGCTTTAATGTTAAGATTCATGATTTAATTTCTCTGGTGCAGGAAAATACTTTTATGAGTGGTTAATATTAGTTTGTTCTTGTGGATACACGATATATCACGCATACCATTTTGTACTGGTTTTAAAATATGTATTGATTTGTCCATAAAGCAAACAGCACCAGCAGCTGCTTACAGTATTGTTCAATGAACTACTTGTCTACTTGCCCAGTATTCTATAAACAAACAGCACCCAGAAACATCCACCATATCTTACGTATAAGGCATATATTAAACTCCGCTTTATAACAAAATCGAATGTAATGAAATATCGATTATTACAAAGGACACTGAAAGATTCCATATAGGGTTTTATGTAATATTTTTCCTCGGTTATAAAAAAAGTCGGATATATCGATATGATTTTTTTCAGTCACGTGGGATTCGTTAGATCCGGAATTTACTGTATTTGTTCTCCACCTCTCTCTCTCATTGAATTTGTCGCCTTCTCGTGTATTATGTATCTCCAGTCTTTAAGGGGAAGATTGGTACAAACTTGGCAGAACTTATGGCCAAACCTTATTGTCAGTCTTTAAGTAATACTGTATATGTTTAAACAGATTCTAGGGAGCCGAGGTAGCTCAGGTGGTAGAGTGTTGGACTTATAATCCAAAGGTAACGGGTTGGATACCCCTGTCGGCTGCCTCGGTGTGTCCTTGCGAAAGACGGTTAGCTCCCATTTCCTCTGCATGATGTAGCCAATCATGAGATAAAAGTGCCGTTAAAACAAAAATATAAACAAAACACTAAACCGATTCTACAATCATTATGGACATCCAAATTCTTCTTCAGACTCCGAAAATACCGATATTCTTTACCTTTACTCTTAATAAAATCAGAATTGAAGAGTACGTGGAAGATTTTCTAAACCCACATGGTGCTATTTACATGCAGAATTTCACTGACACAGCAGCCCTCAAGGTACTGTACACGTCTTTATGCGTGTTGAAGAAAAAAATTAAACTTCATTTGGTTTGCTTAATGCACAACAAGTATTCGGAACTTAACAACTTGTATAATTTCTGAGCGATGATTGTAAAGTGTAGTTCTTTTTTGCTCCAGACGTGTGGAGAATAAAAAGCCAGGATGGTTTCCTTTAAAGCTATTTTTCTACAGTACTCGTACAAAAATTATAATTAGGCACGGACTTCTAAAGAAATGGATACTTTGTGCAAAGTATAAAGGCATTTTGGTTTTAAAAATTATTTATTTCAGTGAATACCAAAATATTCATAATCCATAGGTATCTATCTTCTATCTATCTATCCATCTATCGGAGTGTACTACTTAGATGCATACCACATACCGTTTATACTGTCTTATAAGTCGAGTCTGACTGCAAACAACATAGACCCTGATCTGCCGTAGTATAATGCGTCGGCAGATCATGGTCTGTTTTGTTTGTTTTACTGATTACTCCTAACAAACTGCATAGACTCATATGTGTTAGAGCATTATGCAACGGCAGATCTGGGTCTGGGCAGTTTGCAGTTTGACTCGACTTATAAGCTGGTACTTACGGTACATATGTGCTTATCTTACATGTTACTACTCCGTAAGAGGATTATAGTAGTTTCATCTGTCAATATTTTGGTTTAGACCTTTTCAACATTTGTGCGCAATTTAATTTGTTTTCCCTTGAATAGCCTATTTAGTTCCCACAAAACAAAACGAAACCGAACTCTTTCATTTCTGTGTATTTAATTTTCCTTGAGAATATCATGAATGTATTTCAGTTCTACTCAATTATCCTTCATAAAAATATTTTGCCGTTTACGACATGAACCATGGGAACTATTTATTACCGGATATTGCAAACAGTACGTCAAGGTTCAGATACTGAATAGCAGTTTTAAAATGTCCATATACTTACAATATGTATAGTTTTCTTGGAATGATTATTCAAAAATGTACTCCAAAGAAATTTGAGCCTGTTATTGTACATCTATCCATTTCTTGATAAATACAATCAGCACATTGTTTATTCATTTACCGCTGTTTCTGTACAGTGCTGTAAAAGAAAAAGATACTTTTCTCTGACGCATTACCACATAATAGGCCGATTATACCGCATGTTATTAAACGGCCTTGAGGCCTTTGTTTCGTAAGAGCATACAATGGTGTTATAAAACTGTAGGTGTACATGTTTGTTTGTTATTGAAGGATGCTTAACATGACATTTTATTTTTCGCAGAAGTGAGAACGTCTAAAGTATGTCTGTAAAAATCGAATAAATTCCTAGGTCTGACTTATCATAAACTTACATATGTATATGAAACCTTCCTTTTTAGAGGGTACACTTTATCAATGAAAACTGCATTTTAATAAATACCATTTAAAATGATCGCATGACTTGCACGTGGTACCCATCTTTTCAAAATACAAGGGATTTTTGTAAAAAAAATTATACCAAAAAAATGCATTTCTTAGACGAATAGGAAAATTTTGGAGTAAAAGAGTTATGAGATTCTCCCGTGAAAAAGTCAACTTTGCAACTTGGTTGTTTAATTAAGCTATGTCAGTGTCCTTAAAAAAATTTTTTTCGGAAATACTAAGGTAACATATCTAGTCCAAAACGCGAAAATGCCAAAATGCCATGAAGTTAGCATGTATCCATTTCCAGGTTATATTGAAGATAAAATCTTAATAATCTGTATGTATATATATATATATGAGAGAGGAATCTATGTTTTCTGATTAGATATCTGGAAAATATTTCACGAGTGTAGTGGAAACATTGACTTGTCATAGCAGCTCGTGACGATACAGTGTTTCCTCGTCACTCATTAAATATTTTCTGATATCTATCGAAAACATATATTTTCTTTTTATTACACATTTGATTGTGGAAAAGGTCGATTGTCATTAATTTTTTTCCCATTTGTCCCATTGCGGTAAACGATAGACAAGTTAAGTTGTATTACTACATCAATAAAAAGAAGTTCCAACATTTTATAGAAAGGTAAAAACATTAACTTTTTACAAATTTCTCTTCTGCATCTAATGATTCAAATAGTCTCTTTTGTCCAAATAATTACTGGGTTTTTTTGTACGAATAATAAAGCTGTTTTTTTTCTTCTTCTTCAGCAGCACAGCTGTAGCGCATTGATATCGTGAACATTTTTGGGGTAGTGGGTGTTGAATACCATACCTACAGTACGTAACACCTTAAAACTAAAGATTTTAATTATTGTGAGTTTATCTGTTAGTGTTTTGCGTATTTATTTTGTTAGTACTGCATTCAAGCGTGATTTATGTGGTCTTGACAAGCTGACGGCTTAGTTTAGTAAGAGACGCGTCACCCAAATTTTGATAATCATTTAATTTGGGATTACAATCAACTCTCATTCATACCATATTTGTCCATTGTTTTCAAAACACAGAAGTGAGTGTGATGAGAAATAAAATTAGCCAATAACCCAGCTTTAGTATGCTACGTATTTGTCCTAAAACTTTTATCGTATTTTGACAATAGGTGACACGGAAGGAATATCGAAAGACAGAGGTCGTGACAAGTCCTGTCTGTGATAATTTTGCAAGATTCACGTGGAAAATTATTTAAAATAAGCTAATGTATGAAATCTATGTGTTTGGTTCTAGAGTTTGTTGTTAGGGGAAAACCCTTCATTGCTTCACAACACAAACAATCAAGACATATTTTACTTCATTAAGTTCATAATGAGAGAGAGAGAGAGAGAGAGGAAGGAAAGAAGAAGAAAATAATTGAAATATGAAAATATATCTTATCCAAGAGCAGATTTTTTTCCGAAACAGAAAAAGACAGTTGTCCATGTTGTGATATCGCCACTTATGTCAATAGTTCACTCACTGATATATTTCATGTTATTATCATAACTAGTGTGTGTGTTTGTGTGTATATATATATATATATATATATATATATATATATACGGGAATGAATTATTAGTGATTTATCAAAACATCTCTTTTGACTCTTTCCGTATAAAATATTTCATCCAGCAGGGACTATCTGTCTGTTACATGCATGATGCATAGTAACGTACGGGGCAGTACCAAATAAACAAATAAATTGTTACGTTAATGGAAAGTCTAGTAAATTAATAGCATGGTGATTATTTTTTATATTGTTTTCCAATTGGTTTAACAAACTACATGGCAGGATTCGTTTCCAATGAGCCATTCCTTGCTCAGGTAAAGCAGAAACAAAATATAGGAAAAACTTATCCATCTTTTTCATTACAAGCTTCCACGACTGTCTTTTACATACCAATAGGATATTGGATATGGACTAAAGAATAAAAAATCGAACAAACAAGATTTTGGTTCTGAGCACTTCCTTTGCACTTCCTTTGGTTTACATATTTTAGTGCAAATTACAATTGTCAGTTGCAAGTGTTTCATCTGATCATTTGTGAGGACATAAAATACAAATATATATGTTAATTTGAAATTTCGATAGTGAGTCAAATCTGCAAACAGTGGGACGCGATTTGTTATAAGATAATGCATAACGTGTTGTAATATCAGTAACCACCTGTCTTGTTAACCGAATAAAAATAAATTATTGACAATCACACATTGCTATTTTTGCAAAACTGACAATGTATGTTCGATCCTGTATTTGTCAGCTATGATATATCCCTTATAGCATTATCAAATAAAATTGTTATTTCATTATACTTGTATCGTCGTCAGTATCGCATAATTTTGAGATGTGTAATTATTTCTAATTGCAAGCATTAAATGAAGATCCTCAAATTAACAATTAAGATTTGTACAAAATCACTGTCTTAAACTATCTTTTGCAAGTATTGTATTATCAATTGCTTGGGGTTATTTTTGTTTAACTTTTGTAACATTTTGAAGTGATAAAATAAACAATTTTTTTTAGACTGATCACACTCAAAGTAGTAACATCTAATTTCAAGTGATATAAATAGCTTTAACCATAAATTAATAATTTCATACATTTTTTTGATCTCTGCAGAAATTGTAATAACTACGTATTTCATTGTCGAAAAATCATTTTACCAAGTTCTGACATTATTAGAAGGACAGTACTGCTCCGAGTTTAACTATAATGGCTACGTTTTATATCAATTTTGAAATTTAAACTTGGTTGTGACTTGTGAATACCTATAATAGATTTCATGTACTTTTAAGGGTAGATTGGCAATGGAGTGTAGACCCACGATTTTGGAAAATAAAAGGTGTGATTAATCTGGGTTGGAATTGTCAGCCGTGGCGTTGTCTACAATATGGATTCTGTATAATTTGGAAATATTTTACTTCGAAATCTGGGAATTTATATTTGAACTGAGGTGATTATTGACCCCTTATCTCCTCTTATATAATTGCTGTCATTTAATGGAAGAAAAGAGATCATAATTCATTTGCTCTGTTTCATAAGACTTTCGATGAGTGGCGCTGCACGCGCAAACAATTTGTCTAATTAATATCATTCAGCCTAGAGAGAGATCCGGAGTCTAATTACTTTCTATTCTGAACAGTGACATGGAAGATGTTTACATTGATATTACCAACAGGATATTGAAAGCACAGGAGGAGGATAATCAGATTTTAAGGCAATTTGCAAGCCTGTTCTGACCGCACATTTCGCAACTCGTACTAATAGGATATTGATATATAATTAAAAATTGTTTTTAAGCCTGTGTAACAAGCATTTAGATTGGTTACAGTTGCATCATGTGACGCAGAAAACTAGAATTGATTAGTTCATAGCTCGAGAAAGGAACTACTTATGTATTCATGCACCCTTCTTGTGTGCTTTGACAATATTTGTAAACAATGGTTAAAATATAGTTCTGTTCTGTTATTTCTTGAGATTCGTTATTATTTTTTATAACTATAAGAACTGAAGTTCATATGTTACAGGATTCATGAAGTATGAGCTTGACAATCGATTACACACTCGGCATGAATAGCCTTCACTTCGCTGTGCCGATGATGCAGTGTGTAATCGATTTTCAATTCGCTGTGCCGATGATACAGTGTGTAATCGATTTTCAATTCGCTGTGTAGTTGATACAGTGCGTAATCGATTTTCAATTCGCTGTGCCGATGATACAGTGTGTAATCGATTTTCAGTTCGCTGTGCCGATGATACAGTGTGTAATCGATTTTCAATTCGCTGTGCCGATGATACAGTGTGTAATCGATTTTCAGTTCGCTGTGCCGATGATACAGTGTGTAATCGATTTTCAATTCGCTGTGCCGATGATACAGTGTGTAATCGATTTTCAATTCGCTGTGCCGATGATGCAGTGTGTAATCGATTTTCAATTTTCATGACATAATGAATCCTGTAAAATATGAACTTCAGTTCGTAAATGAAGTATTTTCATTAGTAGGATATTACGATTCTTATATACTTGTTTTCTACAACGTGTCTATAGCCACCTTTCCATAGAAAGTATTATTGTATATTTGTTTTTCTACAACGTGTCCATAGTCACCTTTCAATAGAAAGTGTTATTGTATACATGTTTTCTACAACGTGTCCATAGTCACCTTTCCATTGAAAGTATTATTGTATACCTGTTTTTCTACAACGTGTCCATAGTCACCTTTCCATAGAAAGTATTATTGTATACTTGTTTTTCTACAACGTGTCCATAGTCACCTTTCAATAGAAAGTATTATTGTATACTTGTTTTTCTACAACGTGTCCATAGTCACCTTTCCATAGAAAGTATTATTGTATACTTGTTTTTCTACAACGTGTCCATAGTCACCTTTCCATAGAAAGTTATTATTTAAGCATGACTTTCTGTAAAATTATTTCCATATCCATTTAAAATTAAACAAGCTTTGTTGACACCAGCATTCATAACCTTGTAAAATACATCACTGCTTAAAGCCCACAGAAGTGTATAAACTTCTTTATTTGTTTTCATCTGACTTGGGAAAACTGTCACTAGGATCACTTTAGACACTAGCCTCACTTTAGACAATATTTGGTTATGTCTAGCCTCACTTTAGACAATATTTGGTTATGTCTGATTAGTAAATTAAATTCTTGACTTATCAATTCATGTATATAAGTATGTACAAATTAAATTCTAGACACGTATGTGCAAAGAGCCAAGTATGTACAATATTTTCACCTGTTATTCCTCTCCCGTCGAAGCTCTTCGAAATAATGAATTCCAGGTCATCAACATTAAAGAAAATATAAACAAAACCATTCTCGAGATACGCATTTTTACCCAGTATCAGTGATGATGTATGTATCAAATTAACTTAGGGAATGTTTGATTTATCAGTTCAACGAGTATTAGTAAAACCCACATTTTATTGCAATACAATACAATGCAATACATTTATTTAGTATTTAATACCACCGGCCGATAATACATATAAAACAGCATATATTACGTTGAAACAGAGCGCACACAAACAACCGGTATTATATAGAGGATAATTACGTTTTTTTGAGTAGATATAAGGAAATATTTCACGAGTGCCACTCGTGACAATACAAAGTGTTTCCACTTGACGATCTTTTCTCCATTATTCGCCAGTGCGATTAATGGCTGCGATGCTACATCGGCAAAAAAAAGTTCCGAAATTGTACAATAATTTTAGGACAACGACCTTCTATAAATTTAGCGTGTTCATATTATGCTTCAGATTGTGTATTTTGTCAAATTAATGACTGTTTTCAAACGAAAATGAAGAGATTTTTATTTTCGTTAACACATTTCGTGCGCGGATTGATAGTCATCATTGTTGGGGTACTGTAGAAACATCACAGAGCGGTCGCATATGGCAGATTTCAGAGCGTGTCATCTTTAACCAAACGATTTTAATTATGATTAGTTTACTTGTATGGATTTTGGTTCTTTATTTTGTTCATTATTTCTGCATTCAAACGTGAATGTTTTGCCTTGGCAAGCTTGCAGTCTAGTTCGGTAACAGACGCTGCACTCAAATTTCGATTGTCACTTAATTTCGGTTTTCAATCAACATTCGTCAATGCCCGATTTTTCCATCGTTTTCAAAAGTGATTATGATTGTATTGTGCGTTAGAATAGCTACTTAAACAATTTTATTACTATACTTAATCAAGAGCTTTTACTAAAAATGTGTCAGTTTGTCGTAGAGTGTAAAAGGCATACGATGCTGTATGGGTGATACAGAATATCGAATAGCAACAGCACATGTAGTTCAGTCACTAATAATTTTCAGAATTCATGTGGAAAACTAATTTTAAAAAGTTAATACTTGAAGCCTGCTTTTCGTTGTTTAGAGTTCGTTTTTAGGCCGTTTTGATTAAATAAATGTTTACACTTTAGAAAGTCTACAGTCTTGACAGATTATTAGATCTGTTAATCCTGATGGAGAGAAAGAGAAGGAACAGAAGAAAAAGAAAAATGAAATGGTCTAAATATTGAAATACAGATTTTAATAACATGCATAAGGGCAGATATATTTTCTAAATGGGAAAAGAAAGTAGTTCCAAAAGTTATATCGCCACAGTGGTGATAAAAGTGGTATCGCCACTGTGGCGATATAATATTTCTCCCACTGATATATTTCAATATCTCATTATTGAAATATATAATAAAACCACATATATGTATTACACAATAGTACACATCATAAACTTTCTCTTTTTATGAAAGCATTGTATAAAAAGTAGACCAAGCAAGGTAACTAGGCTTAACAGCGGACAAAATATTAATACAAGTTATGAATGATCTATTATTAAGCCATCTTTTATGTAAATACTTTTCTCTGAGATCCTCGTATGCATCACATACTAAAAGAAAATGAAGTTCATCTTCGACGAGTCTTAAAACATTCTTTTCACAACATGGGCATATTCTATCAGATGTATCCAAACGAGGATGTCGACCTGTCTCTATCACTAAATTATGACTAGAACATCGAAGTCTAAGAATTGCATTTCTAAATTATAATAGAAGTCCTGTAGATAAAAACTGTTCAAGATATAACAAAGATTTAAAACATCCATAACTTACTCGCGTTGAACCCATAACATCACAATGCCATTTTTGTATAATACAATCTTTAACCTCTTGTTGAAATATCTTTAGGAATAAATTAATATAGTAATTTCTTCCTATGTGTTGCCCATGTAATACAATTATTTTCATCTAGATGTTTTAACATCAGATAACAATTATAGGAATACCTGTTTTGATCCATGTAAATTAAACGAAGCCAATATTTAATACAGCATGTATAACAGGTAACACATAGTGGGTATCTGCCACATTCTCCAACTGATAAGCATTATTCGTTGAGGGCAAGAGATTAAAGTACCGTTTGCAAAACATGTGTTGACTGGAACCCCCCCCCCCCCAACTCCCTCTGAATCCTCGACTGATACAAGTTTAAATTCTGAAACAATGGAATCAAATCTTATTACATCACCTAAGATACTTAAACCAAATCTTGACTTTGAACTCTTAGAATAATTTCCTGGATCCTGTAAAAGTACATGGATATTATCATATCACTTAGACTTGACGATGTCAGGATTATAAATAAATCATGTTCCATAATTGTTTGCTGCCTATCGTTACGTCAAAATATCAAACCTGTTTAGCATATGTACTCATGGATTATAACAAGGAAATGATTAATTAACGAATATATTAATATTATGGCATATATAAATAAAAAGTTTATTTTTAGTCTATAGAATGGCCTTTTCCTTTTTTCAGTCAACATCATTCATTTATTACCATACGGCAGGTGTTCTTCGCGGCGGAGAAATTTTAGCGATTTAACGGTCTAAGAGTGAGATCGCGAAAATAGAATGGCATAAAAATTTATCATCTTGTACATTACAACCTCCCTAAATGTGCACTCGTTAAAATATAAACTGGCCAAAATTCAAAATCCGAAATTTTTGACATAATCTCTAAGCTTTACATCTTTGAAAATATCCCGCATATACGCATATACGGTAATGCATGAGCGCGAAAAAATAATTCACTATACATGAAAAAAAAAACAACTTTGTACTCATCAGAGGTTTATGTTGTGAAAGGAAGGAAACCCGTCGCTCATATTTGAAAGTACTTTAAAACTTAAAATGTCTGCACATTTTTTAAAAGACTTTTGGGAACTTATTTACATCTTTGCGTCATGTAAAAGTTTCTCAGTTTTATCAGCAAGGTCTACTTGTAACTCATAAACCTCTCTTAAGAAAAACCATTCCTCTGAATATATGTACCCCAATACTTCTGAACCATAGCACAAAATTAGTTTAACTATGCTATCAAAAAGTTTAAAAATATATAAACTAAAGCAGCCAAACTTACGCAAATATTTAATATACATTGAATAGATTTCTGAGTCTGGGCAGTCAGTGTATGTTTGGCTGTATTCCATATCAGTCTGGGGAAAAAACTAAACCCATATACAAGAAGACATATTCAATCAACTGACCTCTAAAATACCACTTCTCTCTCTCTCTCTCTCAACACTCCACCATTCATAAAAACAATTATTTGTTTTATCTAGATATTTAGCAATTTTGCAACATTATCGGCATTCAAACTAGTAAATATATGTTTTCATTTATAAAGATGCCATGAGGACATTTGACACGTATCGCTTTAATAAGATTATTAACGAAGAGAATACAATTGGACTAAGAACACAACCCTGTCTCGTACCTACTTGACAGGAAAAAAAATATGTGAAACCTTTTAAAAACCAAAATCCCATGCAAACTGAAACATTAGAGTAACCAATTATATAATTCACTACACTAACACCTTCATTTGGAATGCATGTAAATTACCAACTTTATCATCAAATAACCTACCATTGAACAAATGTACTGAATATTTACAACAAAGGTATATCAACCATAGCCCAACTTTATTATGTTTTTTATCTTTACTTTTCGAGGTATGAACACCTTCGTTGGATATATCGCTTCCAAATACATGAATCAAGTCATCACCGGGCCTGTAATCTAAACGATTTTTAACTCTAGCGTTAAAATCTCCCTACTAGAAGGTATAGACATTCTGGGTAGTTTGACACAATATGTTCAGACTTACTTTAAAAAATCTTAACACCATCACAGTCCTCATCATTATACATAGGAGCATTCTCTGGAGCTGTATACACAAAACACGTGATGATATTTTGTGGTATGATATCAAGCTCACTTGTCTTTAACAAGATTACAACACATTCTTCACGATTCTTACAAATTCTTGATACAAATTCCCTGTGATATCAGTGTTTCATTGATAAAGACCGAAATACCACCTGAATTTCTACCTAACCTGTGTCTTTTCGGCCTGATAGAAGAAACGTGTCTTTAGCCTGATAGGAAATCATTAAATTCATGTTTATCAATACTCCAAGTTTCATACAATGCAATTATATCAACACATTTTATTGCTGTTATTAACGAATATTATATGTTAGATTAAGTGGATATATCGTACTTTTTAGTGAAAATGAAAGCTTCTTCGAATTTTAAAATGGAATATATTTTAGCCAGAACGCGTCTTGTAGCAAAATTACATGATATGCTTTTTCCGACACTATGAAAAGTTTTCAATCGCTAAGTGTTTTGCGTATATTTGAAGTTTCGAAAATTCGTTGATTGAATGGAATTTTTAACATTTTCCACGAAATTAAGAAATCTTCGTTTCTTCCTTATTGTGTCTATAAGCCAGAACCCCAAGTATGTAAGAATTCATTTTTGTGCATGAATATGTGTACAAGTATTGTAGCTTATGGCGTAATGACTATACAAGATACACATGCAATACGTGGAGATAAAACCAGAAAGAAAAGGTATTGCCTTGAAGATCAGAGATGAACCAAAATAGTGATGAGGCACAATGCATACCCGAATAAAATAATTGTTATAGTAATTAACGTGTATTTCTTTGATCGCTGATAGTGTGAAGGAAGAAACTGGTACATCTCACATTGTATGTCACGAAGTTTAAAACTTATTACAAAATATGTCACAGAAATTACCACTTGGAAAATACGCATAAATGTCAGCTAGTATGTATGACAATGAATTTCACATTTTTCTGAAGCTTCTGGTTGATCCAGAAGTTTCGGATTTATAATTGCAGTACGTGAATTTCATCATAAATGAGTCAGCCACCAGTTGTTACAAACACACCTTCATCTCTTGGAATAAGAAACAGGCATTTCTTACGTATTTTTACATAAGCATTCTTACTATATTTAATTTAAAGGGTGTTAAATAGATAAACTATTAATAGAAAGGAGATGAAAAGAGCTTGTCAATCTTTAAGCTGATCATTCAGAAACTAGAATCTTCAATTATTCCGAGTTTCAATTACATTTACGTGTCTCAGAGATCTTTAAGGATGCAGATGTATCATTAGAGACTTTGATGTTACTCTTTTTGATATGGCTGTTTCTTAAATATATGCATTGGAAATTTTTGATCTTGAGGGGCTTCGACTATTTGTATATAATGATGGTATTTGTGTCTAATTACTTACCAGACATAATGATTTCAGTTTTCTATATAATGCCAAAGGATGGCCTGGTGCAGAAAGGTTTGATTGATTTTTTTTTCTTCATGGCATGTGTGCAGCTTTTTGAGTTTACGAGTAATGAATAATTTGTTGCAAAAATAGCATTCAGTCCCTTTGGGTATCTATACAAATTAGCACCAACAGTCTTCCTTATTGCTTTTTACTACCAATTCTAATTTTGTTTTGGGTGAGAAATCCCTTTGATGTCTATACTCATGGGCAGGTTGGGTGGTATAAATCTTGACCCTTGGGCGGGATTTCTTGATGCCATAGATCAGTTCTTTTTTTAATCTGTAAATTTTACTTGCAGAGACTAAATGATGCGATTGCTTGTTCTGAGGTCATCATAACTCTGATATACAGGACATTTGCGTTGTTATTAGTAGCTTTATTTACACATTCATAGATACTCCCAGGCAAGGAGCCAATTTTCAAATTGATATTGAAGAATCAAGTTTATAAGCAGGTTTAATATTCGTGCTATCCTAAAACATGGCGATCCTGAAACAATTCTACGCATTACTACATATACTCTGATATTCCGACAATTCTACGCATTACTACATATACTCTGATATTCCGACAATTCTACGCATTACTACATATACTCTGATATTCCGACATTTTCCGTTAGTACCAGAAGTCAGAAGCGAAGAATTAAATAACCACACGCATTCATATATATATATATATATATATATATATATATATATATATATATATATATATATATATATATATATATATATATAGATATATATATCCATTTTCTACCCCAAGAATATTATATTTACCAATTCCTACATACATGGCGAAAAGTTTTGCGTTTCCACGCCAATGAATATCACGATATATATATGATGTTTTAGGACTCACGGTACCAATTATACACAAATATTTGAACCAGTCTAGAATTGTGTGATTATAGAGTAGAGGACCTACGGGTTTGGAAGGCCATGATTGGTTAATAATAATGGGAAGCAAAAATTAAGTAAAATTATCTTTGAAAAGATGATCCTATGATTAGTTGGAATGAGACGGAGAAATGTTCTACAGATGCACCGACATGTTTTTTTACTGACTTGTTTTAGGAATCCCAATAATGAAAGTAATTATATGGTTTTCTCAGCACAGAAGCATACATCAGGGATGGTTCTATGATGCGAGATATAAGCTTGGTCGTGAGTATTTAAAATTGAAAGGTATTGAATTTTCAATATTAGGGTGTGTCCATAGGTTTATTATTGAAATTGAATTAGTACCGTGTGTCCTTTAAGAGAACGTCTTGTAGCTGTAATGTATCGAAATATGCAACGTTTGCTGATCGTCTGTGTTGTGTTTTCCCTTTATGGAACAGTCCATACTGAGATCTTTACGAGTTTCCTAACATGATGTTAGGAACTTGTCTTCCATTCAGTGCTCAAGAAAAAAAAACTTTGCTGATGTGAAGTCTTACCTGCCTGGCAATAAATAAAACTTATTTCATTTGCTGCGTTTTATCAATGACACTACACTTCTTGAGATGCACCCAGATGTGTTCCTGATTCAGAGGCGTTGAAATCTGTTATGATGGAATTGTGGACACGTACTGCACATAATGTGGACCAGTCCTTTATTAGATACAACAATTTCATACATACACATACTTTTATCTTTGAAGAATATATTTTCCACGTTTTTACATCCATTTACCAGATGTGGCACCTTCTTGTTCTATGTGAAAAAAATATATAAAACGTATGATTGATTTCTTGTTTATGATAATAATTCACTGACATCAATAGTTTCATACCAAGGCCTGTTTTCCAAGTGAGTGATCTGTAAAGGCGAGCGCCTTAGACCACTCGGCCACCCGGGGCACATCGTTCCGAATGATGTTGCAAGGCGTTTATAATATAGGTATAATTCCTTGAAGTATCTATTGCACTGCTTGTTAGAGAGCGTTGTCGTTAGCAACGATATATTCTGAATGACGTGTGTCACTTTCAGAAATTTGAAAGATGTGATTTGATTGGTGAACCACAAGGCCAACAGAACATGACCTCTTATCGGTGTCCATGAGATCTCCATGTTGGGCTGTGGAGAACTGATTTTAACCAGATTGCCTTTGTTAAGATATGTTCCAAATGACGTTGCAAGATCTTATGATATAGGCATGTTTCCATGAAGTTTATATTGATGACATGTGTGCCATGCTTAACATAATTTTTTGGAGTATATGTATTGTTTAAACAATTTTTTAATACCTTGAAGGAAAATTATCGAACGGTGATATTTTTGGCATCACAAAAAAAACCCAAATATCGTAAATAATAAGAAATTTAAATAAAGACACAACATCATGCAATATTTTCACCTCATGCGGATATAAGAAATAGAGTAGTTCAAATAATGCTAATGTACATATACCGTATATACTCGCGTAAAAGTGGCGCCCAACTGCAAAGAACACAGACCCTGACCTGTCTTCTTATAATGCGCCATGCGCCGGCAGATCAGAGCCTATGTTGATTATATACCGATTAGGTTTCACAAACTACATAGACCCAGATTTGCCCGCGCATTATGCGACTGTAGATTTGGGTCTATGCAGTTTGCAGTGGGATCCGATTTATACGCGAGTATATACGGTATTACAAGTGACACATTTATGAAGATATTAGTTTATTTTCAGTTAAGGAAAGCAATATAAACATTCAGAGCGTATCGATCGATCGCGAAATCTATATCATCTTCGTGAACACAGAGTGAAATCAAACGTCTGTCTTTGTTATCCTTTGACTATCTTGTCACTGAAATAATAATATATAAATCTGTTATATTCTCCAACATTCACTAAGCGTCTTTATTGTATTCTGCCTGTCGCTAAAATTTGTTCTCGTCATTTCTAGTGCTTTGTAAGTTTTTACTTCATTAACAATTATATTTTCCAGGTAACTATACATAGGCTTGGCAATTCCAGGTACCGGGTTACACAAATAAGATACTTTGATTTTCTAGATAACGTACATGACTGATGAGACCGAAGTATTTTTCTTAAAACAAAGGTTATTGAAGTCACTAAAAATCGTCGTAGTCTGCTTTAGATTGTCCATGAAAAAGAAAATCTTTTAAATCTTAAATCTATAAACATATGAAAAGAAACGTTAGTTGGTGACATATGTCGTGGTGAAAATTATACAGCTCATATCAAGTGTACATCTGAAATATGTTTTAAAATTCTCCTTCAAAGCATGTTCAGGCTTTTTGGGTGCATTCAGCAGAAAAGAAGTTGTGAACAAGTTTGCGCACGATGATAGGTGCATTAATCTGATTAAAATAGAGATTTCCGACATAACGGAGATCTGACAGGCACCGATACAAGTTCGTGTTTTGCTGACGTCTGAAATTCCTTTCGACTTATCTTGAGTAGCTGCACTAGCCTATGGAATAAGACATTGCATTGCTAGTTAGTGAGCGTTATCGTTAGTTACAATGTATTCTGGATGACCTTTGCACTTTCATAAATATGAAAGCAGAAATTTGATTGGTGAATCAAAAGGTCAACAAAACATGACATTATATCGGTGTCCAACAGATAAAGTTTATTATAAGTGGATCTTGATGTTAATCAGATTTATAGGTGCATACACTTAAATAATATCTACTCACCCCATCAGTATCCGCATCCCATACTCATATAATAATAATAAACATGACTAATTTGCATGTTGGTTTCTTGTCACTAGAGTTACTAATTTAAGGTTCCTTAACATATACTAAAAGGTACAGAAACGCAACAAGCTGAAAGACATATCAAAACTGGCTATGGAGACTTGTTGGGAATGTCCCAGTACCATCAGAAATAACATTAAGACTTTTTATGGGACATTACGTATTAACCTGA
This sequence comes from Margaritifera margaritifera, assembly GCA_029931535.1. NCBI lineage: Eukaryota > Metazoa > Mollusca > Bivalvia > Unionida > Margaritiferidae > Margaritifera > Margaritifera margaritifera. The sequence goes on from JAQPZY010000938.1 coordinate 551,618, forward strand.
CTATAGATGGACGGATTCTCAACTGGTGCTAACAAAGGTTTAGTAAATTAAGTTTGTAAAGAGATACGTAACGTTTTTTTTAAAGCTTGATTAAATGCCAGATAAAGATCATCTTCCATTATTTTTGGCGTTTTTAAAATGTCCGTCAGTATATATGGTTTCTTCTTCGCAATTTGTTTTATTATTGGATACGTTAAAAGACAAAAATATATTCATGTTTAACATCATGATTGTCAATGAACATGAAAGATCTGTTCGCTTCTATTCGTCCGAATTTTAGGATAATGTGAAGACAAGACAATCTTAATTTTGTTACAAAGTTGTTACATGCTCATGGGTATGCTCATAATATGGGTTATTTTCCAAGCAGTATTCAACTTTGATATGTTTATATAAAGATTATTTTCGGAAATATATTGTCTACTGGTCTTATTTGTCGAAATTCATCTGTGACATTTTTTCTTGAAAATGTGAGGAAAAAAAAGAATGAAACGGTATGCGGATTTGGGAAATATCCATACTTCACCAAAGCTGAATCTATTCAATGTATATTTCGAGAGAGTAATACAATTGATACAGTTACGATTTTCTTCTAAACGCAACTCCGATTAGACCAGTTTTCTTACTGCTGTGTAAAAGGAAAGGCATGACTAGTAATTCTTAGCTTTGTATTGCGCTGTACAAGATAGAACTGCGCATGCTTAGGGATACGCGTCACCTATGGCAGTTGCTTCTTCATTGTGATTGAAATGTGTATACTTAAGAATACGCGATATCGATGGCAATTGCTTTTTCATTCCAATAGAGCAGCGTTTACTTAGGGATACGCGATATCGAAGGCAATTGCTGCTTCACTCTAATAGAGCTGCTTGTACTTAGGGATGCACGATATCGATGGCAATTGCTATTTCATTCCGATAGAATAGCGTTTACATAGGGATACGCGATATCGAAGGCAATTGCTGTTTCACTCTAATAGAGCTGCGTATAAATAGGGATACTCGTTTATGCATATTACAATACTGTAGGTGTTCTTATTTTCGAGCAACTTTGACATTAGAACTATTTCGTCCAATCATAATTTAGCAGAGCGACGTTTATCTTGTGGATACCTGTAATTAAGTAAAATTTGTGCGCCAGTTCAAAAAGCGTGAAAATGACATCAACCTGCATAGTTTTGATGCAGGTCAATATTTGTTTATCGCAACTGAATCAAACGTAACATGAATTTAAGTCTGGCTAATCAAATACAGCAAAATCTCGACTAACAACGATCCCGGTACTGAACCACCTGGCAATAATGATCGGCAATTTAAAGCACCAATATTTTCCCCAGCATTTCTATGTTCATATATCAAAAGTAAGACCATTCCGCTATTACGTTTTCTACCAGTTATTCCAAATATATTTCATCAATCATATTGCTTTTCTACTTGCAAATACGACAACACCAACTCCCCCCCCCCCCAAAAAAAAAGAAACAAAATTCTCAATCGATCAGAGTTGTCTTTCATTTACAAAACTATGCCCTTACGTGATAGAAATCACACATGAAAAATATTACCAACACCATTCAACAGTTAATTTATTTCCGTGTGCATACATACATACATACATACATACATACATACATACATACATACATACATACATACATACATACATACATACATACATACATACATACATACATACATACATACATACATACTCTTAATTATGATCTGTTTGGCCATACATACATAGATACATACATACATACATACATACATACATACATACATACATACATACATACATACATACATACATACATACATACATACATACATACATACATACATACATACACACACACACACATACACACACACATACATACATACATACATACATACATACATACATACATACATACATACATACATACATACATACATACATACATACATACATACATACATACATACATACATACATAATTTATGCCGAAATTGGAACCTTAATATTAAGACCACTCCAGAAAATACAACGTCCAGTGGTTAATCCGCGTTTAGCAATTATCGAAAATAACGCTTGGATTTAAATTTAGTCTTTGAAACATCCGAAGTCTAAATTAGAAGCTGCCATGGTTTCATGATCTCCGCGTTATAAGTACTTATTTGGAATCTTAGGGGCTTCATGTCACCGTCAGTATTACCAAGCACCAGTCATACTTGACCATCCTTAGTTTTATGATAATATCTGAAATGGCTCAGTTATAACTCAACTTGGATGAGCAAAACAAACCATACAGTAATAATGTACGATCGATTTAAGCATCAGACTGAAGCAGTTAAACCTTCATCTCATACGAGTCCTGATTGAATTTCATGCCACACATGTTCTTGGATTCAACAAGAATATATACAGTTATCCAATAATACTATCCGCTCTTACCCCCCCCCCCCCCCACGTCCTTTTCATATTTTAGATGGAAATCGCATATGTCTGAACGGCATGTAACTGTCAACGATTTTAATCACGTATTGTGGAATATATATTAAATAGCAACCGTTGATAATTCGATACTGTCCTCGAAAACACTAGACACACGTTTTATTACAGAAAATAAAAATTCCACAGTTGCATAAACAAAACTCATGAGAAACTGTTTCATAAAATGTTGGGATAATGTTATCACATGAAAAAATACTCAACATAACTCTAATATTCGCTGCTTACGTCATTTTTAATTGCACGTGTTAACTGGTCAAGTAACCTGTACTAAAGGAGGCATATTGCAATGTAATATTACATTTATCATCAGCAATTTATGACTTTAGCGAGATTAACTTCGAGCCGTTATAAAAAAAAAATCTGAGAAATATTAAATACCTACTTCAGTCTACATTGTTTATGTAAAATAACCATTTACATCCGTTATTCTGATGGATGGAACCACTACATATGTAAACTTTACATACAGCGAGAAACCGCGTAGAACGAGCATTTCTTCATCCTCCAGGAGAACTGAAACTTCATCATTTTTCTCTATACCGAACTAAATTTCCGTGTCCATATACACAACAGTGAGCTTGATTAAATGAATACACAAGAATAGGTTGTACGCAAAGAAACTGTCAAATTGAGAGGAAGCAATACACAATGGGATCTGGAGACCATCTCAAACATGTTAATTATATAATGGTGTGGAACATTTAGTGTGGAAGAAAGTTTTTATCTCCTGACTGGTGATGCATACTGTGAAGCTCATGTCCTTTATGGTCGCTGTCAGTAAAGTCATTTCCTGCAGATGATGCCGTATGATTTAAAAATAGTGTAAATGAAGCACTTCACCTTTATCCACTCTGTATGTACAAATCTGATATTTCTCTTGTTATGTGACTTTAGGATGTACTGAATTAATATCACAGTATGTACCATCTGTTCTTTATGGGAACCCGATACATTGGGTTCTTTGCAATGTGAAGCCAATGAAAATAAGGTATTGACGATATATTGGGCTCTCTGCAATGTGAAGCCAATGAAAATAAGGTATTGACGATACACTGGGCTCTTTGCCATGTAAAACCACACAAAATAACTTATTGACGTATGTAATATATTATATACTAGTATCACGAATAATGTGAGCTAAAAATAGTTGACAGATGGAAGCTTTTGATAAAGAAATAGATTTATTTGAATCCATATTATCACGTCAGTGTTAAATAAAACGATACATTTAGAGTTGAATGTGCATAATTTACAAAGAACTTAAGTCATATATTGTCACTCACTTCTACCGGGAAGACACACAACCAAATCGATTGACAGGAGCTCAAAAACATGAAGACTTTCATGCAGGGGTTCGGATTGATTTGCAAAAGGTTTATAATGATCAAATGTGGATTTTCTATTTCATGGAATTTCAAAAATCCCAATTGTAGCTCGTGTAAACTCGGAAGTGCTACATTTTATGTAGTGTAATGGTTGTTATGCTGTTGGTATCTGACAGATCTTTGCAGCTCTTTTTTTTATTCCATCTCGGAAAACTAACAAAAACATTCTTCTCGAACTCATCAGGTAAAAGCTGCTACGTCATGCTTCTCGCTTTTTTACAGTTTCAAATGCACAAGAGATGCTGGTAAAGTTTTATCAGTATCATAAAGATAAGGGTTGTAAATACCGAGAAAAGAAACTCCTGTCTTTGCTTACATGAGACACGTTGTTAAAAGTGTTTTATTATTTTTTTTATTAATTATTTAACGTGTTGATTGTCATTGTGCAAAATGTTTAAATTGTGTTGTTGTCATATATATCTTTTTACATCGAAGAGTGTTCCTCTGCCCCGCAGTTTTGCCAGCGGTATCCATATATCGTGGTCTTAAAAATAGACGGTTTATGTCGGGTATATCCATATACTTGAATCCTAATCTTAAAAATAAACGGTTTATGTCGGGTATATCCATTTATTATATACTTTAGTGTGAAATATAGAAACTTATTGGCAAAATAATTTTCATATTTTTTCATTCCTGTATTTTCACATATGAAAAATATATCCTTATATTTTCACATGTGAAAATATAAGATTTCCCATCATGCCATGCGAAGCTGAATTGTGTGTGCCTACAGAAGTTATACCTGCAGCAACAAAAGCGAGCACTTGGTGAGCTAGAACAAATAAATAGAAACTGCATTACATTTCAGACATGGAAAATTAATTTTTGCTGATTTTTGCTTCGCCACTCGTTAAAATATCACGTTTTTTGTACCACACGATGAAATATATCCGGTATTAACGTAGGAAAAGAAAATATCCTCTGTATACTAGAATCCTAATCTTGAAAAATAGCAGTTATTTCAGGGATATCCAGAGATCGTATTCTTGAAAATAGCTGTTATTTCAGGGATATCCAGAGATCGTATTCTTGAAAATAGCAGTTTTTGTCAGGGATATCCAGAGATCGTATTCTTGAAAATAGCAGTTTTTGTCAGGGATATCCAGAGATCGTATTCTTGAAAATAGCAGTTATTTCAGGGATATCCAGAGATCGTATTCTTGAAAATAACAGTTTTTTCAGGAATATCCGGATATCGTATTCTTGAAAATAGCAGTTTTCCAGGGATATCCAGAGATCGTGTTCTTGAAAATAGCAGTTTTTTTCAAGGATATCCAGGGATCGTATTCTTGAAAATAGCAGTTTAGCTGGGTGAATTCAGAGAACTTATTCTTGAAAATATTCCAAACATTTATCAATAATGCTTTTCACAAATTATCATTTAGCTGAATTGTAATTAGCATATTTCGAACTTTCAGTTAATTTTTTTTCAGTTGCAAAACCTAGAGAAGTAAAGGATCGGGATTTACAAACTAATCATAAACTCAGATACTTTGTAATAAGTTCACTATAATCGTGTTTGGATATCGGTATTGAGATGGAATATCATGACGTTTAATGATCGGATACTTTCTAATATGTTCACTATAATCATGTTTGGAGATCGATATTGAGATGGAAAATCATGACGTTTAATGAATAGATAAATTAAATTTGCAAGTCTGCAAAATTATGTAATAGTCATTTTTGGGAAAGGTGCTCACTTAGGAGGAACGAAAGCTAAAGACGAGATAATAGTTGTGTAAGACAAGAAGTCAATATCATGTTGAGTTTTTTTTCTTTTTTTTTTTTTTTTATTGTTGTTGTTGCATCTAACCCTTTGAGTATTTAAAAATAGGCTGATTCAGCAATAGTTCACAAACAATTGGAGAGCTATCAAGAAAAAGATAAAACCTCTTGGCATCTGAAACAAAAAAGGAAGAAGCATTTCTTCACCTTTTACCACGGGTTTAAAGGTGAATTCAACTCGAAAAAACGTTCTGTAAGTCTAATATATTAGAATATTAAATATTTCCGAAATTCTAAGTTGCAGTTACTGCAGGCATTATGGAAATATCGTCTAAATTTGTTCAAGTCAAAGTCTAGTAGTTAATAGTTAGAGCTTTTAACAAAGAACATGGGTTTTGCTCCTAGGATGTTGAGGATGAGGTCAAAGGTTATCATTATTAGATTTTAGAACAGCTTTAAGCACGTGTTTATTTTTAGATATTTTATAATCTGCAAATAAGAGATCTTTCAAGATTATGTGTTACGAGGTTTTAAATGCTAAGAAATTGTACAGTTAGTTAATTTTAAAAACGTATTTTAATTTAATTAATTATAACAATTATAACTCAGAACAATATGGACGTTTTCTTTTCGAAATGTTTGATAATTTTTACTTTTCCCGTTTAAAATATAGATGCATAAGTGAATCACCAGATGTAAAGATGCTTTGCTAATATTTGAATTTTTTTGGAAATATAATATAACAACTGGAGTCCATGCTCTGCTTAAGATGTGATGTCTTTATTGAAAACATTTAAGTGTGTGTGTGTGTGTGTGTGTGTGTGTGTGTGTGTGTGTGTGTGTGAATGCCTTAGGGACAGCTTGCTCCCATTTACGATTATAGTTTTTTCAGTGTAGTTCTAGTGTGGAACTGGACGAAGGTATATGAGAACCGAGGGTTCTTCTCCTTCTTTTGCTTCTTCTTCGTCGTCTTCTTGTGGATCCAGGATCTTAGTTTTTCGTCAGTGTAGGGGGGGGGGGGGAGTCACATCACCACTGTGAGGGCTCGACTCCAATACCAGCAGTCAGATTTTGATATGTTCTTTCAAGACTATCCATTGAACTCATTCGGCTATGCATACTTGCAACTTTATATAACACAAAGTATGTGTTGCCAGTGTGGCAGTACGATGTGCACATAGTCGATACAATTTGTTTATAATGTCTTGTGCATTGTCTAGAATCTCAAGGTAAAGGTTATATATCTGGAAGACACGGGTCATTTTAAGCACGTGGTACACGTGATGCCGTGGTGGAATGATATCGATATCTTATCGATTTTTACATGAAGTATTTCTTGATGTATCTCAGGACAGTTGTAACATTCACGACGATAGATGTAATCGATATAATCTCAAGGTAACTGAGGACAATTGAAATTATTTTCCCATAGGACGTCATACTTCATGAAATGCATGATATCGATTTGCTGCTGTACCACTTATACTGGCTTATAAGTCGAATCCAACTGCAAACAACATAGACTCTGATCTGCAGTCACATAATACGCCGGCAGATGATGGTCTATATTGTTTGTTCTACTGATTACTCCCAACTAACTGCAAAGACCGAAATATGCCGACGCATTATGTGACTGCAGATCTTGGTGTGTGCCGTTTGCAGTTGGACTCGACTTATAAGCGAGTACATACGGTAGTCATAAGGGTGGTGATGCACGAGAGGAGTTATAGGTTATCGCGACTTTTTCTTTCTTTTTTTTTTTTATCACATCTTTAATTTCTCACTATTTGTGTTCCCCCATAAATGCACTGTTGATTTTTGTCAAGTCTCAGAGCACCTGTTACATACTGGTATGTTATGTGTGCCACTTTCTTCTGTTTTATTGATAAACAGCAAACGAGGTGTTTAAGTATATATTTTTCCCTTCTTTTCATAATATACAGAAAGATACCTCCGTTTTTATGGACAGCTCTTATCATTTAGTGACCATCCTATTGTCTGTCCATACAGATAACGCAGATTAAATTGCAGACAGCACGGACAAGAAAAGAAAATTAAGCTAAATCCGAGTTTCCTTGATGTCAGTTAAATAATAAAAATATTTTGTAGCAGTCCTAATTTTGTATTGATTACAGGAAACAATTATTGGTGTGCATCAGAGACGCACATCATTTCCGGGTTAATTGGTCTAAGCCCGCTTTAATATAGTTTGCCTTATGGTTAGTTTTTGGTGAGCAGTGAAAATATAATGTCTTCCCAGAATACACAACGCTGCAGAATCTAAGACTTTGGATCGTGTTAAATGAAAAATGTGTAAATTTAGTTCAAAAATGACAAGAGAAGGGATTTATACGTAATTGCATCTCGATTTGATGTTATCATTCGTATTGCTTGTCCAAAAGAACGTTTCTTAATTTTCTCAGAAAAAATCCTAATTAAATGGAAGTTTCTCTCTCTCTCTCTCTCTCTCTCTCACACACACACACACACACACACACACACATTTTATAGTTGCATATATCTTCTTCATAATAAATTTTTACACTATCTTTGTGGTTAATGAAAATAATGCTTTTCTCTGTCAAGGCCGAGTACATAATTATTATAATCATAAATGGATTTAAATATATTCTCTAATAATACAAAGATGAGCCAAGATTAACCTTAAATACAAATGATACGTGAAATTATAAATCGTCTGTCTAATGCATAACAAAATGTTATTGAAATGGCTGCGTTCGTCTTCTTGGCTAAATTTATCTGCAATA